>CM055116.1:419023681-419461181 GCA_029206835.1 Rana muscosa | reverse complement strand
GGCTCCTGATCAATATTCTGGAACTCAAGGCAAGTTGGTTGTCCCTTCAACCAGGTCATTCAGACAATGCCACTGCAGTGACTTGCATCAAGCATCAGGGTGGCACCAGAAATCTTGCAGCCTAAGGAAGTAAGATTATGACCTTGCTAGAGTGCAATGTTGTTGCTGTGGCCAAAGTACATGTTTTAGGCATAGAATTGTGGCAGGCCTGCTTCCACCGCTTCTGGATCAAGGAGAGTGGTTCCTTTACCAGGAGCCTTTTTAGGATTTTTGTCACAGGTTCTAGCACTGACCCCTGTGCACGTCCCAGGTGTGGAAAATTGGCAGGTCGACTTCCTCAGTTATCAATGTCTGGACTTTGGTGTTTTAAGACCTGTGCTGCAGGTGTGGAATGCTGGATGTGGATCTGAGCAGGTTTATCTCCAGATCCTTTAGCCTTTACAGTAGATTCTGTGGCGGGACTGCGGGATCCGTTTTAACCTTAACAGTTTAATGCCTTTCCTACTCTGAACCTCCTTTTATGGCCTACTTATTCAGGTTTAAGGTGGAGTGACTCTTGTGACGCCTAACTGGCCCAGGAGCATGTGGTACTCAGACCTTGTCAGACTGCTGGCAAATTTTCTGTCCCAGGGGCCAGCTTACACCACCCTGCTTCTTGGTCGCAGGCTTCAAGGACTTTGCTGCTGAAACCTATGTCTTGAGGTACAGGGGTCTATAGGATTCAGTCATATCTGCTCTCATAAAAGCTAGGAAATCCAACTTCTCGCAGTCTACCATTACACTTGGACAGCATATTTTGTTTTGGCCTGGAGTACCATCAAGGGTCAAATCCTTGGCTTTTGCTGTTTTTTTATAGATCACTTGTCTCGCTCCTTAGTGAGAGCCTTTGTGCAGGGTGTCCTCGTTCCTCCTGTATGTTTTATAGTGACTGTTGGATCTCAGCCTTGTTCAAACTCATCGGGGATATTCCTCGGTTTATTCATATTTGCAAGGATTGTTTTTCTCATGACTTCTGTGAGTTTGAGTTGGCATGTTAAGAATTGAGGCCTTGAGCCTCAAAACAAGCACAAGGAGTTCTTTACAAGTTTGGTTTCTTTCACCCTTTGCCAGGATGGTGTTTTACCTTCTCTCTGTCCTGCTTCTAAACAAAACGGTCTTGGGAGATTGACTAAGGCAAATGGGGTGTTCACTTTGCATAGGAAAATGGCCCCAGCATTTACTGATTGATGTAAAATGGCTATGCTAACTTCCATCATCTAATCATGTGCAAGAAAATTAAAGTTGTGTTTTTTTTTTTTTTTCCTTCCTTGCACGCGATGGAGTATTGTTTTGCAATATGAAATTTCACCTTGTTCGCTAAGTTCTGGGGCAACTTCCTTTTGCAGCGTGAACCAACCTGTTTGCCTTTTAGTAAATCAACTCCAAACGCTCACCTTCAGCACCATTTCAATAGTCATCTCTGTCGTTCCTGAGCCTCCCTGAATGGGGCAGCCTGTTTATCATACCACTATTTCTAGTTGGATTTGACTCCCCGTCTAAGTTTATGACCAAGGGCAAGGTTCCCACTTTTCCCAGTAAATGCGTACTCCACTCGATTATTTAGTGCTTCATGGGCTTTCAGGATCAGTTATCTGTTTCCTAGCTTCAGAAGGCTGCCCCCTGGTTTTCTGTAAACTTTGTTTACATGTTTTAAATTATACCAAGCGAATGGTTTAGCTTTGGTCACAAGGTTCCTTAGGTGACTGTGTTGAGCCACCTCCAGTCACCTTGTTGGTTTTTATGGATCTTTTGTAGTGAATGGGAAACACTCTTCCTGTGTTCCATAAATAAAATAGGATCGTTGACATAATAAAAAAAACTCTAAGGCTACTTTCACACTGAGGTGCTTTGCAGGTGCTATAGAGCTAAAAATAGCGCCTGCAAAGCACCCTGAAAGAGCCTCTTCTCTCTCCAGTGTGAGAGCCCGAGGGCTTTCACACTGGACTGGTGGGCTGGCAGGACGCTCAAAAAAGTCCTTCTAGCTGCATCTTTGAGGCGCTGTAGGAGCGGTGCATACACTGCTCCTAAACCGTCCCTGCCCATTGAAATCAAAAACAGATTTTTAACCCTTTTTCGGCCGCTAGTGGGGGTTAAAAGCGCCCCACTAGCGGCCGAATATTGCCAGAAAAACTACGGTAAAGCGATGCTATAAATAGCGGCGCTTTACCACCGACGGCGCAACGCTTCAGCGTGAAAGTAGCTTAAAGCGGAGCTCCGCCGAAAAAAAAATATATTAAAAGCCAGCAGCTGCAAATATTGCAGCTGCTGACTTTTAATATTAGGACGCTTACCTGTCCTGGAGTCAAGCGACGTCTGCAGCAGAGGACGAGCAATCGCTCGTCACTCTGCTGCCCCCACAGCCATCCTCGGTGAGGGAACCAGGAAGTGAAGCCTTGCGGATTCACTGCCCGGTTCCCTACGGCGCATGCGCGAGTCAAGCTGCGCCGTTCTGACTGGTCCTCCTGTGTTCTGGGAGCCGAGTGTCTTCCAGAACACTATGGGTATTCTGTGGGAAGTGACGTGCTTCCCGCAGAGCAGACTCCCGGAAGTGGGTGAAAATACCTGTCTTAGGTATCTTCACCCCCTCCCCCTTGAAAGGTGTCAATTGTGACACGGGAGGGGGGGGGAGGGTTCCGATGAGCGGACGTTCCCCTTTAGGGTGGAGCTCCGCTTTAGGAAAAGGATTTTATGATCGAAGACCAAGGTCCCACTCTTCTTTTCTTGTGATGTACCCCAACTATTGCCTGCTGGCAAATCTGAGGAATGCTGGAAGTTGGAGGGGTGATCGTGGACTGTCCAAATTATGGTTTTATTTTTGGGGCCAGTGTCCAAAATCCTAAGGGTGGCTTGAGCATAACCCAGTTTTTCTGCATAATCCAAAACATTTTTACCAAAAGTCAAAATCCTATTTTGAGTAAAGTGATAACTCTTTGATTACTGTTTGTGAGCTGCCTGCCAACGTAGCCTAGATAACCTAATCTGTGGCTACTAATCGATCAAGGCTGCAGACTTTCATGTGTATTGCAAAAAAAATAAAAATATTTGCAAATCTTTTCAGTGCTTTAGGCTGGGTTCACACATGTGCAGTGCGAATTGCAGCTCTGGTTTCCCTGTGTACATCTGCGAATTAGATGCATTCCCAATAAAGATTATGTGCCTGCAATTCGCACCACACTGCCTAGAACATTTGCGTTTTTGTGCAATGCGGACTGCAACGCACATATGTGAACCGGACTCATTGAATAGAATCTATTTTTCAAATGTTCTGCGAATTGGATGTGGTGTAAGTCGCATCCAATTTGCATGTTGTGAACCCAGCCTTATTAGGTGTGTGAAAAGTGCTCATAGGTAAAATATCCCATTAGCTGGGTATTGTTGCTATAAGCATTTTTTTCAATGGAATGAATAGCTATGGAAATACAAAATAGTTTGCAGGAAGGTTTTAAGATCCGTTTTAAGGTGTCATCCATTCACCCTCTCTGTACAGTTTTTAAAACCAATGAGAATTCATCTTCAATTGATTTGGTTTATTGACTGACTGTTAGTTACTACACGAAACTAAATTAGTTGTAAACCTCTGACATGAAAAATTTACAAAGCGTATCCCTCTATACTGTGTACTTGTCTCAATCCAGAGCCCTAAGTGCCATTTTCTCTATGCTGCCTTGTTCCTCTATAAGCATGAGTCACTTCTGACAAGTTTTCCTGACATAAAGAGATAAAAATGTGACCGGTCAGGAAGCTCCAGCACACAGCTCATGATTGACAGCATCAGATCTTTTGCTGTGTGAAGGGGGTGTGGTCTTTCCCTCCAATCAGATTGCTGAGCTCTTCTCACTGGAACTGGTAGAGTGTAATCTGAGCTCCCTGCTTTCTAAAAATCTAAGATGAGCTGTATAAATTCTGCACTTTGAACTGCTGCAGATAAACCGTTTGCAACTTGGGTAAGAAGATTTGTTTCCTGAAGTTAGTCACTTCACTGGGTACATATAAAAGTTTACAATCATTTTAATCCAATATTCTTGGGGAAAGGTTTGTGGATTCCTTCTTGATTATTGAATGCATCTTCAGAATAAATATACTGGCCTGTACCGTGCTGTTTGTCAAGAGCCTACTCAGCTTAAAATGAGTTGAAAAGAAGAAGCTGTCTATAGGGCCAGGCCTGTACTTTGTAATCCTATTTTAGAGTAATGGCAATGTTTTTTAAGTCCTCCACCCTGATACCTTCCAGAAGGGTGTTTTTATCCTGTCCCAAGCCTCCTCAAACCCCCCCCCCCCTGCAAAAAAAAAAAAGCAAGCCTGGGGTTAAGTCTCGGTACTTGAGAGCGTTCTGCTCGTGATTAGCCGATTGGTATTGAGAGAGTAAATAAACTGATTATATTGGATTCCTTTGTAAACTGTGAAGTTTTTCCCCACCACACGGCTTAACTGCTTGTTTTGTCCAGGGGCGGAAGGAAAAAGCTGTGATGGTAGTCAGAAAACTGGATGTGTAATGTTTGCCCCTTCTGAAGGCTCTCCTTGGATTTTGAGCCCCTCTATCCAGCTAAGCGAAGATAAACTCACACATGTGGCATCGCCATACTTAGGAGTAGTAGAGTGTGTTTTGGGGTGTCTTTATAATATATAAAGAATAATAATGGGGTGTAATTATAATGCCTATGCTTTGATGTAGAAAGATTGTGTTAATTTACAACTTTGCCTAGAAAAATATTTATTTTATTTATTTCTGCGTTTTTTTTCCAAATGCTTGTGGTAGGGAAAAAAAAAAATCACCAGCTTTGGCAGTTACTTCAAAATGGAAATTTTGTGCGTGTTTCTACTGTTCCAGCACTTCAGGGCCTCCATATATGTGATCGGTAGTCTGGGAAATTAAATGCCTAATTTATGCCTCTTGAAAGTATTCCTTATGCCGCGTACACACGATCGTGATTCACGGCGGTGAAAACACCGCCGTGAATCACGGCATGAAAAAAAATGAAAAACGAGGGAACGGCATGTTCCCCCACACACGACCGTTTTTCCCGTCATTTTTTTTTTTGACGAGAAAAACGACCGTCTGTGGGCTCCGCGGCAGTGTCTCCCTATGGGAAAACTGCCGCGGAAAAAAATGATGGAAAAAACGATGAGAAAATTTAGAACATGTTCTAATTTTTCTCGTCGTTTTTCCTGCCGTTTTTCTCAACGAGAAAAACGGCATAAAGCCCACAGACGATCGTTTTTCTCGGCGAAAAAAAAAAATGTCATTTTTCCCGACGGGAAAAATGATCGTGTGTACGCGGCATTAGATTTTGGATTTCTATGCTGCTTGGCTGCAAAAAAGTTTCACGTGTGCTATCCCCATACTTGTGAGGAATAGCAGAGTGTTATGGTGTGTTATTTTGGGGGGCCATGCTGTATCCAAGCAATATCTTATTAATTGATAGCGGTGTGGAAAAGGAGAAAAAAATAAAAATTTCCATAAATTTATAGCAAAAGAGGTTATCCCACCATGCCTTCCACTTCAATACATTTGGAGGTTTTACTTTGCAAAATGTGGTAATTTTGTGGGTGTTTGCAATGTCCTGGCACTTTAGGGCCTTAAGAAATGGAAAAAGTAGTCAAGAAATCAAGAAGCTTTATTTATGCCACTTGAAAACCTAAAGATGGGCCTTGGCTTTTAGACCCCCGCCCCCCCTCCTCAATGTGTCCAGGTAGAAAAAAAATATTACACTTGTGGTATCCCTATATGTAGGAGGTGATGTAATTGTAAGTATGCCCATGTTGTGTGTAGGAAATAACTTGTTAAAATAGCAACCTTGTGCAATAAAATCCAAATGTTTACATGCTTTCTTTTTCAAAAAATTGTGTCAAAAAATTACAAATGGGGGGGAAAAAAAAAAAAAATACACCATGCATCTCACTAAATACTGGGCAGTGTCTATTTTTTCCAAACTGAAGACACATGTGGCCTGTGTTCTTTTAGTAGTAAAGAAAATGTCAATAGAAAGAGTGAGCGGTTTCCACTTACTTGAGAGATTTTTTACAGTGATACACAGGTACACAACTCCAAGAGTCCCTGGGCATTGAACAGTGCTGTCAGCCCAGATCTTAGGGCCAACTGTGAGAAAATGCAAACAGTAAGAGCTGGCACACTCAGGAGAAGGCTCCCATCTCCCAGGGAACACACATGGAAAAAGCAGGTAAGACTATGCATTTCCTATGGACTGGACCACAATACAAATACTAAACCAGTATTGGGAAGATGCAATAAAAACAATGAACCCTATGGATACCCTCTATTGGTACTATTATAAAATAATAATAAATAAATATTGGGTGCAAAAAAGACTAGCAAGATTCCAGGGACTGTAGTCATCATAACGTGCACTAAAGTGGTACAAGTGAAAATGTATTACCGGTATATAAAAAGGAATAGGATGATGTGCAGTATAATAGACCCTATATTATTAAAAGTATTGGGACACCTGCCCATGAACTTTTTAATGGCATCCCTGTCTTAGTCTGTAGGGTTTAATATTAAGTTGCTGCACCCTTTGCAGCTATAACGGCTTCAACTCTTCTGGGAAGGCTGTCCACAAGAATTAGGAGTGTGTCTATGAGGATGTTTGACCATTCTTTCAGAAACGCATTTGTGAGGTCAGGCACTGATGTGGACGAGAAGGCCTAGCTTGAAATCTCCGCTTTAATTCAGCCCAAAGGTGTTCTGTCGGGTTGAGGGCAGGACTCTGTGCAGGCCAGTCAAGTTCCTCCACCCCAAATGTGCGCATTCATGTCTTTTTTTATAGACCTTGCTTTGTGCACTAGTCCAAATCATTTGGAGGGGGGATTATGGTGTGGGGTTGTATTTCAGGGGGTTGGGCTTGGCCTCTTAGCTCCAGTGAAGGGAACACCTTAAGGTGTCAGCTAGGGATGAGCCGAACACCCCCCCGGTTTGGTTCGCACCAGAACCTGCGAACGGACCGAAAGTTCACGCGAACGTTAGAACCCTATTCACCACTTCCATACAGGGTACTTATACAGCTTCCTGCCCAGACCAATTTTCAGCTTTCGGCGCTGTTGCACTTTGAATGACAATTGCGCGGTTGTGCTACACTGTACCCAAACTAAATTTTTATCATTTTGTTCCCACACATAGAGCTTTCTTTTGGTGGTATTTGATCACCTCTGCGATTTTTATTTTCTGCTAAAATAATTTAAAAAAGACCGAAAATTTTGAAAAAAAATTAAAAAAATTTAGTTTCAGTTACAAAACTTTGTAAATAAGTAAGTTTTCTCCTTCACTGATGGGCACTGATGGGGCTGCACTGACGGGCACTGATAAGGTGGCGTGGATGGGTAACGATAGGTAGCACGGATGGGCACCGATAGG
This sequence comes from Rana muscosa, assembly GCA_029206835.1. Classification (NCBI taxonomy): domain Eukaryota; kingdom Metazoa; phylum Chordata; class Amphibia; order Anura; family Ranidae; genus Rana; species Rana muscosa. Next base: position 419,453,773 of record CM055116.1, on the reverse strand, counting down.
CACCGATAGGCAGAGCGGATGGGTACCGATGGGCGGCGCAGATGGGCACCGATGGGCGGCGCAGATGGGCACCGATGGGCGGCGCGGATGGGCACCGATGGGCGGCATGGATGGGCACCGATGGGCGGCACTGTAATGTGTTAATGGATGCCAATCAGTGCCAAACAATAATGCCTGCCAATTGGTGATGCCCATTGTGGGCACTGATTGGCATCCCTGGTGGTCAAGGGAGGCATACCTGGTAATGGACATCCCTCCATTCAGTGGCATCCCTGGTGGTCCAGTGTGGGCATCCTCAGGGGGGCTGTGCTGATAATTGATCAGCACAAACCCCCCTGTCAGAGGAGCAGCCGATCGGCTCTCCTCTACTCGCGTCTGACAGACGCGAGTGAGGAAAAGCCGATTACCGGCTTTTCCTGTTTACATGTGATCAGCGGTGATGGGATATGGCTGATCACGTGGTAAAGAGTCTCCGTTGGAAACTCTTTATCTAGATCGGTGTTGCGGGGTGTCAGACTGACACCCTGCAACAACGATCAGCGCGCAGCGGCTTAAAATCCTGAGGACGTCGTATGACGTCCAGTCAGGATTTTAAAACCACTTTGCCGCCGTCAATCCACTATAGGGCGGGCGGCAAGTGGTTAAATACAATAGACGCGAACGTTCGAAATTTAAAGTGCTAATTATAACGGCTAATAGGCATGTTATTGTTCTAAAAAGGGTTTGGGGACCTGGGTTCTGCCCCAGGGGACATGTATCAATGCAAAAAGAAGTTTTAAAAAAGGCCGTTTTTTCTGGAGCAGTCATTTTAATGATGCATGAAGTGAAAAAAAAAAAAGGTGAAATATTCCTTTAAATATCATACCTGGGGGGGGTGTCTAAAGTATGCATGTGAAGCGGCATGTGTTTCCCCTGTTTACAAATGTCATTTTGTGCAGGGACAGTTCTAAAGGAAAAAAGCCATTTAAAACTGCTTGCGGCTTTAACCACTTGTCCCTCGCCCACCGTCAATTGACGGCGGGCGGAGGACACTCTTGTTCTGACAGGACGTCATATGACGTCCTGCCTTTAAAATGAGCTGGGGGGGGGGGGGGGCGCGCGCGCCCACCGCGTTCCCAAGGAACCGATGCGCGTGCCCGGCGGCCGCGATTGCCCGGGAACCGAGCAGGAAAGTGGATCTGTGTGTGTAAACACAGAGATCCACGTCCTGTGAGGGAGAGGGGACCGATGGTGTGTCCCTTGTACATAGGGACAACCATCGGTCACCTCCCCCAGTCAGTCACCTCCCCCCCACAGTTAGAACACACATAGGAAACATATTTAACCCCTTCCCGCCCCCTAGTGGTTAACCGCTTCCCTCAGTCACATTTATACAGTAATCAATGCATTTTTATAGCAGGGATCGCTGTATGAATGTGGTCCCAAAAATGTGTCAAAAGTGTCCGATGTGTCCGCCGCAATATCGCAGTCACAATAAAAATCGCAGATCGCCGCCATTACTAATAAAAAAAAATGCTATAAATCTATCCCCTATTTTGTAGACGCTATAACTTTTGCGCAAACCAATCAATACGCGCTTATTGCGTTTTTTTTTTGTTTTTTTTTTGTTTTTTTTTACCAAAAATATGTAGAAGAATACGTATCGGCCTAAACTGAGGAAAATTTTAATTGAAAAAAAAAAGGGTATTTATTATAGCAAAAACTAAAAAATATTGTGTTTTTTTTTTTTTCAAACTGGACCCTCTTCTTTTGTTTATAGCGCAAAAAATAAAAACCGCAGAGGTGATCAAATACCACCAAAAGAAAGCTTTATTTGTGGGAAAAAAAGAACGCAAATTTCATTTGGGAGCCACGTAGCACGACCGCGCAATTGTCATTCAAAGTGTGACAGCGCTGAAAGCTGAAAAATGGCTTGGGCAGGAAGGGTTTTTTTTTGCACAGTAGGGAAGTGGTTAATGTCATGTCTTGTCCTGGCAATATGGATGAAAATCTTTGAGAAAAATGGCATGGCTACCCCATCACACCCCTACCCCAGCCCATTATTTGTATGAATATTAAGGGGAACCCTGCACCCAAAATAAAACCCTATACCTAAAATCCTATATACTCCTGAACAGCAGTATACAGGCAGTGCAAACAAGACAGGGACTGTAGGTTTGTTCTTAAGTAGAATCTGTTTGTAATTTGGAACAGGTCAATTTTTAAGTGTAGCTGCAGCCCAAAAAAATCAATTTTTAAGCTTTTTGGAGAACATAGGGAAGGGTTATCACTAGGGATGTCCCGATACCGATACTAGTATCGGTACCGATACCAGGCATTTCCCCGAGTACTTGTACTCGGGGAAAATGCTCCGATGCTTCAGCCGATACTTGGGCAGTCAGTGATGATCGGTGCGGCGGGGGGAGTTACAAGCACTGATCACTGCTGTATAGATTTCAATACAGCCCGACAGCTTCTCCCGACCCCCCCCCCCCCCTTCTTTTCAGCTGTTTTAGTGAAATCTATACAGCGGTGATCGGTGCTTGTAACTCCCTCCAAAGCCGCACCGATCACCGCTGACTGTCCCTGTATCCTCCTCCAGTTCCCCCATCCGTGCTGCTCTCCCCCTTCACGCTCCGTGTCCGCCCCTCCATGCTGCTGATGTCCTTCGTCTTTCTGCTCTCCCCCCCCCCCGCGCTCCGTGTCCCCCCTCCATGCTGCTGCTGTCCTCTGTTATTTTGCTCTCCCCCTCCGCGCTGCTGCTGTCCTCTGTTATTTTGCTCTCCCCCTCCGCGCTGCTGCTGTCCTCTGTTATTTTGCTCTCCCCCTCCGCGCTGCTGCTGTCCTCAGCTCTGTGCCACCCTCCATATCCTCCCCCGCTTCCCTCTGTCAGGATGGAGAGCGGAGGTAGGAGCCGCTAAACCCGGCTCCTACCTTTTCCGAATGTACAGTCAGTGACTGACTCTGTCCATTCATATAACTGAAACATCGTAACCTGTGTTTACGATGCTTCAGTTTATGAATGGAGAGGAGCCGTTGTCTCCTCTCCATTCATTTTCAGTGCAGCTGAGAAAGGGACTGGGGAATCTGTTTCCCTAGTCCCTTTCTCTGTCTCAAAGGGGAGATGTCAGAGGTCTGTTAAGACCCCTGATATCTCACCAAAGCCCCCCAACAGGGCTAGAAATAAAAAAATAAATTGCAATAAATAATAAAAAAATAAATACACTGAGATCATCCCCCCCCCCACCCACTCCAACAAAGCATTGTAAAAAAACATGACAAAAAATTGTAAAAAAAAAAAAAATACTGACACATAAAAAAAAAAGTATCGGTATTCGGAATCGGCGAGTACTTGAAAAAAAGTATCGGTACTTGTACTCGGTCTTAAAAAAGTGGTATCAGGACAACCCTAGTTATCACCCCTGTAACATTTGTTTTGCTGTCTGAACAGGTGTTCAGAACATTTCACCTCACTTTCCGTCCCAATGACAAATGACACAAAGATTGGTGATAAAGCATCAGTAGAGAGGAGACACCTTTTTCCCATATTAACTCTTACAGGAGAGAATTTCCCTTCCTAGGGGTAGATTTCCTCTCACTTCCTGTTGTCGCCTTCTGTTTGTAAGTAGGAGTCGTTTGTAAGTTGGATGTTTGAAAGTAGGGGCCTGCCGTATATACTCTGCAGAAATTTGCCCCTTAGATGTTGGTGTTGCCACAACACTGTAAGCCCTCAGTTACTCTTGGTGGGCACTGGAACGCCCTGCTGTTAACTATTATATCAGGAATTGTAATTGCATGTCATTGTTGAACAGTGGTATGAAAAATTGGGCCTTTGGTGGTGCTGGTGCTACAACACTGTAAGCCCTCACAGTTACTCTTGGGCGCATGAATGGGCCCTGCTGTGAATTATTAGATCAATAATTTTAATTGCATGCCCCTGTTGAAGAGGGGCAGAAAAATTGGGCCTTAGGCACTGGTGCTGGTGCCACGACACTGCAACCTCTCCCAGATACTCTAGTTGGAGTGCAGGAATGAGCCCTGCTGCAAAGCATTGCATAAAAATTGTAATTACATGCCCCTGCTGAAAAATTGGGCCTTAGCCACTGGTGGCGGCACCCAGAAACAAAAATGTTTTTCCAAGCTATCATCAGGATCATTGAGGAGGAAGAGGATAGTCAGTCAACATAACAGGACAGTCACTCAGCATCAGCATAGGCAGTCTTGAAGGGATGTGACATTTCAAAAAAATTATTCTGTTACATCAGCTTCAGGTGCCTGGTAGCTGGTGGTGATCCAAGACTGATTCATCTTTATGAAGGTCAGTCGATCAACCGAGTCGGTGGACAGGTGCACCCTGTGATCGGTGACAGCAGCACTGAATGTGCGTTTCGAAAGAACGCTGGATGCAGGACAGGCCAGTAGCTCAATTGCATACTGTACAAGCTCTGGCCAGTGATCCATCCTCGAGACCCAGTAAGCCAGAGGATTTTCGTGGGAAAGGTGTCCAAGTCTGACCTTGCCCCTAGGTATTCCTGCACCATGTATATCAGACGCTGGCAATGGTTGCTGGAACCGATCATACCTTGGGGCTGCGGACTAAAAATGGTCTGAACGCATCAGTCAGACGGCCACCTTCTCCACCGCTCCTTCTCTGATTGACCGAAGCCTCAGGAACTCGTTGTCCAGGACCAGGAGTTTGTAACCTCCCAGTCTCTGGGAATGCGTTGCACAGACCTTTTCTGCAAGGCCTCCCGGAGATCTCTCATCCTCTGTGACGGCAAGATAAGGTCCGCAACCTTACCCTTGTACCGTGGATCAAGGAGAATGGCCAGCCAGTAATGGTCCCTCTCCTTGATCCGAAGAATACGAGGATCCTTCCGTAGACTTTGCAGGATCAGGGAGGCCATGCAGCGTAGGTTAGCTGAGGCATTCAGTCTGGAGTCCTCTGGGTCACTAAGCACGACGTGATCCGCAGCCCACCTCCTCCCAGCCACCCACAAGTCCACGTGTTTCTTGGGACTGTAAATCATCCCTAAAAGACTGCTGCTGATGATGCTGAGTGCCAGGCTCCACCTCCATGCTGACACCATCCTCCTCCTCCTCTTCTTCCTGTGCGATGGGTGGGACAAGGAACACTGTCTGGGTAAAGGGGGCCTTGAGAGGCAAGGAAGTCCCCATCTTCCTGCCTCTGTTCTGCCTCAAGTGCCCTGTCCATTATTCCACGCAGCGTATGTTCCAACAGGTGGACAAGAGGTACAGTGTCACTGATGCATGCACTGTCACTGCTCACCATCCTCGTGGCCTCCTCAAATGGTGCCAGGACAGTGCATGCATCCCTGATCATGCCCCACTGGCGTGGTGAAAAAAACCCGAGCTCCCCTGACCCTGTCCTGGTGCCGTAGTCGCACAGGTACTCATTGATGGCCCTCTGCTGCGTGTGCAGCCGCTGCAGCATGGCCAACATTGAGTTCCACCTGGTGGGCATGTCACATATAAGGCGGTTCTTGGGCAGGTTCAACTCCTTTTGCAGCTCAGCCAGGCGAGCACTGGCATTATAATATCTGCGGAAATGCACACAGACTTTCCTGGCCTGCCTCAGGACATCCTGTAAGCCTGGGTACCTGCCCAAGAACCGCTGCACCACCAGGTTAAGGATGTGAGCCACACAGGGCACATGGGTCAGTTGTCCCTGTCGGAGAGCGGAGAAGAGGTTGGTGCCATTGACGCAAACTACCATTCCTGGCTTAAGCTGGCGTGGCGTCAACCACCTCTCGGCCTGCCCCTGCAGAGCAGACAGAACCTCTGCCCCAGTGTGGCTCCTGTCCCCCAAACACACCAGCGCAAGCACGGCATGGCATCTTTTTGCCTGCGTACTTGCGTAGCCCCTTGAACGCCTACGGAGCACCGCTGGTTCTGAGGACAAAGCACAGGAAGAGGCCATGGAGGAAGAAGAGGAGGGGGTGGAGGCGAGATGTGTGTCACAACCAATAGTAGCATTTTGGAGGCGTGGTGGCGAACAACCTTAAATACTACTGCACCTTGTCCTGCATCCTTCCCAGCTGCCAAAAGAGTGACCCAATGGGCCGTGAAAGAAAGGTAACGTCCCTGTCCATGCCTGCTGGACCATGAGTCAGCGGTAATATGCACATTGCCTTCCACATGCCGGTAGAGAGCCGGAATCGCCTTCCGTGAGAAAAAGTGGCGTTTGGGAACCTGCCACTGAGGAACCGCACATTGCACAAACTCACGGAAGGGGGCAGAGTCTACCAACTGAAAAGGCAGCAGTTGAAGCGCTAGCAATTTAGCCAAGCTAGCATTCAACCTCTGGTCATGTGGATGGCTGGGAGTGAACTTCATTCGACGGTCCAGCAGCTGGGGCAGGGAAATTTGCCTGCTCCAATCGGACGTCGGTGTACTGCTAGCAGAGTGCCCGCAAGTACTTGGCTGTGATGCACCTAATTCTACACCTTCATTCCTCTCAGTGCAGGTTTCAGAGAGGACTGAAGGTATAGTGGGGTTGGAGATCCCAACTGATGAGGAGCAAGGAGAGGTCCGCTTTGACCTGCATGGCAGGTCAACATATGTCTGATCAAGCATGTGGTGCCCGAGCGGCTGACGTTTTGGCCATGCGAGATACGCTTGAGACATATGTTGCAAATAGCAGCGGTGCGATCTGATGCACTCAACTCAAAAAAGGCCCACACCAAAGAACTTTTGGAATAACGGGCAGAGGCAGTGCCCTGCACAGGCGGAGCTCTGCGGTGTGATTCAGTCGGTGTGCTGCCCTTACGCTGGCCCCCGAGGGCATCCTGCATCGTTGGAGATGTGCCACCTCCTCCTCCTTTTCTCTCCTATCAGGCACCCACGTGGAGTCAGTGACCTCATCATCCCCTCCCTCTTGATCACTGGAGCAAACCTGGCAGTATGCTGCAGCTGCTGGAACATGACTGTCAGATTGCTGTCCTTCTTGAGCACCCCCTCTCTCTGCGCTCACGCAACTGCCTTCCTCTAGCTGTGTATCATCATCAGACCCTTCAAAACGCTGGGCATCCTCCTGGAGCATGTACCCAACACTGTGCTCAAACAGTTCGGGGGACTCCTCAGGAGGACATAGTGGGTCTAGGGAAGGAGTGACTGATGACATTGAGACAAGGGAAGTGGAAGCGTTGGCAGCTGCTTTGCCAGTACCCTGAGCCTGGGTGAGGGAGGACGAGGAGGGCTTGGTCATCCACTCTACCAAGTCTTCGGCATGATGCGGCTCAACAACACGTCCAGCTGCTGAAAATAAGGACAAGCGTGTCCCATGGCTACGTGCTGATGACGATGCACCGCGTGCACGACCAGCACTGTTGTCTCTAGACACAGAGCCTGCTTGCCCTGTTTTATTGGCTCGTGACTGTCTGCCTCTCCTTGTTGGCCTTCCAGACATAGTAATGGCCTACAGGGAGATGGGAAAACCAGCAATTGGGTAGTGTATATTATGCTGGAGGCACACAACACCCACTGTAAAGGCTGCAGATGCCTGTATTAGAGAACACCAGCAATAAAGGGTAGATACAGGTGTATACTGTGCTGTGCTGGAGGCACACAACACCCACTAACTCCTGCAGATGCCTGTATTGGTGAACACCAGCAGTAAAGGGTAGATATAGGTGTATATTGTGCTGGAGGCACACAACACCCGCTAACTCCTGCAGATGCCTGAGAAAAGAACACACTGTCCCTGCCTATCTAGCTCTTTCCCTGCACACCGAAACACTACACAAGGCCGCCGCGCTGGCGGCCTTATATAGTGTGGGGCATGTACTAAACCCCCATAGCTATATTTGGCCGTTCGTATCACACGAATTTGATGCGAACAGCCCACAAAGTTCTGGCTTCGTCGGATGAACGGCCAATGTTCGATTCGAACACGGGTTCAAATCGAACACCGGGCTCATCCCTAGCGTCGGCATACCAAGACATTTTGGACGATTTCATACTCCAAACTTTGTGGAAACAGTTTGGGGATGGCCCCTTCCTGTTCCAACATGACTGCACACCAGTGCAAAAAGCAAGGTCCATAGAGTTTTTTTTTTTTTTTTTTTTTTGTAATTTTGAATCATTTTGGATCAGTTTAGTGAAATGATTTGAATCACTGAATCGAATCACGACTAATTTCCTCCAAGCTAAGCTAGGGTCAAGAACTCCGGTCGTGTGATACGCTCAGTACTCAATGTATCAACCGAGCACTGAGAACGCGGCAGTTCTTTTAGATTCAGGGTTCAGTCCGACAACGCTACTGCAGTGGCCCCTATAAACCACCAGGGCCATAACAGGAGTCGTTCAGCTCAGAAAGAGGTGAACCACATACTAGCCTGGGCAAAGGTAAATGTGCCAGTTCTATTGGTGGTCCATATATTGGGGGTAGAGAACTGGAAGGCAGATTATCTCAGCCGCCAGCAGATCTACCTGGGAGAATGGTCCCTACACCCGAAGGTGTTCCAAGAAATTTGCCAGCGCTGGGGGTGGCCAGATGTCCAATCTATTGACATCCAGGTTCAACAATAAGCTACATCAGTTTATGTCCGAAACAAGGGATCCCCTTGGTAGTTCCATGGAGCCAGTACTCCCTGGTTTATGCCTTCCCCCGATTCCTCTCCTTCTGCATTTGTTGCACAGGATTCTGAGAGGGGGTTCCAATCATTTTGGTGGTACCAGCCTGGCACAGAAGGCCCTGGTTTCCGGAGATTGTGAGATTGGCAATAGACGGGTCCTATATTCCACCTAAATTTGACGACATGGCTTTTGAAGCCAGGGTGCTGACTTCAAAAGCCATGGGATCGTGGCATCTCGGGGCCAGTGGTGTCTATCCTAGTGAATGCTAGGAAAGCGGTCACTAGGAAGATCTATCATAAGGTCTGGAAGACTTATAATGCTTGGTGTGAAGCCAGAAAAGGGCATTCTCGGAAATTTGTGATTGGGAGAGTTTCTCTCTTTTCTACAGTCGGTTGTGGAAATCAAATTGACTTTGAGTACAATCAGAGGTCAGATTTCGGCCTTGTCAATATTTTTCCAAAGGCCTTTAGCCTCCCATTCACTGGTTTGAATCTTTATGCAGGGAGCAACTCGTTTGCTTTCCCCCATTAGGTCACCTATGTGTCCTAAATTTGGTGTTGTTTGTGTTACAGAAACCATTTGAGCCTATCAAGGAAATTCCATTAGTCTTGCTGTCATGCAAGCTAGTCTTCCTGATGAGAAGTAAGTGTGTGATGAACCGCACTCTCTGTGGGTTAATACCCTAATTTAAAGTGCATACAGTGCGAAATACAATGTACAACCACCGGATTAACTCTAATGGAAGAATTAATCAAACACTAGATAATAAGCATAAATATACATAAACTGTGATTAAACATACCATCAACTTGATAAGAATCACAAAACGATAATGTCCAAATAACCAAAGATGAGAAAATAAATAATTAAAGTCCAATGAATCTCATCAACCATTTTCCATTGAAGAGGTGATTTCAATAATCCAATGAATGGGTGACTGGGAATCCTTCACCAACACCAAACACTCAGCCTACTCACCAGATGGAGATTATTCCTATTACAGAGATCATAACAGCTTTGGAAAATGAGATATTTCTGAAGATCCGTCTCAGCAAACCCGGTGGTACCTCCGATCAATCATTCAAGGGGGGATAGCCACAAAAATTCGTGTCAGACATGAAACAAGGAACAATCTCCCATGATGAAGTATATCAGAAAAAGGTTTATTTAATAAAATGTGGCTCTTAAACCCATCCAGCAAAGAACAAAAGTAAAACGTTTACAAATGGATGCAGGGATGACGTTTGCGCTCCACCTGCGTTCCACTGTGGGCGGAAGTGACAAATCACGCTCGACCACACCCAACGCGTTTGTTTCGTCAGTACATCTGATGTCATCAGGGGTCGCATGACGATACATCACCTCAATTATTTATGCTGCCGCCCACTCAAGGATATCCAATCCAATCCTTCCAATTGGCAATTAATTGTTTAGAAATAAACTATGTACTAGTAAATTACATGTTCAGTAGTAGATAAGGAATTATATTAATTAAAAAATATAAAATTAAAAATACAGAAAATTTGATAGTTTTGGCCTCAACACCTTGTGGTAATGGAAAGTAAGGTGTCAAACCCAAATTATGGTATAGATTCCCAAATGTCGCCATCATGTGGCAGCCATCGGTAATACTCATCAACCTACAACTAACATATACAGGTCCTTCTCAAAAAATTAGCATATTGCGATAAAGTTCATTATTTTCTGTAATGTACTGATAAACATTAGACTTTCATATATTTTAGATTCATTACACACAACTGAAGTAGTTCAAGCCTTTTCTTGTTTTAATATTGATGATTTTGGCATACAGCTCATGAAAACCCAAAAATCCTATCTCAAAAAATTAGCATATTTCATCCGACCAATAAAAGAAAAGTGTTTTTAATACAAAAAAAGTCAACCTTCAAATAATTATGTTCAGTTATGCACTCAATACTTGGTCGGGAATCCTTTTGCAGAAATGACTGCTTCAATGCGGCGTGGCATGGAGGCAACCAGCCTGTGGCACTGCTGAGGTGTTATGGAGGCCCAGGATGCTTCGATAGCGGCCTTAAGCTCATCCAGAGTGTTGGGTCTTGCGTCTCTCAACTTTCTCTTCCCAATATCCCACAGATTCTCTATGGGGTTCAGGTCAGGAGAGTTGGCAGGCCAATTGAGCACAGTAATACCATGGTCAGTAAACCATTTACCAGTGGTTTTGGCACTGTGAGCAGGTGCCAGGTCGTGCTGAAAAATTAAATCTTCATCTCCATAAAGCTTTTCAGCAGATGGAAGCATGAAGTGCTCCAAAATCTCCTGATAGCTAGCTGCATTGACCCTGCCCTTGATAAAACACAGTGGACCAACACCAGCAGCTGACATGGCACCCCAGACCATCACTGACTGTGGGTACTTGACACTGGACTTCAGGCATTTTGGCATTTCCCTCTCCCCAGTCTTCCTCCAGACTCTGGCACCTTGATTTCCGAATGTACTTTGGACCACTGAGCAACAGTCCAGTGCTGCTTCTCTGTAGCCCAGGTCAGGCGCTTCTGCCGCTGTTTCTGGTTCAAAAGTGGCTTGACCTGGGGAATGCGGCACCTGTAGCCCATTTCCTGCACACGCCTGTTCACGGTGGCTCTGGATGTTTCTACTCCAGACTCAGTCCACTGCTTCCGCAGGTCCTCCAAGGTCTGGAATCGGTCCTTCTCCACAATCTTCTTCAGGGTCCGGTCACCTCTTCTCGTTGTGCAGCGTTTTCTGCCACACTTTTTCCTTCCCACAGACTTCCCACTGAGGTGCCTTGATACAGCACTCTGGGAACAGCCTATTCGTTCAGAAATTTCTTTCTGTGTCTTACCCTCTTGCTTGAGGGTGTCAATGATGGCCTTCTGGACAGCAGTCAGGTCGGCAGTCTTACCCATGATTGCGGTTTTGAGTAATGAACCAGGCTGGGAGTTTTTAAAAGCCTCAGGAATCTTTTGCAGGTGTTTAGAGTTAATTAGTTGATTCAGATGATTAGGTTAATAGCTCGTTTAGAGAACCTTTTCATGATATGCTAATTTTTTGAGATAGGATTTTTGGGTTTTCATGAGCTGTATGCCAAAATCATCAATATTAAAACAAGAAAAGGCTTGAACTACTTCAGTTGTGTGTAATGAATCTAAAATATATGAAAGTCTAATGTTTATCAGTACATTACAGAAAATAATGAACTTTATCGCAATATGCTAATTTTTTGAGAAGGACCTGTATCTCATGGCAGAAAAGTTTAGATTGGATAAAGGACACCTTTTACAATATAGATTAAAACAACATATTCACTAATAATTAGACAAACAATTCGGATCTATATCAACATTAATACCCGCCGGATTGAGTGTATTTAATTTGAAAATCCACTCGGTTTCGTTTTTTGAAATCCTCTGGGTCATGTTCCCTCCTTTCCAATGGGACTCTATCTATACCAAAAAAGTTGCTAAATTTGGGTCTCTATTGTGGTACATTCTAAAATGATTTGAAAGACTGGGGAATCCCTTTTTAATGTTAAGGTGTTTGTTTATTCTAGTACTCAAATGTCTTGTAGTCCGCCCAATATACTGTATCCCACAATGACAAGCCACTACATATGTGACGTGTGGATTTACAGGTGATGAATTTCTTGATACTGAATTCCCTAACTTTACTGAAAGATTCAAATTTATCTATTTTTCTAGTGGTTTTACATGCTTTACACCTCCGGCAATATAAAAAAAATGGTTTGGTCTAGAAAAAAGGGATTTTTATAACAGCTTACCTGTAAAATCCTTTTCTTGGAGTACATCACGGGACACAGAGCGACTTAGTCATTACTAATGGGTTATATAGTTTACCTTCAGGTGCTGGCACTGGCAACTTCCAAACCGGAAGTACCCTCTTCTATATAAGCCCCTCCCATCCGGGAGCACCTCAGTTTTGTAGCAAAGCAATAAGTGTCCCAAAAAGAGGGGTGGGAGCTCTGTGTCCCGTGATGTACTCCAAGAAAAGGATTTTACAGGTAAGCTGTTATAAAAATCTCTTTTTCTTTTTCGTACATCACGGGACACAGAGCGACTTAGTCATTACTAATGGGACGTCCCAAAGCAATGCCAAATGAGGGGAGGGATACATAAGCTGGGCGCCATCAGGCATGAGGATCTTTTGCGGCCTGCAACACACTGCGCCCAAAGGCGACATCCTCCTGACTTCTAACGTCTACCTGGTAGAATCTAGTAAACGTGTGTACCGAAGACCATGTTGCGGCCTTACATACTTGAGCCAGGGAGGCCTGGTGATGCACTGCCCATGAAGTTCCAACTGCTCTTGTGGAGTGCGCCCTAACTTTGAACGGAGGCGGTCTCTTTCTCAAGCCATAGGCTTGTATTATGACCTGTCGAATCCACTTGGCTAAAGTAGATTTTGATGCTGCCTGACCCTTTCTAGGGCCTTCCGGCAGAATAAACAAAGTATCCGTTCTGCGAATCTGAGCAGTGGCTTTTAGATAAGCTTTAACTGCTCTTACTACATCCAAAGAATGTAATAACTTTTCCTCTACTGAGCTAGGTTTGGGGAAAAAAGAAGGAAGAACCACATCTTGGTTCAAATGAAACCTCGATACCACCTTAGGAAGAAAGGCTGGATGAGGACGTAATACTACTCTGTCCTTATGGACAACCAGATATGGCTCCTTACAGGACAAGGCGGCTAATTCCGATACTCTTTTAGCCGAACAAATGGCTACTAAGAAAATCAATTTCCTGGTGAGAAGAACCAAGGAAATGTGTTGCAATGGTTCAAACGGTTGTTTCTGTAGAACCGACAGAACCAGGTTTAAGTCCCATGGACATATGGGAATACTAACCGGAGGGCTAATACGCATCACTCCTTGTATGAAAGCTTTGACTAGTGTATGCGAAGCCAAGGGCCTTTGAAAAAATATTGACAAGGCCGAAATCTGACCCTTGATAGTACTCAAGGCCAGCTTCCTATCTACAGCCCACTGTAGGAAGTCCAAAATCCTACCTATCACGTACTTACCTGGATGCCATTTCTTGGCCTCACACCACGTAATGTACGCCTTCCAGATCCTATAATAGATCTGCCTGGATACCGGCTTCCTGGCATTGATCATGGTAGATACCACAGAATTAGAGAGCCCTCTCTTTTTCAGAATGTGCGCTTCAAGAGCCAGGCCGTCAAACCTAGGGCTGGTAAGGAAGGGTGGTATATCGGTCCTTGCGACAGCAGGTCCGGACGATGTGGGAGGGTCCAAGGACTCCTCACTGCCATTTTTACAATCTCCACGTACCATGCCCTTCGGGGCCACGCTGGAGCCACCAGAATCACTGGTTTCTTTTCTACCCTGATTCTGCGGAGTAATCGCGGTAACAATTGTGGCGGTGGGAATGCATATATCAGCTTGAACTGATCCCAAGGGAACACTAGGGCATCCGAGCCGCAAGCTAGGGGATCCCTTGTGCGAGACACAAATCTGTCCACCTTTGCGTTGAATCTGGGTGCTAGCAGATCTACATCCGGTGTTCCCCACCGCTGGCATATTGCCTGGAAAACCTCGGGGTGAAGAGACCATTCCCCCGGGCATAATTGTTGGCGACTTAAAAAGTCCGCTCTCCAATTTTCCACTCCTGGGATGAAAACCGCAGATATGGCTGGGACATATCTTTCTGCCCACTCCAGGATGCAATTTGCTTCCCTCTGGGCTGCACGACTCCTGGTGCCACCCTGGTGATTGATATATGCCACTGCTGTGGCATTGTCTGATTGAATTCTGACAGGGGACCCTTGGAGTTTGGATGTCCATGCTACTAGGGCATACCGGGCTGCTCGTATCTCTAAGAGATTGATGGGCAGGGCCTTTTCTGCTTCTGACCACTTGCCCTGGAGAGACCATTGCTCCAGTACTGCCCCCCAGCCTATGAGGCTGGCATCTGTAGTGACCACCTTCCAAGAAACCGGACTGAAGGGTTTCCCTTTTTCCAGATTCTGGGGCACCAACCACCAATGGAGGCTCTTGCGAACGGAAGGGGACAGGGACATTGGTAAGTCTAAAGCCTGAACTTTTTTGTTCCAGGCTGACAGTATGGCCCTTTGCAAATTCCTTGAATGGAATTGACCGTAGGGTACTGCTTCGAATGAAGCCACCATTTTTCCCAGCAGCCTCATGCACAGGCGTATGGATGGTTTTCTTTTTGTACCCACTAAGTGGGTCAAATCTTTTAAAGACGACACCTTCTCTGGAGGTAAGAAAATCTTTCTCTGATTTGAATCCAGCCTTAGCCCTAAGTATTCCAGACTTTTGACTGGTCTTAGGGCTGACTTGTCCCGGTTGATAATCCAACCGTGATATTCCAGATACTTGATTGTCTTGTGAATAGCTACTTCCAGCTTTTCCACTGAGTGGTCTATTAGTAGCAGGTCGTCTAGATATGCCATTATCGTTACACCTTGTGTTCTTAGATTGGCCAATAGTGGGGCCAGAACCTTTGTGAACACTCGTGGTGCTGTGGCCAGACCGAAAGGTAAGGCTCTGAACTGAAAATGGCGCCCTTCTACTGCAAAGCGTAGAAATTTCTGGTGGGCCGGAAAGATGGGAATATGCAGATAAGCATCCCTTATGTCGATCGAGGCTAACCATTCCTGCCCTTGTAGGGCGGTGGCCACCGATCGGATCGACTCCATCCGAAAAGTCCTGATATTTAGGAACTTGTTTAGCCCTTTTAGATTTAATATGGGCCTCACGTCCCCATTTGGTTTGGGGACTGTGAAAAGGTTCGAGTAAAACCCGAATCCGCTTTCTTCCAGGGGAACCTTCATGATTACACCTTGGAGCAATAGTTGTTCTAGTGCCAGAAGGAGGGATCCTCTCTTCTGGGGATCTCTTGGCACGTTTGACCTCATAAATTGGGCAGGAGGAGTGCCTTTTAACTCCAGCTTGTATCCCAGACTTACTGCGGAGAGCACCCATCTGTCTCTGATGGTGTCCCGCCAGGTCGCTGTGAACAACTGAAGCCTTCCCCCCACCCGATTGAGTGGGGGCAACGCTTCATGACTTGGGGGGAGGTTTTGTACCTCTCTTGATCCAGGGCTTCTTGTTACCCTGTGATTGTCCCTGATTTCTGCCCCCTGAATTTGACCGCGGAGGCCGTCGGAACTGCTTCACAGCCGATGTGCCCAGGACTGGAGAAGTAGGCCTCTTAAAAGAAGGACTTCTACTCTTGTTCTTAACCGGTAAGAGTGAACTTTTACCGGCAGAAATTTTCTGGATATATTTGTCCAGATCTTCTCCAAATAAGCGTTCTCCATGAAATGGGAAGCTAACCAGCAGTTTCTTACAGGGAGCTTCAGCAGACCAGTTTTTGAGCCACAGAAGCCTACGCATATGTACTACAGACAGCGTAAAGCGGGAGGCCTGTTGAATTGTATCCTTTATGGCGTCCACCGCAAAACACAAGGCTCTAGGCAGGTCAGCTAGGGCAAGAGCCTGCTGATCTGGTAAGTCCCTTAAGACTTGTTTCAACTGATCTTTCACTGCTTGGCAGACTCCAATCGCTGCTACCGCAGGTTGTGTCACCATGCTTGCTGTAGAGAAAGCAGATTTTAGTAAAGACTCCAATTTTTTATCTATTGGGTCTTTGAACATTGGAACATTATCTACTGGACATGTCAGTGATTTGTTCACAGAAGAGATGGCTGCGTCCACTGTAGGGACCCTCCATTTTTTTATGAACTTATCCTCCATGGGATAGATCACCGGAAATCTCTTGGGGGGAGCAAATATTTTATCCGGATGCTCCCAATCCTGGTAAATAAGCCCTTCTAATAAAGGGTGGATTGGGAAGGAACAGACAGCCTGGGGAGCTTTTAGCGACCCCAGCGAGGAAACCGTAGTGGTTGATGGTTCCGCCAGAGGCATTTTAAATGCTGATCGGACCATGTTAGTCAGAGACTGAACCCATAATCTTTCAGCCTGAGATGCTGAGAAAGGTTCTTCCACTGTTGATTCCTCCATAACTGAATCAACCTCATCCTGATCCCCTTCAGGTAGGTCGATCTCTGTGTGGGGCTGTTCCTCCACTAACAGGCACTCTGAAGGAGGAGACGGAGATCGGACGCGCTTTCCCTGTGACAGGGAAGCAGCGATCAATGCTGTTAATCTCTCTTCCAATCCTCCCAGAGTTGAGGATAAAACCTCCTCTGTTATATATACAGGAGCAGGTGGACTGGGGACAGCCGCAGCACCAGGCACTCCTGCGGGGTTTCTACGGCTACTGACCTCTGAATTCTCAGGGGAGATTGGTGCAGTACAAGCATGCCCAATATCCTCAGAGCCCGATGGAGACCCCTTTGGCTTCCTGGAAGACTTATTTCCGGAGCGTCTGGACGACATATCCTTTAAGCACAAAGCTGAGGTATTCCCGTCGTCATACACCAATTTTGCTGGTAATAGTCTAACACAGTTGCTGCTATATACCAGCTGGTGTCCACTAAAGTGCTTTTCTATGGGGATGCCTGCATCAACCGCCTCTGTGTGCCACTGTTTGTTGCTAGCTCTGTTTGCATCCAGCTGACACTTGTACTGTGTCTTTATACAAGCTGGGACGCCTGCACATGCGCAGAAGCGCCGTGGCGCGCATCGAGCGTCATCCACCCGCCCCGCCCCTTTTTTTTCATAGGAGGCGCGTGCACGCGCCCGTGCGCCATTGGCGCCCTTTTCGAAAATCAAACAGGGACTAGGAGCCAGGGCCCTTTTTGCCGGAGGGCCTGTGCGGTGGATGAGCGCAGCAACAGGGCAGAGGAAGTGGATTCCCACAGAGAAACTTACCAACTGCCTGGATCTTTTGACTTGAGAAAACCAAAGATCCACATGACAAGAAAAATGGACCACAGCGGCCTCTAGTGGTTTAACACAGGTACCGCGGTCCTCCTTTTTTTTTTTTTTCTTGACTACTGTTAAAATTTTACATTTTCAGTAGTTACAGGCATACACAGATATTAGCGGGAATACCGTTAGGTAACAGACAGAAAGACAAATTAGGCTTGGGGGTCCCCCAATAGAACCAAGTTCCTGGGGGCCCCCACTTACCTGTTCCCCGCCGCAGGACTTTGTTTGGTCCACAGAAGCCCAAACTTCACCTAACACGGCAGGCATTGTAATTAAACCTTCAGGGACCGGGTTCCCAAGGATTCCACTCCCCTGGACCTGTATAGCACCCTGCACAGACAACATCTTGGTCGTGGGTATGACCAGAGCTCTGGATCCCAGGGTCCAGCCCTCCTAAGAGAGGCATTACAGGCAAAACCTTGCTCTTCTGCTGCAAGGCCCGGGTACCGACCGTTTAGCTATGAAGCTTTTTTGGTGGGATCCGGAACAGCTTACTAAGGCCCAAAAGAACCTGTACGCAAGCCCAGTGAAAACACTTGTTACTCTTTGGCCAACACCTTAGACACTGGCAAAAAACTGAGGTGCTCCCGGATGGGAGGGGCTTATATAGGGGAGGGTACTTCCGGTTTGGAAGTTGCCAGTGCCAGCACCTGAAGGTAAACTATATAACCCATTAGTAATGACTAAGTCGCTCTGTGTCCCGTGATGTACGAAAAAGAAAGTAACCTTCTTTTTGGGGGGTCATGAATGTTAGGAGCGAATTTTATTTTTTTAATTCGGTGCTCTGCGATAGATGAACTGTGGACACTTGGGGATTAAATTAACTAAAGTTTTATCCCTAAGCAAAATTGGCCAGTGTTTCCTCACTATGCATTCTAATGCTTTTATAATCTCTATTATAGTTGGTTAGGAAAGCCATCTGTTCACTTATTCTACTTTTTTTGGGTTTGTCCATCATTAATGTCGTTCTATCCATTTCCAGTACCTGTTTCTGCAATGGTCATAAATTTTGCTCATGGTACCCTTTTTCTTTAAATTTCTTCAAAACTATATCTGACTATGTTGGGTAATCTTCCAAACTATCACAGTTGCGTCGCACACGCATCATTTGTTCCTTTGGAATCCCTCCCAACCATTTGGGGTGATGGCAACTCACTGTGGGGATGTAACTGTTCCGATCTGTTTCCTTAAAAAAGGTTTGGGTGGTAATTGAATATTCTCCCTTCATCAGAACTAAATCCAAAAAACTCTGCTCATATAGATTCCAACTACCAATAAATTTTAGTCCATAGCGGTTATTATTGTTTGATAGAAATACCTTGAGTCTTTCCTCTGTGCCATCCCATAATATTATAATATCTATGTATCTTTTGTACAATGATATTTCTGGTATATCCCTACCAAAGATATTAGTCTCTTCCCATTGGCTCATTAGTATATTGGGCAGGCTTGGGGCATACTTGGCTCCCATAGCTACACCCCTTATTTGGTTATAATGGGTGCCTTCATGCCAAAAATAATTATTCGACATGGCCAAATTCAGAGCTTCCAGCAGGAAGTGCTTTTTCTCCCTTTTCAAATTTAGATTTGCTATCCTCCCTTGTAGTTGAAATTACATAATTTTGTCTTAGATTATTGTACAAAGACTCAACGTCTAAAGTGACAATAAACATATGGTCATTGGTGGGGGTCTCCTTTTAAGATGTTCATAAGGTGTTTGCTATCTCTCAAATAGGCCGGATATGTTTGCACATTGGGCTGCAAAAAACAGTCCACATATTTGCCTATACGGGAGAAAACATAATATATACCACTTTTGATGGGTCTCTGTGATGTTTGTGCTGGAACACTGTGACCCTTCACCCTTTTCCCCTGATGCATGCTGGGGGAGGGGCTGTACTAGGAAGTAAGAGAGAGAGAGTGTGTGTGTTTGTGTGTGTGAGAGAGACTGGAAGCAGCAGCAGCAGCATGGATGCATGGATCTGGTAATGACAAAAGCCTGTTGTATTAAGACTCCTCCATGTAACAAGTCATGTTCTGAGTGAGTAATAAACCCTCTCCATGGTTAAGAAGTTCACACGGCCTGTGTGTAACTTGCTGAGCAGATACTGGCAGCATTGTTAGCAACACCCCGAGAGACCCTGTGTCTAAGGGACATAACAGTGGCGACGAGGATTGTGGATTTTAGCACACATGGCCTTCATAGGGTTTATTCAACCATTTAAACCTGCTGCTGAATCATGGAGCTCCTGGGTGGAGAGGCTGGAGCAGTATATGGAAGCAAATAGTGTGGCTGCAGAAAAGAAAGTTGCAGTTTTCCTGACAACATTGGGTCAAGCTGCATATGGCACTCTCAGGGACCTCATTTCTCCAGACAAGCCGGCCTCTAAACCCCTGCCTGAGTTAATTCAGAAGCCACATGAGCACTACAGCCCAAAGCCATTAGAGATTGCAGAGCGGTTTAAATTCTACAGTAGAAGGCAGCATGCCGGGGAGGACATAAAGACTTATATCATTGCTTTATGTAAACTAGCTGCCACTTGTCAGTTTGGAGACTACCTGCAGATGGCAATCCGTGACATGTTTGTTATGGGACTCTGCGACCCAGCCATACAAAAACACGCTTACTTACAGAACCCGACTTGACTGACGAAAGCCACTGACCTTGCTACGGTCATGGAGTTGGCTACATGGGACGCCACCCTACTGAAGGCACCACCTGAAACTCCTGCAAGCCAGGGAGAGGAAATATTCCACTCTATCCCTGACACCCAAGACTGCCGTTCCCAAATCTGCCTAAACCTCGCCACCCTAATTCTTTTGTCTCTAGGACACCAAATTGCTACCATTGTGGTAACACTACTCAGTGCACCTGCTTGCAAGTTCAAGGATGTTGTTTGTTTTCTTTGTGGAAAGACTGGCCATATTGGGCATGTTTGCCGCAGCTCACGCTCCCGGTACACTACCACAAAAGTTAGACGTAAACAGACATTTCATATGGATACTGACAATAACGGCTCCAGCTCTGATGAGGAAACCTGTGTCCAGCATATTGGACTGTTTCGGGTAGCTGGGAGTACTCCTGCGATAAAAGTGGATGTCACACTCAATGGCTGTCATGTCTCCATGGATGTTGATACAGGGGCGGCTGTGTCTGTCATTTCATGGACTGATTTAACCACTTGTCCCCCGCCCACTGTCAATTGACGGCGGGCGGAGGATACTCTCGTTCTGGGAGGACGTCATATGACGTCCTCCCTTTAAAACGAGCTAGGAGGCGCGCGCTCGCCCGCCGCGTTCAAGGCCCCGGTGCGCGTGCCCGGCGGCCGCGATTGCCGCCGGGCACCCGCGATTGCCCGGGAAACGAGCAGGAAAGTGGATCTCTGTGTAAACACAGAGATCCACGTCCTGTGAGGGAGAGGGGACTGATGGTGTGTCCCTTGTACATAGGGACAACCATCGGTCACCTCCCCCAGTCAGTCACCTCCCCCCACAGTAAGAACACATTGAGGGAACATATTTAACCCCTTCCCGCCCCCTAGTGGTTAACCCCTTCCCTGCCAATCACATTTATACAGTAATCAATGCATTTTTATAGCAGGGATCGCTGTATAAATGTGAATGGTCCCAAAAATGTGTCAAAAGTGTCCGATGTGTCCGCCGCAATATCGCAGTCACAATAAAAAATCGCAGATCGCCGCCATTACTAATAAAAAAATAAAAATGCTATAAATCTATCCCCTATTTTGTACACGCTATAACTTTTGCGCAAACCAATCAATACGCGCTTATTGCGATTTTTTTTATTTTTTTTTACCAAAAATATGTAGAAGAATACGTATCGGCCTAAACTGAGGAAAATTTTATTGAAAAAAAAAATGGGTATTTATTATAGCAAAAAGTAAAAAATAGTGTTTTTTTTCCAAACTGGACGCTCTTCTTTTGTTTATAGCGCAACAAATAAAAATCGCAGAGGTGATCAAATACCACCAAAAGAAAGCTCTATTTGTGGGAAAAAAAGGACACAAATTTCGTTTGGGAGCCATGTCGCACGACCGCGCAATTGTCATTCAAAGTGTGACAGCGCTGAAAGCTGAAAAATGGCTTGGGCAGGAAGGGGGTTTTCGTGCACAGTAGAGAAGTGGTTAAAGGCATCTGGTCTGTCCCTACCGCTCCAACCTACAAATCTCACACTACAAACCTACAATAAGGAACTACTACAGCCCTTGGGTTATGTGAAACCCCTTGTTACATTAGACAACTGCAGTCAAACTCTATGCCTTTATGTTGTCAATAAAGGAGGTCCTCCTCTGTACGGTAGGGACTGGATAAAAGCCCTGGGCATGCCTCTTGCCATTGCCCAATGTACGTTGCTTTCTGAGGTAGACCATTGGGTGGAATCCCTGAAGTCACGCTTTAGGGGGTTTTTGAGGACTCTGAGCACAGTAAAAGGAAAAATGGCCCACCTCCTCTTAAAGCCTGTTGCTACACCTCGTTTTTGTAAGGCAAGATCAGTACCTTTTGCCTTGAGAAAGAAAGTGGAAGCAGAGCTGGACCACCTATTGGCTGAAAAGATCCTAACTAAAGTTGATCGCCAATTGTGCCTGTCAAGAAAAAGAATGGTGACATTAGAATTTGTGGAGATTTCAGGGTTGCCCTGAACAACCAACTTCTTGTGGATCAATACCTATTGACTCGACTAGATCTATTTAGCTCATTGGCTGGGGGGCAAAAGTTTACAAAAATAGACTTAAAGCAAGCTTACCTGCAACTGCAAGTACACCCAGATTCACGCTATCTGTTGACCATTGAGAAAGAAAATTTCCTAGGCTGACGCACTCTGTTCAAACATTTATTTTGAAAAAGTAAAAATCCAAAAGTTTTCAAAAACAATCCAAACAATCCAAAGCAGTCAAAAATGTAAAAATGGACATACAGGGAACAAGGCTAACGCGTTTCACATCAAGACATGATGCTTACTCATAGCTGGAGTGTGAATGAACCAAAAAGTGTATAAGAGGGTAAAATTAAATACCTCTCCACCAATTATGGCTGTTAAACACAATGGTAGGGTATTATACACTTAATTAGGTTCAGCCCACTCCATGTTCAGGAAGCACCTGTGTAGTGAGAAAATGGAATTGAATCACGTAATACAAAGTATAAAACATGTGTACAACATGTGTACAAGATGTATGAAGATCTAAAATAAAAGAGCTCGTGACCAAAAAGGTGTACTTATCTGTGTGAAACCAATTTAAAATGGTGAAGGTGCTTAAAACAATGTGTTATCTATACCGATAAACAACAATTGTATCGGAAGTGTATGGTGTGCCCGGGAGAGGGACATCAAAAAACACAATATGGTTTTGAAATTGTTATACATATTAAAAATACGTAATTGTTGTATAACTATGTAGATAAAACGTATTCATCTGACACGTCTTTATTAGAAGACGAGATTAATGTAATATATAATACCTACTTAAGACGCAGCAAATTATGCTTATTTATATTGTTGTATGTTATATTATGTATTTTTTATTTAATATTTTAGTTTTTTAATTTTATTGCCTCTAAAAAGAAGTTTGTGGTAGTGGATGAATAAAAAGTCGAACCTCTATGCCAAGGTATGGATACATGTCATACTGCAATTATTATCATATGGACCAGAATAATGCAAATATAAATAAATAATTAATTAACTATTAATTATAAAAGAAGAAATTATTAACTTAATGGTCCAGATGTAATAACAAGTATTATATAGAAGAAAGAAACCCGATGTATATGATAACTTGGAGAGACGAAGGGACAGCAGTGACTGAAAGGGAACTGGTAAAATGCTATAACGTTATATCATTATATGAGTGTCTGACGGTGTCCAAAGGTGTAACCTATAACCTGTATAGATTATACCATAAATGCACAGTTGTGCAAATGAAGGGGGATGGAGCAAAGGTAAATATGAAGACAAGACAAACTCAATATTTAGTTGTCTGGTAACTTAAAAGGGGCAGAAAGACACACGAAACCCCCCCCCCCCCCAAGACTGCGAAACTAAAACTAAAAAAGCAGGTTACTGCCGTGATACATTGTGACGGAAACACAACCTATGCAATGGGCTGCAGGCATTGTAGCACAAGTATACATATCTTAAATGTAAATTTCCAGATATCTCGAGAATGTATATGTGTGCTATTGGGGCCGGCATGATTTAAAGTCATACTTAAACTGCTGTATGTAATGCGATGGGGGTCTACATAGTAGAGCTCTGATTTCAAATGTCTGCAATAGTTTATATGCAAAAACATGTTGTTTGAAAACCCCTTTAGTGGAGATATGTACCCATGTGTTCCCCATTGGACAGTAATTGGGGTTTTGTTAAGGAAATTTTTTTTTCATGTTAAAAAATGAAAAAAAGTTAGGGAAAAAGAAAATATATCAATAGAATTGGGATATATTCCACTCAAAGTTTAGTCCCAAGGGGCGTCTAGTATTTAAAATAAATATCCACCGTACTTCCTGTTTGCACAGTAGATTAAATTTGTCACCACCTCTCGGTGGTTTCACTATTTTTTTTCTACTCCTTGTATGACTAAACTTGAGGTATCCTTGCAGTGAACTTCATTCCAATGTCGTACTATGTTTGTTATATGATCCTTTTTGATGTCATAAAGATGGTCATGCAGACGATCTTTTAGTCTCCTGGTGGTCCTACCTACATATTGTATGGAGCATTTGTTGCATGTAATTACATATGACGCAACGTGTGTTTACAGTTGATGAAAGAATACAATTTATGCGATTTCCCTGTGGAGGTGATGCTATCACCTCTCTGAATGAATGGGCAGTAGGCACAATTACGTCCACCACATTTGAAGGTGCCTCTAAAGGAGAGCCAACTCGCAGGGACATTTTTTGTAGTGAAAAGGCTGGGTGACAGGAGGCTGCCCAAAGATGGTGCCCTCCTGGATACTGTACGGATGCCTTTTTTGAGGATTTCAGCATATATTGGGTCATGTCACAAAATTGCAAGATATTTAGTGACAATTTGTTTTACTTTATAAAATTCCATGCTATATGAGGTGGAGAAAGTGGGAATGAAATTCTCAGTTTTGTTGTTTTTTTATTCTTGTTTCTATTTTTGTTTTTGTTCTCACTCGCACTTTTAGCCCAACCTCGTTTTCTGTGCATTATTGGATTTTTTTTTATTTTTTTTTTAACTTTCGATGTTTATTATTTTTCAAAGATAGGGAGTAGTACAAAAAACATCGCCAATTGGGCATACCCTGGCATTAAATTTGCATACATAAGAGACAAGTGAGAGCAAAGAGAGCAAACGGATAGTAACGAATGGCATCTATTTCGTTATCAAAGGATGAAGATTTATGAGTAGTCAAACGGTATAGAACAATCCTACAAATAGGCATAAAGTATCAGTGTAATGAACACTTGGGGAACTATGTTAAGAGAGTAACCACAGTGATGCAGTAAAACAAAGCAAAAAGAGCTGTTGTAATTATCCCAAGTACGACTTTTGTGGATAGGCCGAGTAGGGCTAGGGGGAGGTACCTGTCTTGCAAGGGAAAAAGTGAGACAACTAACCCAGTGGTGAGCTTCTAGAGTAATTGATCCACAGTTCCCAGGCTTTGTTGAATTGGTTTGTGGATAAATTGGCTCTGGCAAAAGAAAATTCCATTAGGAAGTGTTGGTTGAGTAATTGAATGGCGTCCTTTAGTAAGGGCGGATGCGACGATTTCCATTTTTTTGCGGTCGCTAGTCTTGCTGCTATGAGGATGTGTGTCGCCAGAGTTTGTAGGTGCTTCGGCCATGAGGGGATAGATAGACCCAGGAGCAGATCAAGTGGGGACATAGGGATGGATATGCCACACAGAGAAAAGATTAGATTCTTCACTTTATTCCAGAACCTCCTGATAGAGGGGCAATCCCACCAAATGTGTGATAGGGATCCAGTTGTTTCACAGCCTCTCCAACATTTGGGTGAGGTATTTGGGTATATTTTTGCCAGTCTTTCTGGGGTGTAGTACCATTTGTGGAACAGCTTCTGTACTGATTCCCAGTGGGTGAGGCAGTGAGATAATCGTAGGGGTAATGTGAGGGCTTTCTGCCATTGTGTAGCCGGGGGTGTCTGGTCTAGCAAAGAGGACCAATATTGAGTGGAGGAAGAGAGAAGGTCTGGAGAAGGGTTGGTAAGCAGCTTGTATATCAGAGAGATGCCCTTGGTTTTGGATGCGTCAAGGTTGTAATACTGTATCAGCGGGAGCGACAGAGAGTCTGAATTTGACCAGCAGATTTTTGAAAGACAGGATCTGATCCGCAAGTAAAGAAAGAACGTTTGGTTGGTTAGACCAAATTTGTGTTTTAGGTGGGCGAAGGAGTGCATTTCTGATGCTGAGAAAAGCATACCTATGTTGGTGACGCCTGCTTTGGTCCAGACCGATAAGGGCAGGTCCGGGGATATAGGGTGTATCGCTTCAAGGGGTAATGATGATAGGACGTCTGTTGATATTCCTTTCGTAAGTTGCAGAATTGCTGCCCAGATCCTTGTGGAGGCCATGATGGTATCCAGTGGGTAGTGCTTAGGGACAAAGTTAGAGTTGAGCCAAGCGGAGGCCAGGAAAAGTTTAGGGTTAGTAAAAAGTACAGTGGCTCCTATTTGTTTCCAGGTTGTGTGGCATTTATCTGACCACCAAGATTTCAATTGGTCTAGGAGAGTTGCTCGGTAATAGGCCTGGATGTCCGGTGCGCCTAAACCTCCATTTCGAACTAGGGTTAAAAGGATGTTTCTTTTCACACGGGGACGTTTCTGTTGCCAAATAAAGTTGTTAATAATTCCCTGGAGCTTTTTAATTTGATTTTGTGCCAGTGGAAGAGGTATCGTACGAAAAAAATATAATACATGCGGGAGTAAATACATTTTTGCCTGAGCCACCCTTCCAGCCCAAGAGGCCGGAACGTGACTCAGATCTTTCGCTAGCCGAGTGAGCCTGCCCACGAGGTCTTCTAGGTTGGATCTTAGTAGTATATGGCTTGGGAACGTCAAGTGTATTCCTAAATACGGAAGGAAGGAGTTGGGTGTCCAAGCAAAGGGGGAATTAGCGGAGATGGAATTAGAGGTTTGAGGGTCAAGGCCGAGGTTAAGCATAAGTGATTTACTATGGTTCAGTTTGTACATGGATATTGCACTAAACGTTTCTAGGACTCGTTGAGTTTCCGGTAAGGACGTTAAGGGAGTGGTGAGGGCTATGATCACATCATCGGCATAAAGGCCAATTTTATGGTCTACGGTTCCAATTTTTATACCCGAAATCGCTGGATTAGATCTTATGGATTCTGCTAAAGGTTCCATTATCATGGCAAAAATTAAAGGGGACAATGGGCACCCTTGCCTGGTGCCGTTAGTAATTTTGAAGGGATTGGAGACGACGCCCGAAGTCCAAATGCGTGCGGTTGGGTGAGTGTATAGACCTAATATGGCAGTGAGAAAGGTGCCCGACAATCCAAATTTACGAAGAACTGCTTCCATGTATGGCCAGTAGACCCTGTCGAACGCCTTCTCTGCATCCAAAGACAGGAAAAGAGAAGGCGTTCGAGTGTGTTCTGCCCACTGGATTAGGTCAATAAAACGTCTAGTTCCGTCTGAGGCCTGCCTGCCGGGCACAAATCCAACTTGATCGGGATGTATAATTTGGGGGATGACCTCGGAGAGACGCTGTGCAAGGAGTTTAGCGTAAAGTTTTGTATCCGTGTTAAGGAGTGAAATCGGGCGATAATTAGCGGGGTTATCTGGGGTTTTTCCTGGTTTGGGGATGGTGACCACTAAGGCATCAAGGGATTCTTTAGGTAGTTTACCCGTGGTAGCAAATTGGTTGTACATATTGCAAAGGTGAGGGACTAGGGGTTGGGCAAAACGTTTATAATATTCATTGGACAGTCCATCAGGGCCTGGAGCTTTGTGTAGTGGAAGGTGTTGGATCAGTTTGTGGATTTCAGCATGTGAGAACGGAGTTGCAAGGGAGTCAAGTTGTTCTGGAGAAATAGAGGGGAGGGATATGGAGGATAAGAAGCTTGATATGTCCGCTTGGGAAGGTGGGGGTAGGGGATCTGTTTCCTTGAGCTTGTAGAGTTTGGCGTAAAAGTTTGCTAAATTCATTGGCAATGTCAAGGGGGTTGGTTAAGCGCTTGTCATAGGAGTTAGTGAGATGTGAGATTTTTTTGTTAGAGTTGCCTCTTGAATTGTTTGGCCATAAAGGCCACCGGTTTATTGGCTGCTGAATAGGTTTGTAGTCGGAGTCTTTTGATATGATAGTCAAAATTTTTGCGAAGGTGGTCACTAAGCTGGTGTCTAAGATTTCTAAGTTCTGAGGAGATAGCATTCGAGGGGGATCTTTTGTTTAAGGATTCTAGGGATTGAATCTGTTTTAGGAGGGACTCTGTGATGGCGGAGTATTTTTTTTTTTTGCGCGGGCCCCAAGTTTTATAAAAATACCTCGTAGGCAAGCCTTATGAGCGTTCCAGATTATAGCATGATCAGTTACAGAGTTTACATTGTCATGGAAGTAAGTCTCAATCTCGGACTGTATTTGATTCTCAAAAGTGGGGTTGTTGAGGAGGGAGGTGCTTAGTCTCCAGATCGTGTGGCTAGGAGTTTGGGATGGGGAGGCTAGCTGGATAGTGACCGGAGCGTGGTCAGACCAGGATAATGTTCCTATGTGGGAAGCAGTGATGGACTGAAGCAGGTGTTTGTCGGTAATGAATAAATCAATCCGAGAGTAAGACTGATGTGGGGGGGAGAAAAAGGTGTAGTCTTTCTCCGTATCATGCATGCATCTCCAGGAGTCATATAAATCCTCCCGTTTAAGGAGGGTAGATAATGCAGAGGGTCTACATCTGGAAGCATTGGAGGTATCGAGCGTGGGATCAACCACTTCATTGAAGTCTCCACAAATTATCAAAGGTGAGGATCTATAGGGAGTCAATTTGGAGAAGAGGGTAGCATAGAATTTTTTTTGGGCTGTATTAGGGGCATAAACGTTGACTAGGGTAAGGGGGCGATTATCAATCGTGGCCGACAGGATTAGAAACCTGCCATCTTCATCATATTCACAGTGATGTAATGTGAAATTCACTGCCGCGCTTATGGCAATCATTACCCCTCTTTTCTTCTTAGAGGCATTCGCAAAGAAGCAATGAGGGTATCTTTTGTGGTTACATGGGGGTTGTTTTAGTTTGGAAAAGTGGGTCTCTTGTACACAGAGAACATCCGCATGATGATTTAATGCTTCTTTCCAGAGAAGATTGTGTTTAAAAGGCGAGTTTAGACCTTTGACATTTAGGGAGGTGATCGTAATGGTCATGGTGGAAAGTTGCTTCAGGAGAGAGGGTAGAGGGAGAAAGACTACACCCACTAGTGGTACTTGAGAAGTATACACAGATAAACAATAAAAACAACTGTCAATACCGTATTTGCAGGTAGAGGCTGACAAGGAACTAAAGAGTTACTAATACACTAAATAGATGTACTTATGTAAAAAAAAAAACAAGAAGGCAATAAAACAATTCTAAATAACTTATATGTGAAACAAGTTTTACAGAAACGTGTGCCTAGCACACTATTAACCTGGGGGTGGAGAGGAAAAAAGGAAGGTAAATCGCCCAGGCCGGATATGGGTGGGCTGAGGACCTGGGCTGAGATAAAGATCATATTTTATCGACCGGTTTGGATGACAGATTCCTGGAATCAGATGATATGCGAGAGGAGCTGTTTTGCCCTGAGTCTCCAGGAGAAATAGGGAGGAGTCCCCAATTGGTCAGCTTTTTGTAGCCATCTTTAGGATTGAGTATAGGGACAATCTTCTGTTGGTGTGAGACCAGCAATTTTGTGGGGAACCCCCATCTATAAGCAATTTTTTTTTGTTGGAGGATAGAGGTGACGGGGGAGAAAGCTCTGCGCATCTCCATTATAGCAGGAGACAAATCAGTATAAAGCTTAATATTGGCGTACGGGTCTGGCAAGACTTTTGCCGATCTGGCGGTGGAGAGAATTTGTTCCTTGATATGGAAGAAATGTATGCGGGCCAACACATCCCTAGGGATGTCATCTGGGAGGTGTGATGGTTTTGCAATTCTGTGGGCCCGATCAATCAATGTATCACGAGCATTGAGGCGTATGGAGTTAATTCGTTCGGTTTGATCGATTCCGGGACGCCTCTGAATTTGATATTATTTCTCCTGGAACGGTCCTCTAAATCTGCTAATTTCAGTTTGATTTGGTGGATTTCCTCCGCTTGGTGCTCATGAGCATCCAACAAATCATTATGTGCTTTGGAGTAATCCTGCAAGTTGTCCTCCAGAGCATCTGTGCGAGTTTCTAAGCAGTCTATTCTATCATGCATCTGGGACATTGATATCTGAAGCTCCCTGTGTAAATCTTGCTGCAGTGTGAGGAGCATAGATTTTAGTGTTGCTTCTGAGACAGTATTGTCAGTGGCAGGGATAGAAGCCAGTGAGGGAGCATCTTGGGATCCGTGTGTCCCTGCAACAACAGAGGCCCATAGATGTTTTTTTGCCTGCGGCTCCTTGAGGGGAGTTTGCAGGGGAGGTAGCCAGTCTCTTACCTCTATCAGCCTGCTGTCCTCCTGTGGTGGTTTCTGGAGGAGGGAGGGTGTCCATGCTGTCTCTGATGGGAGCGGTGGATGGGTCTCCTGGAGGATGCAGCGGTGGAGATCTGGCTGGCAGGCTCACAGAGTCAGCGCGGTTTATGGTGCTGGTGGCGGCGCCATCTTGGGGCCTATGAATGGCGGCAGCTGACGAGTAGTAATCGGTCAGGCGGCGGGGAATCGGCGGGTTGTAACGCCGTCTCGTCATACCCTGAAGTGTCCCCGGTCCTCTCCCGCTCTGGTGGTGTGAGCTGCGGGGAGCAAAGTAGCGGAGGGTTGCTGTTATCCAGGCCGTGGAGCGGAGCTCGGACTTCAGGCAGCCATCCTGGTCCGCAGCAGGCCACGCCCCCTATTATTGGATTTTTTTTTAAAAGTAAGGTGTCACGAGATGTCCTTTTTGCTATCTGCAATCCTCTATTAATAGCTAATTTGGGATAACCCCTGTGCTCAAATCTAGCTGACATGGCCCTCACTTCTATGTCAAAATCTGAATCTCTGCTACAGAGCCTTCTGAGTCTGAGAAATTGCCCAACTGGAATGTTGTGAACCGTGTGTCCTGGGTGACTCGAATCTTCCCTTAGAAGGGTGTTACCTGCACTGGGTTTTCTATACAGGTTAGAGATAATCACATCATTCTCACCTGTGAGCCTCACATCTAAAAAATCAATGGTTCTCGTGTTTAAGGTGAAATATAGATTAAGTGAATTATCATTCATGTACAATAGCCATGATTGGAGGTCTCCACAAGAGTCATTGACAATAAACAGGAGGTCGTCTATATACCTGCAAAAGAATATGGTGTCTTTTCGGCGGGGACTACCAGGTCCAAAAATGCGGAGCCTCTCCCACCACCCCATATAAAAGGTTGGCTAGCGATGGTAAGAATTTGCCGCCCATGGAGGCTCCGCATTTCTGGAGATAGTAACCCCCATCAAACATAACAAAATTATGAGTTAAAAGATATTCCAGACACATTATGATAAATTCCTGCAACATAGGAGAAAAACGTCCTGATTTCTGCAGGAAGAAAGACACAGCTTGCAGTCCCAAAGCATGTGGTATAGAAGAGGTATAAGTTGGAGACATCGCAAGAGATCCACCGATATCTGTCCTGCCATGCAATTTATTTCAAATTAGTGAGTAGATGATTAGTGTCACAAATGTATCCTGGTAAATCCAGCACTAATGGTTGTAATTGTTCATCCACCCACTGTCCCAGGCGTTCGTTTTAAAGAATCTATTCCTGCCACAATCGGTCTGCCTGTTAGGGGGGAAAGTCCCTTGTGTAGTTTAGGAAGGTGATGAAATATAGGCATGACAGGAAAAGAAGGTATTAATGTCTCTTTGTCTTTATCCGTGAAGATGCCTATGGCAACAGCTCTATCTAACAAGGAAGAAAGTTCTCTCCTGAAGGGATCTGTGGGGTCATTCTTGAGTTTAAGGTAGGTCTGGGAGTCTGACAACTGTCTTAGCGCTTCTTGTTTATATGTAGTAGCATCCAAAACCACCACTACTCCACCTTTGTCTGCATTTTTTATCACTATAGAGGAATCTTTGTGTAACTTGTCAAGTGATATTTTTTCTTTAGCAGAAAGGTTTTCCATGCTTTTGCTAAGTGAATTTTTGGCTAAGAGTAACAGGTATCTTTCAACTAGTTTCTGATATAAATCCATATCTTTACCTCTGGAATTGATAGGGTAAAAGTCTGATCTAGTTTTGAAAGAGACCGGATTGCAGACAATATTTTCACTTGGCAAAGTTTCACAGTTAACATCGTATTCGATGGCCAGGTATGTTAGGTCCATTAATGCACATACATCAGGAAAAACACAATAAAAAGGAATGGACTCACCAATAGACGTGTTGTCTGTAGAGGGAAGAGATGGTTCATCCTCCTGTTCAGAAGTATGATATTGCCTCTGTAGAGTCAGTCCGTGCCAGTTTGTTCACATCCAGGATAGTATTAAACAAATTAAAGTGGTTAGAGGGACAAAAATTCAGACCTCTAGATAATAGAGAAATATCTGTGTCGGTTAAAGGGCATGCTGATAAATTCATGACATTGGATCCGTCAGTTATTTGCGGCCCCGCAGCAGGTAACGATTTCCATTTTGCTTCTTGCCGCCTCTCCTCGTTTTTGTTTTCTTTTTCTTTCTTTCTTTTTCTTTCCTTTCCTTTTGTGGCTCTGACTGCCCTGGTTTAAAGGTGCCGGATTTTCCTTGCATGCAGATTCATTTCTAGGGCTGTTGTCTGGGGAAGAATCGGATGCGGAGGCTGCAAGTGTATCGTTACAAATCTCACCATCTGTGTCTGAAAAGCTAACACGCTTTTTGCTTGGGGTCCTGCGTGAGCGATTAACATGGAAGGTGGGTTTCTTCCATGTGTAGACTTTGTTGGAATCATAATCTAGTTGATCTCTAGTTCTTCTTTTTTTCTTTCGTTGTAGAAATCACACTCCTTTCCAACTTGTCCAATCTTTTGTTTAGTTGTGAATCCAAGTCTTTGTAACCAGGCAGTCCTTGCTGTTCCTTTAAGTTTCTTTGGACCAATACCATCTCGCTTTGTATTCTATCGAATTCCTTTTGTTTAAAGTCTGATGATTTTCATCAGTTTAAAAGAGCAGGCAGAGGGAGTATTTGTCCATTCCAGTTTGCTGTCCTCATTCGGAAAATCAAAAGTGGGGAATTTTTTAATTTGTAAGCCCCGTGGGATTTGTTCAATAGACATGTATTCAGTAAGGGTGTTGACATCCCAAAAGGCTCTAATCTCTTTTGCCATAAGACTCTCAAGCTTGCGGAAGGTGCGCCTTAAGGTCAGGTCACCTGTGTCCGAAGCCTGGGAAAAGCGCTGTTGGCTGGAGCGAAGGGGATTGTCAGCTGGGGCTGTGAGGGTTCGACTGAAACCTTTGTCCACTTCTGGGATTGCTATGATGGATGTGGGTTCAGTAGACACCGTGATAGCAGGGTAATCCATGGTGTGAAAACACTCACAATAAAGGGATTCTGGTGCAGGAGATGGTAACACTGAGCTGGTACTAGTTAGGCAAAGTCCAGATAATAATGATGAGAGAAAATATACTGCTCCAAGGTTCAAAACCCCTCTGATTGCTCCCGCCCTGCTTCACTCACAGGTGCTGGCTCTGCTCTATTCCATGGAGAAAGAAAATTTCCTGGACTGCCGCACTCTAATCTATACAGGTTATAGGTTACACCTTTGGACACCGTCAGACACTCATATAATGATATAACGTTATAGCATTTTACCAGTTCCCTTTCCGTCACCGCTGTCCCTTCGTCTCTCCAAGTTATCATATACATTGGGTTTCTTTCTTCAATATAATACTTGTTGGTATTACATCTGGACCATTAATTTAATAATTTCTTCTTTTATAATTAATAGTTAATTAATTATTTATTTATATTTTAATTATTCTGGTCCATATGATAATTGCAGTATGACATGTATCCATACCTTGGCATAGAGGTTCGACTTTTCATTCATCCACTACCACAAACGTCTTTTTAGAGGCAATAAAATATAAAATTCAAATTTTTAAATATTAAATAAAAAATACATAATATATAATATAACATACAACAATATAAATAAGCCTAATTTGCTGCGTCTTAAGTAGTTATTATATATTACATTAATCTTGTCTTCTAATAAAGACGGATGAATACGTTTTACCTATAGTTATACAACAATTATGTATTTTTAATATGTATAACAATTTCAAAACCATATTGTGTTTTTATGCTTAAGCCCTGTACACACGATCGGATTTCCTATGGATTCTAGCCTGATGGATTTGTCCATCGGATATCCGATGAAACTGTTTTCCATCAGTCTTGCCCACACACCATCAGTCAAAAAACCGACCGTTCCAAACGCGGTGATGTAAAGCACTCAGATGAGCCGAGAAAAATTAAGTTTAATGCTTCTGAGCATGCGTCGACTTGATTCTGAGCATGCGTGGGTTTTTTATCCGATGGACTTGCCCATAGACGATCGGAATTTGCTATCGGTTTTGGATCCATCGGAAAAATTTAAAACCGATGGAAAAAAGACCGATGGGTCCCATACACGATCGGTTTGTCCGATGAAAAAAAACCATCGGACGGTTTTCATCAGTAAAACCGATTGTGTGTACAGGGCTTTAGTTTTTAGTCTAATTTTTGTGTTTTGAGCATGCAGGTGCTTGTACATATCTATTATGATTTTTTTAAACTTCTTTCATGAATTCACTATTACACACACACACACCTGTTTTTGCCTTCAACTTTAATTTACCTTATTCACTCCATTTATTCATGACTACATAAGTGTCACGTATCACTGTTAAATACACTTTTTTCACATAACCATTTATACACAGATATATTTCGGTTTCATTTTATATATATATATATATATATATATACTACATATATACGTATACATATACAAAAATACACATTTCTCTTATCGTCCATGGACTGACACAGCTGTCATACTGATTACGTGTGGGTATATGTCCCTGCTTGCAGGAGAAGACCTAGGCAGAATGTTAAAACATTCTAGAACAAACCAGAGCTGAACAGCCCCGCCCAGGGGGGCGGTCCCTCCGGACATTACCCACCCAGCTGCAGCTAGCAGACCTCAGTTTTTTTTCTGCCTAGCAGAAGGAGAAGACGTGGCTCTCTCAGGAGCCAGTCTCCTGGAAGATTTTACTTTTAAATTTTATTCCTTTGGGAATTTTATTTTTGAGACCTTCAATCAACTGTCGCCTGGGCAACAGGTTGGGTACACTGGTATCCTCGTAGTCTTCCCTGTCCGACCATTGAGCATGCTGATCCTCGCCTTGTGTGCGTGAGACTCAGTTCACGACATACCCCATGGCTCCAGGGGTGGCTGGGTTGCTTTTAGCTCCCGCGGTCCTCTCAAGATTGAATAGTACCTGACTGTATCTCTCCCGGTGGACCGGGCTGACAGCTACGCAGTACTACTCTGTGATAGGTCTGTCTGAAACAAGCCAGTGGGTCCCTGAACGGGACGGGTAAGTCTCTCCTATTGCAGGTGAGTACATGCTGGCTGTGTTTCTTTATATGGGGGGTTTCTCCCAGTCTCCCCCCCCCCGTTTTGCTGCTCTCTGCACCCTGTACTGGTGCTGTGCTGTGTGGGGGGTGCTTGGGGGTCACTCTGGCCAGACTGGGGGCACTCTTGTCTGTTTTAATGGCCCTGGGAGAGGTGCAGTGTTCTGGTGTGAGGTTGACATATGTTGTGGAGTGGTGGTTACATGCATGCTTAGCAAAGCTAAGGTTCACAGGTTTAGTTCCTGAGGGGGGCTGTTTGTGTTCAAACAAGCCGCCCCAGCACTTGCCGTGCCACAGCCAGTGAGGGCAGGAGCTCCTGCCTTGTGGTTTGTGAACCGGACAACCGCAAAACGTGTGCGCCATTAGCGCTGTGAATTTTTAAATAAACTGCGCTTGGCGGCCATTTTGCCGTGGATCGATGGCGCAGTAATGCATGCGGCCGGCGCCCATTTTCTTGTAGCTGCAGCATTTTTGTTTTTAGTTTCGGCCTCTATCGGCCGCTGCTGCGGCATGAACCTCACAATCTCCTCAGTCAAGTCTCCTCACAGTCTCCTCACTCTCCCCAGGCTTCACCCGCGTGGCAGCGCGGTTCATACAGTGGAATGAGCGGTCGTTACAGGGGTTGGTGAGTACTCTGGGTATCCCCTCCTCAGCTTCAGCATAGCCAGTGGGTGGACTGTGTTACTCACTTCGATAGTGTTGTAAAAGTATCAGAGGGTGGCAGTATGGAGTCTAGTTCACCTGCTTCTCCACACTTGTCTGAGGTAACTGGCAGTGCTCCTGCACCAGCGGTCCCTAGCGACTAGTTGTCGGCAGTCCTGGAATCATCCTTGTCAGGATGGAAGCGGTGTGCGAGCGCAAGGGATCTGTAAAGCGCCCCCTCCCCACACATCCTCCTGTAGGGGAGTGCTCTGTCTCAGATATGGGCCTAGCTATTGCTGCTCAGGACCCTAGCTCTGAGGATTTTCATGTTTTTAAACAGGATATTCCCTGTGAGGAAGACCCCAGTTCTGAAAAATTGACAGGGTGCTTGTAAGTGAACTCATTGATGCTGTGAGGGACACTCTCAAGCTGAATGTGAGGCTAAGGAACCTCAGGTGGAAGCTGTCTCCTTTTGGTTCCTTTAAAGCTGTTTATTCAAAAGTTTTTTTCCCATATGTGCCCTTTTTTTGATACATTCATTGACTAAGTCTGGGATAAGCCACAGGAGACTTTGACGGTCCCGCGGCGCCTAGCCATGAGGTACCCCTTTAAGGAGGACCTGGTTAAGAAGGGGCTCTCCCCCCCAGTGGTCGACCCCCCAGTCGCCCGTTTTAATAAGGCTACCACGCTCCCAATGGAAGGGACTCCTGCATTTAAGGATCCCACTGACAGGAGGTCAGAAGTGGTGAGTAGAACTATGTTTACCTTATTGGGGTATGCCTTACGCCCTATAGGGGCGGCGACACTTGTGTCTCAAGACACTCACAGGATGGGCAAAGATTTTGCGCCAAGACGATTTAGGAGCATAATCTCCCTCCTGAGACCATTACCCTGGCTCACCAACTGGCGCAGGGTTTAGTCTCTGTGTGTGATGCCACTTTAGATGGGGCCCTTTTAATTTCTGGGGCCTCTATCTGCTGTGGTGCTGCGTCGCCTTGTCTGGCTGAAATGCTGGTCGGCCGACCTAGCTTCCAATTAGCTCCTGGCTGACTTGCCCTTTTAAGGGTGGTGGACTGTTTGGGGCCACAGTCCACCACTGGATGTCACAAGGGGTAAGAGCACCTTCCTTCCTCAGTCTGTTACGGACAAAAGAGCCCCGCCGTAGGCCGGGCCCTTCCTTTCCGGCAAAGGAGAATGAGTTTCTTCTCGTCAGTCAGAATCCACGGGTAAGCCCTCCCAGACTGGGAAAAGTGCGGCTGGGGGACATAAGCGTCCCTGGGTGCGTAAGCCTACCAAGCAAGCTCCAAAGCCCACCGCCACATGGAGTCTTGTTCCTGCCTGACTCTGGGGTGGGGGGACGTCCTTGCAGGTTCACGGTTCGGTGGACCTCCCGGATCTCTGACCGGTGGGTGTGCGAGGTGGTCACCTCAGGATACAGGATAGAATTCCGTTCCTGGCCCCCAGACAGATTCTTTCCCTCAATTCTCCCTCTCCTTCCTGCCTGTCGGGCGGCCCTCTTAAGGGCCGTACAGGATTGATCAGGTCCGGAGGATTGTGCCGGTTCCGTCACGAGAGGTTGTTCAGGGTTTCTACTCGAATCTGTTTGTAGTCCCAAAAGGTGGACGGGGGTTCGGCCAACCCTGGGCTTCAAGGCCTGGATGCTTTTGTGATGGTGTAAAGTTCCGCATGGAATCCATTTGCGCGGTGTACGCTACACTCCATCGGGATTTTCTGGCATCCTTGGACATCAAGGCCGCCTACTTGCATGTTCCGATCTGCGCACGTCAACAGTAGTTTCTGCACTTGCGATCGGCAAAGACCACTATCGATTGTGGCTCTTCCCTTTGGCCTAGCCTCGGCACCAAAGGTTTTTTACCAAGGCGCTTGCTCCGATTCTAGCCTTGCTGAGACAGCGAGGCACTGCTATTATGGGCTATCTGGACGATCTTCTTCTAAGAGCAGACAATGGCTCAGAATTAGAAGAAGTGTGACTATGTCAGTCAGACCCTTGGGGACTTCGGGTGGCGCCCAAACAGTCAGAAGTCAGTCCTGGTCCCGGCTTAGCATTTGGAGTATCTCGGCCTGATCCTGGACGTCATGGAGGCATAGGTAGTCCTAACCTTGGAGAAGTTACTGACTTTTCAGTCTGTAGTGCGGGTCCTGACGTCTCGGAAATGGTCGTCAACCCGTTTTTTGCATGAGAGTCCTGGGACTCATGAGGGCCTCGTTCGAGGCTGTTCCGTATGCCCAATCACACACACGGGCATTACAGTAAGAGATCCTGTCCACTTGGGACAAATCCCTGTTGTCTTTGGATCTTCAGATCCAGATGAGTCACCCACTCAGGGCGTCCCTGGCGTAGTGGTTGGGGTCCCCGGCTCTTTGGTCCGGGAAGTCGTCCCTCCCCATCCAGTGGACGGTGTTCATGGCAGACACCAGCCTGACGGGCTGGGGTGGAGTCGGGGGAGTCCTGTCAGCCCCAGGGCTTTGGACTCCGGACGAAGCCCGTTTACCGATCAATGTTCTGGAAATACGGGCGATCATAATATGCCTCCCCACGTGGTCTCTATCGGCCGTCTACGTTCAGCGTAGACAATTGGCAGGCAGACTATCAGAGTCGCCAGACGCTGGACCAGGAGAGTGGTCCTTACACTTGGACATACCGGATGTGGACCTGAGGGTCTCTCGACTCAATCGTAAGGTGTCAAGGTTTGTGGCCAGGTCCAGGGATCCTTGGGCGGATGCCTCGGATTCGTTGGTGGGCCCCATGGGGTCATTATCACCTGATATCTGTTATCCTCCGCTACAGCTGCTTCCTCGCCTGCTGCGCAGGGATGTGGCCTGAAGGGATTCCGGTGATCCTCTTGCCCCGGGTGGGTCTCGGCATCATTGGTACGCTGATCTGGTACGTCTCATCGCGGACGTTCCTTGGCGGTTGCCAATAAGGGAGGACCTTCTGTTTCAAGGTCCTATTTTTTTATCCTGTTTTACAGTCTCTGACTTAACGGCATAGCTATTGGAAGCCAGGTGCTGAGAGTCCGAGGTCTCTCGGATTCGGTCATTTCGACCATGTTTAGGGCACGGAAGTCTTCCGCTTGAAAGATACATCACCGTACCTGGGAAGCTTACATCGCTATGTGCAATGAGCTGGACTAACGTCTACGGACGTATTCCGTCCCCAGTATCCTGCGGTCCTTGCAGCGTGGTGTGACCCAAATGCTTGCTTTGAGTACCATTAGGGGTCAGTTTTCGGCTTTGGCCGTCTTCCTTCAGCAACCGCTAGCGGGTCATTCCTTGGTAGCACCTTTGTGCAGGGGGTTCGCCATGTGCTCCCTCCTGTTGAAACCTCCTCTCCCTCCTCGGGATTTGAATTTGGTGCTCTCGGTTCTCCAGGAACCTCACTTTGAAAATATCAGAGATCTTCCCCTCTTGACCTTTTCTCAGGAGGTGGCCTTCTTAGTGGCCATTATTTCTGTCAGACGAGTGTCTGAATTGGCGGCCTTGTCCTGCAAGTCGCCCTATTTGGTCATCCATAAGGATAAGGCGGTGTTGCGTCCGCGACCTTCCT
Source organism: Rana muscosa (assembly GCA_029206835.1). Classification (NCBI taxonomy): domain Eukaryota; kingdom Metazoa; phylum Chordata; class Amphibia; order Anura; family Ranidae; genus Rana; species Rana muscosa. The sequence goes on along the minus strand of CM055116.1, from coordinate 419,414,326 downwards.
TTTGCATAAGGTGGTCTCGGTTTTCCACCTACATGTGGACATTGTCCTCCCGTCCTCACACATAGCATTCCAGAGGGTTTGCGCTTCACATATTTTATGTTACGTGATATGACTCACTAGTTGTGTCTGTCTCGGGTCAGAACAGGGCTAAACGGTGTCGTCTGCCACTTTTTCTAGATGGATCAGACAGACTGTTATACAGGCCTATGCCATTAAGGGGGTGGCCCCTCCCTTTCCGGTTATGGCTCATGCCACCAAGGCAATTGATGCTTCCTGGGCTTTCCGACATCAAGCGTCGGTTGCACAAGTGTGCAAGGCGGCGACCTGGTCGTCCGTTCATGCCTTTTCAAAATTCTATAAGGTTGATGTGGCTGCATCTTCGGATGCTTCCTTCGGCCGCAAAGTGTTGCAGGCCGCTGTTTAATGTTACAACTCCTCCGTTGAGGAGCTCTGCTGGTTTGGAGTGAAGTTTTGGTTGTTCCTTTACTGTTTTGCTCCCACCCTTTTCTTATACTGCTTTGGGAGGTCCCATATGTAATCAGTATGACAGCTGTGTCAGTCCATGGACGATAAGAGAAAATAGGATTTTTGTACTCACCGTAAAATCCGTTTCTCTGATGTCCATGGACTGACACAGCACCCACCCTTCCTTTTAAGGTTTGTACTGCTTTGTTACGAACTGAGGTCTGCTAGCTGCAGGTGGGAGGGTGATGTCCGGAGGGACCGCCCCCCTGGGCGGGGCTGTTCAGCTCTGGTTTGTTCTAGAATGTTTTAACATCTAACATTCTGCCTAGGTCTTCTCCTGCAAGCAGGGACATATACCCACACGTAATCAGTATGACAGCTGTGTCAGTCCATGGACGTCAGAGAAACGGATTTTATGGTGAGTACAAAAATCCTATTATTTTTTTGATGTCCCTCTCCCGGGCGCACCATACACTTCCGATACAATTGTTGTTTATCGGTATAGATAACATTGTTTTAAGCACCTTCACCATTTTAATTGGTTTCACACAGATAAGTACACCTTTTTGGTCACAAGCTCTTTTATTTTATATCTTCATACATCTTGTACACATGTTGTACACATGTTTTATGTGATTCAATTCCATTTTCTCACTACACAGGTGCTTCCTGAACATGGAGTGGGTTGAACCTAATTAAGTGTCTAATACCCTACCATTGTGTTTAACAGCCATAATTGGTGGAGAAGTATTTAATTTTACCCTCTTATACACTTTTTGGTTCATTCACACTCCAGCTATGAGTAAGCATCATGTCTTGATGTGAAACGCGTTAGCCTTGTTCCCTGTATGTCCACTTTTACATTTTTGATTGCTTTGGATTGTTTTTGAAAACTTTTGGATTTTTACTTTTTCAAAATAAACGTTTGAACAAAGTGCGGCAGTCCAGGAAATTTTCTTTCTCCATGGAATAGAGCAGAGCCAGCACCTGTAAATGAAGCAGGGTGGGAGCAATCAGAGGGGTTAAGAACCTTGGAGCGGTATATTTTCTCTAATCTGTTGACCATTAACACCCATAAAGGATTATTCCAATATAACTGCATGGTTTTTGGCATGACCCCAGCTCCAGCCATCTGGTCGCGAATCATGGATGAGGTCCTGGCAGGCATACCTGTCAGGGTCACCTGTGGCCAGGTGACAGATGCACACCGTAGGGGGACAGGAGTGCACCGCGAGGTAGTGAACCCTATGGCTGGCTTCTGTGGATAGGAAACTGGGTGGTTGTGGAAAGCGGGACCAGAGGAGCACAACCGGGATCCCAACGGAAGCGAGAGCCAAGATTCCCCAGGGCGCGGAGTCTAAGACCCAGCTGGTCTTCTCCAGGGCCTCTAGTGGTGAGGATGTTACGCTGCAGGCTGGGACCAGGTCGCGGCCCCTGGAGTTTCCTAGCTCACGCCCCGTAGGATAAGGGGAAGCAGCAGCACACGATAGAGAGAACCGAATAACAAGCCGAAGGTCAGGGGCCACAAGCAGACAAGGATAACGAAGAACGAGCCGAAGGTCAAGGGTCACGAGCAGACAGGGATGGTCAGGGACAAGCCAATAACGAAACAGAGAGACAGACGTAGCACACGGCAGGCAGGAACCCAAACACACAATGCCTAACAAACACGTTGATCAGCAAAGCAGGCTTGCAGTGCACAGGTTAATATAGTGTTCAGTGATAGGGCCTGGGGTGGAGTCAGGCTGGGAGGAGATTATAAAGGAAGCCAGGTGAAGGAGGTCTGGTCTCTAGATGAACACATGAGGAGGAAGGTAAGATGGCAGACAGACATTAATGCATATCCATGACAGTACCCTCCCTCTTACGAGGCCTCCCCCTTCCCCGCCTGGGCCCAGGTTTAGAGGGAAACTTCAGATGAAACTCCTTTAACAGACGAGGTGCAAAGACCTCAGATGCAGTGATCCAAGACCTCTCCTCAGGACCAAACCCTTTCCAATGAACGAGGTACTGAAGAACGCCTTTACAGAGTCGGGAGTCCAGAATTTGACTGATCTCGTACTCCTGATTATCCTCAGAGACAGGCGCCACGGTAGGAAGAGGACGAGAGAATTTATTGAGGACTAAAGGCTTTAGAAGAGCAACATGAAAGGAGTTAGTGATTTTAAGGCTCTTAGGAATCTGGAGTTTGAAACAAACCGGATTCAGTTTAGCAGTTACCGTGTATGGACCGATGAATCGTGGAGCAAACTTCAGAGAAGGAACTCGGAGCTTGATGTTCCTGGTAGAGAGCCAGACTTTGTCCCCTGGCTGAAGAGAAGGCGGTTTACGCCTGCGGCGGTCGGCAAAGCCTTTGAATTTTTCAGCAGCTGCCCGGAGGGAATCATGAACGTGACCCCAAACGGAATTGAGAGACTCCTGAACCGAAGCCAAAGCTGGAATGTCTGGAGAACAGATCATAGGAAGAGGAAGTTGAGGGTGTTTTCCATAAACTGTGAAAAAGGGTGTCTTCTGCGAACTGGTATTCACATGATTGTTATGGGAGAATTCTGCCCACGGGAGTAGAGAGGACCAATCGTCATGGTGAGAAGACACAAAGGTGCGAAGAAAGACCTCTAACTCCTGATTAACCCTCTCAGTCTGTCCATTGGATTGGGGATGGTAAGAAGAAGAAAAATCCAAGACAATATTGAGGGATTTGCAAAAGGCTCTCCAAAAACGAGACGTGAATTGGACTCCCCTGTCGGAAACAATATGAGAAGGGACCCCATGTAGGCGGAGAATTTCTCGAATGAAAATGGGAACCAAGGCAGGGGCAGAAGGAAGACCAGGAAGAGGAACAAAATGAGCCATCTTGGAGAATCGATCGATTACCACCCAAATGACTGTATTATTCTCAGACAGTGGGAGATCGGTGATAAAATCCATGGCAATATGGGCCCAGGGTTCCTTAGGAATAGGCAAGGGCATGAGGAGACCAGCAGGAGCTTGTGTGGAGGATTTGGACTGAGCACAGACATGACAAGCTTTAACGTAGTCTTTGACGTCTGAGCGGAGATTAGGCCACCAGTAGTGACGACTGATGAGTAGGAAGGACCGGAGGAATCCAGAATGCCCTGCCACCTTGGAATCATGTCCCCAACGAAGGATCTTAGCTCTTAGCTCAGTGGGGACAAAGGTCTTACCAGGCGGAATTTTAGACTTCAGGGTGGTAGAGTGGGCAACAATGCATGAGGTGGGAATGATCGGCTCAGGTTCAGGGGCGGACTCCTCGTCCAAAGTGTCAAATGACCTAGAGAGCGCATCAGCCCGACCGTTGCAGGAACCAGGTTTGTAGGTAATCGTGAAATTAAAACGGGCAAAGAAGAGACTCCACCTGGCCTGTCTAGGATTCAGACGTTTAGCATTCTGTAGATACTGTAAATTCTTGTGATCGGTAAAGATCGTTATGGAGTGAGGGGAACCCTCCAAGAGATGACGCCACTCCTCTAACGCCAATTTAATTGCGAGAAGTTCCCGATCACCGATGGCATAATTCCTCTCTGCCTGAGAATTTTTTTTGGAGAAGAACGCACATGGTTGGCGTCTCTTCTCAAAGATTTGAAGAAGCACAGCTCCCACCCCCATTGAGGAAGCGTCCACTTCAATAAAAAATGCATTCCCAGGATTTGGTCTCCTCAAGAGGGGGCCAGAAACAAAGGCCTGTTTCAGGTTGTGAAATGCAGAGACAGCTTCGGGAGGCCAGTCTCTGGCATTCACACCCTTCTTGGTCAAAGCGATAATAGGCGCGGCAATGGAAGAGTAATTCCTTATGAACTGCCTATAATAATTAGTGAAGCCAAGAAAGCGCTGTGTGGCCTTGAGGCTAGCAGGAAGAGGCCAGTTGGTGATAGCCAAGACCTTCCCAGGGTCCATACGAAGCCCCGAACATGAGACAAAGCACCCCAAAAACAGGACCTCAGAACATTCAAAGGAACATTTCTCCAGCTTGGCATAGAGATTGTTCTCTCTAAGACGTTGAAGTACAGTGCGGACATGGTTTCTGTGGACGAGCAGATTTTCAGAAAAGATCAGAATGTCATCCAGATAGATGACAACAAACTGGTACAGCAGATCTCTGAAGATTTCATTGACAAAGTTTTGAAACACGGCTGGAGCATTACACAGACCAAAAGGCATCACCAGATATTCGTAATGCCCGTCTCTAGTGTTAAATGCAGTCTTCCATTCGTCACCCTCCCGTATTCGAATGAGATTGTACGCGCCTCTGAGATCCAACTTGGTGAAAATGGAGGCACCCTTCAACCTATCGAATAGCTCAGATATTAAGGGTAAGGGGTATCGATTTTTAATAGTAACCGCATTTAAACCCCGATAATCGATGCAGGGTCTTAAGGTACCATCCTTTTTGGCAACAAAAAAGAACCCTGCCCCTGCAGGCGATGAGGATTTCCGGATGAACCCTCTCTCCAGATTCTCTGCTACATACTCCGACATGGCCTGGGTCTCTGGGATGGACAGAGGGTAGGTACGACCCCTGGGTAGAGTTGCTCCGGGGACAAGATCAATAGCACAGTCAAAAGACCTGTGGGGAGGAAGCACCTCAGCTGATTTTTTACAGAACACATCCCGGTAATCGCTGTATGCGGCGGGAAGATCAGAAGAAACAGAAGTGGCAGCAACCGGAAGACTCTCCTTGGGGGTCACCTTGAGAAGACACGACGAGAAACATGAGGAACCCCAGGCCAGGATCTGCCCAGAGACCCAGTCCACATGTGGAGAGTGGAGCTGTAGCCAAGGGAGGCCCAATACAACTGGGGTAGAGGCCTTGGGTAGAATAAGAAAGGATATCCACTCCTGGTGGAGAATCCCTACCGACATCCTAATGGGTAGCGTCTGGAAGCGAATAGGGCCCCCTGGGAGAACAGTGCCATCAATTGCCGAGACTACCAATGGGGTAGTGAGAGGTGAAAGGGTAAGCTTCATAGAAGAAGCAGTTCTCCAATCCATGAAATTGCCGGCAGCCCCGGAATCCAGGTATGCAAGGGTTGACTGAGGAGAAGTGCCTACATGAAGGGACACCGGCAAGAGCAGGCGAGAAGGTGATGTTTCTGGGTCCAATACTCCACCTTCCAAATGTATTAGACCCGAGCGTTTCCCGGACGAAGCGAGCAGGAGTCACGAAAATGACCCTTGCCCCCACAATAGAGGCACAAGCCCAGAGTTCTGCGCCTAGCACGTTCTTCGGGGGTTAGTCTGGTCCGGCCCAGCTGCATAGGTTCTTCAGCAGGTAGAGGATGCTCCACGGAATGAAGGGAGGGGAGCTCAGACTGGCTAGGACCCAGAGAGTGCTGGCGTCTTTTTTCTAAGGACCTCTCTTGAAAACGAATGTCGATCTGGTTGCATAATGAAATTACATCGTCCAGACCGACGGGAATGGCTCTTCCCGCTAATTCGTCTTTCACTCGGTCAGAGAGGCCATGTAAAAAGGTAGCGACCAGGGCCTCATTATTCCAGCTCAATTCAGCTGTGTGGATACGGAACTGAAGAGCATATTGCCCCACTGAACTAGATTCTTGGCGAAGACGTAAGACAGCACTAGCCGCTGAAGAAGCCCGAGCCGGCTCTTCGAAGATATTACGAAAGAGCTTCAAGAATTCGGACAGACTGGAAACCACCGGATCGTTCCTCTCCCACAGGGGGGCAGCCCAGGCCAAAGCTTCACCGGAGAGGAGGGAAATGATATAGGCTACCTTAGCCCGGTCAGATAGGAAGCTTTGAGGCTGAAGCTCAAAATGAATAGTGCATTGGCTGAGAAACCCCCTGCAGGCCTTGGAGTCCCCAGAGAAACGGAACGGAGCTGGCAATCTTAGTGAGTGTGAGGCTGCGACTGGTGCGATAGGTACAGCCGCTGGTTGTACTTGGGGTTGCGGATTCGGGGTTCCCAAGGAGACCTGAAGCTGCTCGAATCGAGAAGCCAGATCCTGGAGGAATCTCATCACCTGGGTCTGATTTGATTCCTGGGTCTCAAGTCTGCGAACTATGCCCTGCAATGGATCATCCGCGGGAAGCGGGATGTCAGCCGGGTTCATGGCTGATCAAACTGTCAGGGTCACCTGTGGCCAGGTGACAGATGCACACCGTAGGGGGACAGGAGTGCACCGCGAGGTAGTGAACCCTATGGCTGGCTTCTGTGGATAGGAAACTGGGTGGTTGTGGAAAGCGGGACCAGAGGAGCACAACCGGGATCCCAACGGAAGCGAGAGCCAAGATTCCCCAGGGCGCGGAGTCTAAGACCCAGCTGGTCTTCTCCAGGGCCTCTAGTGGTGAGGATGTTACGCTGCAGGCTGGGACCAGGTCGCGGCCCCTGGAGTTTCCTAGCTCACGCCCCGTAGGATAAGGGGAAGCAGCAGCACACGATAGAGAGAACCGAATAACAAGCCGAAGGTCAGGGGCCACAAGCAGACAAGGATAACGAAGAACGAGCCGAAGGTCAAGGGTCACGAGCAGACAGGGATGGTCAGGGACAAGCCAATAACGAAACAGAGAGACAGACGTAGCACACGGCAGGCAGGAACCCAAACACACAATGCCTAACAAACACGTTGATCAGCAAAGCAGGCTTGCAGTGCACAGGTTAATATAGTGTTCAGTGATAGGGCCTGGGGTGGAGTCAGGCTGGGAGGAGATTATAAAGGAAGCCAGGTGAAGGAGGTCTGGTCTCTAGATGAACACATGAGGAGGAAGGTAAGATGGCAGACAGACATTAATGCATATCCATGACAATACCTTTCACTCAATGTCTACTAGATGACATGCTCATCACTGGTCCCACTGATGAAGAACACAGAAAGAATGTTGAAACTGTGCTAGAGAGACTCCAAAGGTATGGTTTACGTGTCAATCTTTCAAAATGCGAATTTCTTTTTTTTTTTCTCATTCAAGTTTTAGTTTATTATCTGAATAGAGTCAGTACAATCTTTACAGAAAAAAGTACAATGTAGTATCACAATATAATATGCAAGCGAACAAGTTACATATCAGTAGATCTCAAAATACAATATTACCATGTTGGAATACATCAATGCAAAAATACCATAAAAACTGAAAATATTGAAATATATTTATCAAAAATAGGAGTAACCCCCTACCTCTATACCCCCTCATTCTAACCTTCCCTTCTTCGAAAGTAAGTAGCAATGATGGCCTATTAAATATCTCAAAATATATGTATATAGTTACCAGAAGATGAGGAGATCCTCCATTCCCCCAGACACCCCTAAAGGGAACATACTGTGCCTGAGAAGGCAAGAGGAGCTCCCCCACCCCCCCCCCCTCCTAAGCAACCCAAAAACTTTTTTTTGTTTGGAGAAAACATATGACCTTAATTTGAGTATATATAACAGGAAATCTAGTAGTCTACTATAAGTTTAACCGGGTGTAAAAAATCCTTCTCAAAATAATAAATCAAAGTCAAATGTTCTGACTCTAAAATAAGAGAACGTTGTATAAACCTGAGAAGTCTTAAAACAATCTAGTACAAATACCTATTGTTTATATTCCATATAACAAAAATAAATAAGAATGTGAGAAAGAGAGAAAAGAAGAGAAAATATTTAGTGTTCAGTAGGAAAAAAAGGAAGAAATAGAAAAAGAAAGAAAGAAAGCCTACCTGCTCAATGTAAACATCAATATTCAGCGATTGGTAGTGCTAATTACTTAAGGGGTGTAGGAATTCCCAAAAATTGTATCCAAGGTTCCCATATAGAATTAAATTGAGTAGATCTGTCCAACGTTGAACTAATTTTTTCTTGTTCCATTATCCACGTAACTTTTCTCTTCATACATAAAAGAGAAACTGATGTTTTTTTCCATGCTTTGGCAATGGTTATTCTAGCCCCTGTAAGTATGAATAGAATCAGTTTTCTGGTAACCTTGGTAACCTGTGGTATAAATCCGTTAAGTAAAGCGATCGCTGGAGATTGATGTATTGTATATCCTGTGATTTTTCGTATAATATTGAAGATTTTATTCCAAAATCCTCGGATTTTGGGACATTGCCACCAAATATGAATCATAGATCCTATTCCCTGACAACCTCTAAAACAGAGAGGGGATTAGGTGGGATACATAGCAGCTACTCTTGTAGGAACTAGGTACCATCTAGTAAATATTTTAACATTTTCTTCTATAAGTGAAGCATTACAAATGCCTTTAATTGATCTAATAAAATTTCCACACCAGTCCTTCAGATCCCAATCACTTTGGAGGTCCTTCTCCCAAGCCAGCATATGAGGCAGTTTAATATCGTTGGAAGCAAGCGACTTATATATAACAGAAATCCCACCTCTCCTATTAATAGCCTGTTCACATCTAACTTCATATGGCGTAGGTTCTCTAGATCCAGGATTATTTTCCCATAATTTATTAGTAAAATTAGAGATTTGAAGAAATCCTGATCTTTCAGTAGAAGGAAAATCAAGATTATCAATAAAATATTGTATAGAGAGAGGGCCTGATCTTGAGTAAAAACGTCCAATGCGGTACACCCCCTTATCATGCCACCACTTAAAGGAACCAACATCCCCCTTTGAGATAAATAATGGATTCTGAAACAGATCAGCCAATGGTTGCAGCTTAGAGACCAAAGAGGGGAGACTCCTAAGCGAGTCCCACAAAGCTAAAGATTGTGATAGAGCAGGAGATAAAATAGAAGGTCTGTTTTTGGGAGGACACCACAATAAATTTTCCAAAGAAAATTTAGGGGAAGCCAGTTCTTCTATACGAATCCAGTCAGGTTGTTCATTTTTGAGGTATATATCAGACAACTGTGCCAGTCTAGCAGCTTGGTAATACCACCAAAGGTTCGGAAGTCCCAAGCCTCCCTGCTCAGTGAGATAATACAGGCTGCGGGAAGAAAGGCGTGGACATTTTCTGTTCCAAATAAATTTAAGGATTTTGCTTTGGAAGGCTTTTAGGTGAATTTATTTAATCGGAATAGGGAGCGAGCGAAAAAGAAACAACAATCTGGGTAGGAGGGTCATCTTGATCGAATTAAGTCTGCCAATCCAACCGATATTGTGTGTTCTCCAGTTGCTAAGATCAGCCTCAAGTTTCCTATACATAGGTGGATAATTAGCCTGATATAAATCTTCACATTTTGAAGTGAGATTAATACCTAAGTATTTAAGGGAGCAAGTACTCCAACTGAATTCGTATTTATTTTGTATGTAGGAAACCACGGAGTCTGGAAGAGACACATTAAGGGCTTTGGATTTGGCCATATTAACCTTGAGACCTGAAATTTTGGAGAATTTTTGAAGCAGAGAGTAAATTTCAGATAAAGAAGACGTTGGGGAAGTAATAAACAACAACAGGTCATCTGCAAATAATGCACATTTATGATTTTCTTTTTCACACTGGATCCCCCTGATATTCGGATTATTCCGGATTGCAATTGCTAATGTTTCTATCATAACAGCGAATATCAGGGGAGATAAAGGGCAACCTTGCCTAGTACCTCTACAAATCTTAATGGAGTCAGAGAATAGCCCCTGTAATCTGACTTTAGCTTCAGGTGTAGAATATAGAGCAGATAAAATGCCTAAAACTTTTGAACCAAAACCCCAGCGCCTCATGACCTCAAACATGTATGGCCATGAAACTGAATCGAAGGCCTTTTGCAGGTCCAACGATAGGAGCATACCTTCCTGTTTTTGTTTACCTACCCATCAGTGGCGGCTGGTGCTCAAAATTTTTGGGGGGGCGCATACAAACTGGAAAAAAAAAATCAATTGCTGCCACTGTGCCCATTAAACGCAGCCACTGTGCCCAAATGCCACCAGTTTGCCCCCTCAAATACAGCCAGTTTGTTTCCATATACAGCTAGTTTGTCCCCATATACAGCCAGTGTGCCCCCATATATACAACCAGTGTGCCCCCATATATACAGCCAGTGTGCCCCCCATATACAGCCAGTGTGCCCCCCATATACAGCCAGTGTGCCCCCCATATACAGCCAGTGTGCTCCCATATACAACCAGTTTGTCCCCATATGCAGCCAGTGTGCCCCCCTATACAGCCAGTGTGCCCCCCTATACAGCCAGTGTGCCCCCCTATACAGCCAGTGTGCCCCCCATATACAACCAGTTTGTCCCCATATACAGCCAGTTTTTCCCCATATACAGCCAGTGTGCCCCCCTATACAGCCAGTGTGCCCCCCTATACAGCCAGTGTGCCCCCCTATACAGCCAGTGTGCCCCCCTATACAGACAGTTTGTCCCCATATATATAGCCAGTGTGCCCCCATATACAGCCAGTTTGTCCCCCATATACAGCCAGTTCCCCCCAAATGCAGCCAGTTTGTCCCCATATACAGCCAGTGTGCCCCCATATTCAGCCAGTTTGTCCCCCATATACAGCCAGTTCCCCCCATATTCAGCTAGTTCCCCCTATATTCAGCCAGTTTGTCCCCATATTTAGCCAGTGTGTCCCCAATATACAGCCAGGTTCCCCCCATATTCAGCCAGTTTGTCCCCAATATACAGCCAGTTCCCCCCAAATGCAGCCTGTCCCCCCAGCCCTGCACTTACCTTCCTCGGTCCGCGCCGTCCTCGATGTGTTCTCCCGCCCTCGATGTCGCTTCAGCCAATCAGGTTACCGGTAACCAGATCCGGTGAACCTGATTGGCTGAAACCTCCACAGTCTTCTCCAAGGAACGCACCCCCGTGCGTACCTGGGAGGAGTTTTTGGAAGCCGAATACAGCGTGAGAGCTGTATTCGGAAAGCCTATCAGAGCCGTTGGCTCTGATAGACACTTCCAAGTCACACCCACCGCCGGCCGCCGCTCTAATTCATATGACTGGCGCTCACCAGGAGGCCGGCCATATGAATAGTGGGCAGGGCGGCAGCGGTGACAATACACAGATTCATGCAATGCATGAATCTGTGTATTGTATTTCAGTGGCGGTGCGGGAGCGAGAGGGGGCGGCGCTCCTGCGCCCTCTATGGACGCACCGCCACTGCTACCCATTGGGTTTGCAATATTGACACCAAATCTACCGCTCTCCTCACCTGATCTGGACCCTGTCTACCAGGGATAAATCCCACCTGATCTTTATGGATATATTGCCCAATGAAGGAAGATAACCTATTAGAGAGAATTTTGGTTAATATTTTTAACCACTTAAGCCCCGGACCATTTGGTAGCTAAAGGACCAAAGGTGATTTCAGAATTTTGCACTGCGCTGCTTTAACTGTAAATTGTGCGGACATGCAATGTTTTACCCAAACGAAATTTGCGTCCTTTTCTTCCCACAAATAGAGCTTTCTTTTAATGGCATTTGATTGCCTCTGCGATTTTTATTTTTTGCGATATAAACGGAAAAAGACCGAAAATTTTGAAAACAAATGATATTTTCTACTTTTTGTTATAAGAAAAATCGAATAAACTCAATTGTAGTCATACATTTAGGCCAAAATGTATTCAGCCACATGTCTTTAGTAAAAAAAATGTCAATAAGCGTATATTTATTGGTTTGCGCAAAAGTTATAGCGTCTACAAACTAGGGTACATTTTCTGGAATTTACACAGCTTTTACTTTATGACTGCCTATCTCATTTCTTGAGGTGCTAAAATGGCAGGGCAGTACAAAACCCCCCCAAATGACCCCATTTTGGAAAGTAGACACCCCAAGGAAATTGCTGAGAGGCATGTTGAGCCCATTGAATATATTTTTTTTTGTCCCAAGTGATTGAATAATGACAAAAAAAAAAAAAAATACAAAAAGTTGTCACTAAATGATATATTGCTCACACATGCCATGGTTATATGTGGAATTGCACCCCAAAATACATTCTGCTGCTTCTCCTGAGTACGGGGATACCACATGTGTGGGACTTTTTGGGAGCCTAGCCGGGTACGGGGCCCCAAAAACCAAGCACCGCCTTCAGGATTTCTAAGGGCGTAAATTTTTGATTTCACTCCTCACTACCTATCACAGTTTCCAAGGCCATAAAATGCCAAGATAGCACAAAACCCCCCCCAAATGACCCCATTTTGGAAAGTAGACACCCCAAGCTATTTACTGAGAGGCATGTTCAGTCCATGGAATATTTTATATTTTGCCACAAGTTGCGGGAATATGACAAACTTTGTTTTTTTTGCACAAAGTTGTCACTAAATGATATATTGCTCACACATGCCATGGGCATATGTGAAATTACACCCCAAAATACATTCTGCTGCTTCTCCTGATTACGGGGATACCACATGTGTGGGACTTTTTGGGAGCCTAGTCGCGTACGGGACCCCAAAAACCAAGCACCGCCTTCAAGGTTTCTAAGGGCATAAATTTTTGATTTCACTCCTCACTACCTATCACAGTTTTGAAGGCCATAAAATGCCAAGATAGCACAAAACTCCCCAAAATGACCCCATTTTGGAAAGTAGACACCCCAAGGAAATTGCTGAGAGGCATGTTGAGCCCATTGAATATTTTTTTTTTGTCCCAAGTGATTGAATAATGACAAAAAGAAAAAAAAAATTTACAAAAAGTTGTCACTAAATGATATATTGCTCAAACATGCCATTGTTATATGCGGAATTGCACCCCAAAATAAATTTGGCTACTTCTCCTGAGTACGGGGATACCACATGTGTGGGACTTTTTGAGAGCCTAGCCGCGTACGGGCCCCCGAAAACCAAGCACCGCCTTCAGGATTTCTAGGGGCACAAATTTTTGATTTCACTCCTCACTACCTATCACAATTTTGAAGGCCATAAAATGCCAAGATAGCCAAAAACCCCCACAAATGACCCCAATTTGGAAAGTAGACACCCCAAGCTATTTGCCGAGAGGCATGGTGAGTATTTTACAGCTCTCATTTGTTTTTGAAAATGAAGAAAGACATATATATTTTTTTTCTTTTTTCAATTTTTAAAACTTTGTGACAAAAAGCGAGATCTGCAAAATACTCAACATACCTCTCAGCAAATAGCTTGGGGTGTCTACTTTCCAAAATAGGGTCATTTGGGGGGGTTTTGTGCCATCTGGGCATTCCATGGCCTCCGAAACTGTGATAGGCAGTGAGGAGTGAAATCAAAAATTTACACCCATAGAAATCCTGAAGGCGGTGCTTGGTTTTCGGGGTCCTGTACGCGGCTAGGCTCCCAAAATGTCTCACACATGTGGTATCCCCGTACTCAGGAGAAGCAACAGAATGTATTTTGGGGTGCAATTCCACATATAACCATGGCATGTTTGAGCAATATATAATTTAGTGACAACTTTTTGTACATTTTTTTTTTTTTTTCATTTTGTCATTATTCAATCACTTGGGACAAAAAAAAAATATTCAGGGGGCCTCAACATGCCTCTCAGCAAATAGCTTGAGGTGTCTACTTTCCAAAATGAGGTCATTTGGGGGGGGTTTTGAACTGTCCTGGCATTTTATGCACAACATTAGGAAGCTTATGTCACACATCATCCACTCTTCTAACCACTTGAAGACAAAGCCCTTTCTGACACTTTTTGTTTACATGAAAACATTTTTTTTTTTTGCAAGAAAATTATGTTGAACCCCCAAACATTATATATTTTTTTAAAGCAAAGGCCCTACAGATTAAAATAGTGGGTGTTGCATTTTTTTTTCCACACAGTATTTGTGCAGCGATTTTTCAAACGCATTTTTTGGGGGAAAAACACACTTTTTTTATTTTTAATGCACTAAAAAACACTATATTGCCCAAATGTTTGATGAAATAAAAAGGATGATCTTAGGCCGAGTACATGGATACCAAACACGACATGCTTTAAAATTGCGCACAAACGCGCAGCGGCGAGAAACTACATTCATTTTTAAAAGCATTTAAAAGCCTTTACAGATTACCAGGTTAGATTTACAGAGGAGGTCTACTGCTAAAATTACTGCCCTCGATCTGACCTTCGCGGTGATACCTCACATGCATGATGCAATTGCTGTTTACATATGACGTTAGACCGACGCTTGCGTTCGCCTTTGCGCAAGAGCAGGGGGGGACAGCGGTGTTTTTTTTATTTATTTATTTATTTATTTTTATTATTTATTTTGCTTTTTTATTTTATTTTTAAACTGTTCCTTCCATATTTTTTTTTTTTATCATTTTTATTGTTATCTCAGGGAATGTAAATATCCCCTATGATAGCAATAAGTAGTGACAGGTACTCTTTTTTTGAAAAAAATTGGGGGGTTAGACCCTAGATCTTTCCTCTGCCCTCAAAGCATCTGACCACACCAAGATCGGTGTGATAAAATGCTTTCCCAATTTCCCAATGGCGCTGTTTATATCCGGGGGGGGGGGGGGCATTCCTTCCCACTGCTTGTAAAAGCAGTCTAGAGGCTAATTATCTGCTAGAATTGCTTTTACATGAAAGCCGGCCACTGGCTGAAAAGAATGATACCAAGATGATACCTAAACCTGCAGGCATCATTCTGGTATAAACATTCAAAGTCCAGCAACATACCAGTACGTTGCTGGTCCTTGTTGGACATGTATTGTAATCTTTTTTTTCATGCAGCCTGTTGGCTGAACGAAAAAAAGAGATTGATCGGTGGGTATGCCCACCATTAGAATACCTCCCTTCATCCACCCACTTCTAATGATGGGCATATATGCCAAAGCATGGGGGCATCCTCCCGCAAAAAAGTTATGCCGCGTACACACGGTCAAACTTTTCCACAGGCAAGCCTCCGTCGGAATTTCGACCATATATACGCCGCATTAGGAGCAAAATCGCTCCTCCGCCCCTGCTGCCCCCATGCTTCGGCATATATGCTCTTTTTTTAACTGTGGTGGTGAAATCACCTCCTACAGCGTTGGAGTCACGGCTTTATGTATCGTGGGAGCAAACGCTGTTGCTGTCAAGATAAATAAATCCGCGATGCAACTGAATGGCGTACCTGCTAAGCAAATGATGGTTAACATTAAAACAAAGTAACATTACAGTACAACAGTAAGACCTTACCATACCATACCTGCAAAGCAAATACCAAAACAAAACCTAGTAAAAAATAAAACACTTTTTTAACGCAACCTGTGCCTAAAATATATATATGCCGAAGCATGGGGGCATCCTCCCACAAAAAAGTTATGCCGCGTACACACGGTCGGACTTTTCCACGGGCAAGCCTTTGTCGAAATTTCGACCGTATGTACGCGGCATAAAGGGTTATGCCGCGTACACACGGTCGAACTTTTCCACGGGCAAGCCTCCGTCAGAAATTCGACCGTATATACGCGGCATTAGGAGCAAAATCGCTCCTCCGCCCCTGCTGCCCCCATGCTTCGGCATATATGCTCTTATTTTTTAACTGTGGTGGTGAAATCACCTCCTACAGCACTGGAGTCACGGCTTTATGTATCGTGGGAGCAAACGCTGTTGCTGTCAAGATAAATAATTCCGCGCTGCAGTTAAATGGCGCACCTGAAAACAAAAAATTACATACCTGAAAAGCAAGCATGATAAAACATTGCAGAATGGAATACAGTAAAAAAGAGCAGAACAATAGAGAGAAAATAGAGAGAGAGAGAACAATAAAACGACAACTATTTTTGTTTTTTTTATTTTATATTTTTTTTGTGTTTTTTGTTTTTTTACGTTTTTTTTTCTTTTTTACACTTTTTTTTTGTAACTTTAACAACTGTAATGGTTCGGGTCTCTCAAAATGTAATGGCATCTTGGGAGACCCGGTGTAAGTGTGTCCTAGTCTGTGAAATGCTGTACCCTACGCTAAAACTTCACTTTTGAGTGGTAGCGTTCAAAACATTCACCAAGGCAAAGACCAGGTTTGTCAGGACAGAGTGGACAATAATGACGGGTGTCACGCCTAAATCCGCGCTTGCTACAGACACGACATCTTTTTTGGGGGGCTTGTTGGGTAGGGGTACTCGGGAGGACATGCGTATAATGCCTCTCATGCAGCCGGCTTACTGCATTTGGTAGGGGATGGTGAGGTGCAGAACCGCCTGGATACAGGAGTTCTGTGACAATCTCATTCTGGAATTTTAGAAGAGATAACGTCCCGCCTGAAGCTCTGTATAGCACATGAGCGTTCAGCAAAGCCAATTGAAATAAGGATAGAGACACTTTTTTGTACCAGCGTCTCGCCTTACGGTCAATTAGATACGGCGCCAACAACTGGTCGTTGAGGTCCACCCCTCCCATATTTTTGTTATATTCGTGGACATAGAGGGGTTTCTCCACAACACCAGTCGCCGTAGGAATTTGGACTGTCGTGTCTGCATGAAGGGAGGTAAGAAGGAAAACATTCTTATTGTCCCTCCACTTCATAGCGAGCAAGTTATTACACTTTACGCAGGCTCTCTCCCCCAGCCTAAGACGGGCATCTACAAGCCGCTGGGGAAAGCCCCGGTGATTAGGTCGCACGGTGCCACATGCTCCAATCTGATGATCAAACAAGTGAATAAACAGTGGCACGCTCGTGTAATAATTGTCCACATACAAGTGGTACCCCTTTCCGAATAAGGGTGACACCAATTTCCACACTATCTTGCCAGCGCTCCCTATGTAATCCGGGCAGTTGACCGGCTCAACCTGACTATCTTTTCCCTCATAAACCATAAAGCTCCATACATAGCCTGTTGCCCTGTCACAGCACTTATAGAGCTTGACCCCGTATCTGGCACGCTTGCTGGGAAGGTACTGCTTGAAAGCCAAGCGACCAGAAAATTTAATCAGGGACTCTTCAACGCAGACAGCTTGATCGGGAATAAACAAGGCTGCAAAACGTTCGTTGAAGTGGTTTATGAGGGGCCGAATTTTATAGAGCCGGTCGTATTCAGGGTCCCCACGTGGACGACAAAGTTCATTGTCGTTGAAGTGCATGAACCGCAAAATCTGCTCGTATCGTTTCCTGGGCATGGAGGCAGAGAACACGGGCATGTGGTCAATTGGGTGCATGGACCAATAAGCACGCAATGACGGGAATTTATGTGTGCCCATGTTGAGGGAAAGGCCCAGAAAGGTCTTAAATTCGGAAACCGTAATTGGTTTCCAATCTTTGGCAATTTAAGGCAACTGGGGATTAGCGGCGATGAATTGACCAGCATATAAATTACTCTGGTCCACAATAGATCTATAGAGATCTTCCGTGAAAAACAGCGAATAATAATCAATTGGCATAAAATCAGCTGTTTCCACCTGAATACCGGGTTAGGCAGTGAATGGGGGAAGTACGGGTTCTGCAGAAGTGGTGGGGACCCAATCAGGATAGGCGAATTCTGCAGGAAGAGCACTATGGGTACGACGGGCCTGCCTTTGTCTTCTTATTGGTGGCAGCGGGACACTACTTGTGCTTGCCACCTCGCCAGCTTGAACTGCACTTATGGGACTCGCCACGTCACCAAGTGATACTGCAGTGCTGGATGTACGCCCAGGCTGTACTAGGCCGCTGGTGCTTGCCAATTCACCAGAAGAAATAGCGGCGCTAGTACTACTTTGCTCCATGATACGAGAGCCCTGCGGTTCTTGCTCCTCAACAACCTCAGAAGATCGGGATCGGGTACGCCTGACCTTAGCAGGGACCTCAACTTCGTCGTCAGAGCTATCTGACTTGGGGCCGCTGACGTCACTGTCTTCTACGGGAAGATATTCTGAGCCTGAATCTGACAGATACGTGACCTCCTCTTCACTATCTGTCATGCTCAGAATCTCGTAGGCCTCTTTACTAGTGTACCTTCGTCTTGCCATTTTGGGCTCTAAATTTAGGGGTACACTAGTAAGATTCACAGGAAAAAAAGCACCCGACTGTCGTCAGCAAATGTATCAAACGCTACAAAAAAAACTGTTAGCGGTCGCAGGGATCAGGACTGTCTCTGCGAACTCTGCAGTTATGTGTTTTGTGTTTGGTAAGTGACAGTGATCGATCGATACTGCACTTGAGTGGGCTGGGCTGGGCTGGGCGGAGGGGCTAAACGCAGGTGCTAGCAGGTATCTGGGCTGATCCCGCTAACACTGCGTTTTTGGGAACCCTAAACCGCTGGGGACGCTAGTATAGATCTGATCAGATACTATACCACTAAGGGAGGTGTATGCTTTGCGCGTGGGTGTTAGCGTTACTGGCACTAACCTAACGCTGCCTGGGGCGACGCAGACCCTCTCTGGCGCTAAAACCTAATTGATCTCACCCGCCGGGCGATCAGGGGGTTAAACCTTTATTGGGTTATATACGGCGGGTGCCCTGATGCTATAAAAAGCAAACTAACCAACCAGCGTCACCCGTAACCTTTATTTGGTGATCACTGGTGAAAGGGTTAACTAGGGGCAATCAGGGGGTTAAAACCTTTATTAGGTTAAATATGGGGGTACCCGACGCTATATAAAAACCTGACGGGTTACCTAAATAACTAACTGGGTAACCAGTGTCACCAGTGACGCTTATACGGTGATCACTGGTGAAAGGGTTAACTCTAGGGGCAATCAGGGGGTTAAAATAATATATGGGGGTACCTGACGCTCTAAAAACCTGCGGCGAAACTAAAAATAAATAACTGGCTATCTAGGGCACCACCGGCACTAAATACAGCGTTCGAAAATACGATCGCTTAGTGACTCTGGCGTTAGGGGGTGAAAGGGTTACCTGGGGGGCGATCAAGGGGTTAAACCTTTATTAGGGTGTGTTAGGGGGCTACCCTGGACCTAAAGGGGCCTAAACCTAACTGCCCTGCAACTTTTTACTATCACAGATGACACTAAATGCAGTGATCAGTAAAATAAATGATCACTGCAATCAGTGACACTGTGATTGGGGGCTGGGGGGTGACCTGGGGGTGACTGGGGGGTGAAATGTGTGCCTATGTGTACCTAAGTGTCAGTGGACTGTTGGTGCACTAACCTGCTTCTTCTCTCCTCGGCGCCGGAATCAAAAAGACCGCCGCGAGGGAGATGACATCACTTTCTCCTGCCTGTGTTTACATCACATGGCGGAGGAAGCATTTTCTTTCGCCGGGAGCGATCGCGAGGGGGTGGCCGAAATTGAATGGTCACCCCCTCATCTCTGATCGCTCCCCAACGATAAACGGCCGCTCACTGTATAGGAGGGGGGTCCGATCGGACCCCCCAACTGTACAAAGGCGATCACGTACACTGTACGTGATTGTGCCTGTCGGTGCCATTCTGCCGACGTATATATACAGTGAGCGGTCGTTAAGTCATTGTTAATCAAAGAAATTGGCCTGTAATTTTCGACTAGGCTGGAGTCCTTATCAGGTTTTGGAATAACGGATATATATGCCATGTTGAGCTGTTTACCTATTGGATGACCTTCTGTCAGAAAATTAAAAAATCGTGTAAGATAGGGTGTCAGGGTCTCTAAGAATGTTTTTTATAGTAAGTAGGAGAAAAACCATCAGGTCCGGGAGCTTTATTAGTTTTCAATGTTCTAATAACTTCTGAAACTTCTGTCATAGATATGGGAGCTTCTAATTCCTCTCTATGTATATCTGCTAACTTGGGTAATTGTAAGCCATCTAGGAACTCCTCTATTCTATTGGAGGTAGATTGTCCTTCAAAACTATATAAATCAGAATAGAAATCTTGAAAGGCTGTCATTATACGCTGGGGGTTTAGTGTAAGAGAGCCATCAGCTAATCTGATCTTGGGAAGAACTCTAGATTTGAATCTAGGGGATAATTTATGAGCTAACATGGGACCTATCTTATCCCTCATTTGATAAAATTTGGCCCCAGACCACTTAACAGAACTATCTGCCTTCACCGTGAGAGCCAGATTCAGAGCAGCGCTAGCAGCATCTAATTTGGAGGCAGGAATACCACATGGATCCTTTTTATGTTGTTTACGCAATGTTACAAAGTCTCTTTCTAGTCTTTCCACCTCCAAAGTCTTCAATTTTTTTTGTCTAGCTGCAATCTGTATCAATTTGCCTCTGACGGTAACTTTGTGTGCCGCCCACAGAATTTCCGGAGAAACTTGCTCCCTGTCATTATGTTCAAAATATTCCTTAATCTCACGTTCAATTTCTGTGGCAATAACAGGATCCCTTAGTAACGATTGATTAAGAGTCCAATGGGATACCCTTTGAACCATACTATCACGTTTCAAAGACAGTAGAACCATAGAGTGGTCTGACCATGCCACGTCTATAATAGAGGAGGCAATGGCAGAAGGGATATGTTGAGTAGAAACCATTATGTGATCTATACATGAGTATGATTGGTGGGGATTTGAAAAGTGAGTAAAATCTTTTGTTTTTGGATTCAGCTCCCTCCATATATCCGTCAATCTGGATATATGAAGTAGGCGAGCAATTTGTGTACTAGCCCTGGTTGGACGGATCATTTTAGTCTTTAATGGTTTAGATTTATCTAGCCCTGTATCAAATGCTATGTTGGAATCTCCTCCCATAATGATAACTCCATCCATAAATGGCTGAAGAGTTTCAAACATTCGGTTAAAGAATCTCTTTTGTCCCCTATTAGGAGCATAATATGATATTAAAGTATACAACCTCCCATCTATGGTACCTTTCACCAACAGGAATCTCCCCTCTGGGTCTCCACATTCCTTCTGTAAATTAAACTTGCAGTGTTTAGAAAATAAAATTGCTACTCCCCTAGTCTTATTTCAGCATTGGCTAGATGAAACACTGGGAAGTGGGCATGTAAAAAAGTGGGGGTGTACCGCTGTGGGAAATGGGTTTCCTGTAAAAAAACGACATCGATGTGATAAGACCTATATTCCTGAAAGGCCTTCCGTCTCTTAATTGGGGAGTTCAACCCCTGTGTGTTATGAGTAATAACCCGAAGAGGAGAAGAAACATTATTAGTGGCAGCCATGAAAAAATAGAGTAAGATCAAGCAATACGTTGTCCCAAATAATACTCAATCTAATATAAATCCTTAATAAGAAAGAATTATTCACCAAGGTTGGATTAGCAAACTTCAAACTTCAAACAACCTCTCATTGGCAGGTAGGCTAAGAGAAAGAAGAAGACAGTAAAGACAGAAAAGAAAAAAACAAAATCAAATTCACTCAGAAGCGATACATAGTATATCAAAAGGCCATAAAATGGCCCAGAATGAAGGGAGGAATAAGACTTCCTTCCTTCATTCAAAAAATACTCAGTAGTATAGCCCATAAGAAGGGCTAAGTACCCTCCTTTCAGATCGGTAAAAAACAACCGATCTAAGAAGTGGGTGGAGGCCCAATGCCTCAACACCGGCCAGTGACAGCCTCTCAAAAAGTGTGAAAACATCAAACTAAAAGCGGATTCATCTTAGAAAAACCGAAAGTCCATAACAGACTATATTTTGTTTTCTAAAACACTAAAAAATTTTTTTTTTTTTTCAATTGCCACCTGAGATATCAGGTAGAGAAGATAAAGTCAAAAAGGAACTTATCTCCTCAGGTAACAAGATTATCTTTAAATCTCCTATGTTTGACTTTGTTCCAATTAGAAGAGGTTGGGCTTATAGGAGATTGACGTTTGATAGATCCTTGTTGGGCAGGTGTAGTGTCCATGTCCGGTTCCATAGAGATAATCTTCAGGTCCAGCAAAAGATGTTCACCTTCTTGGAAATTATGAACTGCATAGTGTTTGCCATTAAAGGAGAATTTTAGAGCAAAAGGAAAAGCCCATCTGTATTTTATGTCTTTTTTGATAAGGGCCGCCAATAGAGGTTTTAGGGATCTTCTTCTTTGAATAGTATAAGGAGAAATATCAGAAAAAAATTGAATAGTGGCTCCCTGGTATTGTAGTAGTTCCTGTTGGCGAGATTTCTTCATTATGTCCTCTTTTATAGAAAAACAATGTGGTTTAACTACCACATCCCTTGGTAAACCGTCCTTTCTAAGTGGTCCCAGTGACCTATGAGCACGGTCCAATTCCAACTTGTGAGCAGGAATAGATGGTAATAGGATTTTTATGACATCCTGTATAGCAGCATGTACATCAAGGATAGTTTCTGGCAATCCCCTGACCCTAAAATTGTCTCTCCTGGAACGGTTCTCAAGGTCATTAATTCGTGCCTGTGCTGTTTCCAGCTGGTCCTGCATGAATTGTAAATGTTCAGTATTCTGGTCAGTTTTTGCCACAGTGATGTCTAGCTTGTGCTCAATATTTTCAGTTCTACTACCAAGGGACTGAAATTCAGCTTTAATTTCACCAGTAATTCTTTCAGCATTTAGTGCTAATCCTTTATCCAGCATTTCTGATATTCTCGTGAATAATTCGGATACATTGAAAGTTACATCAAGAGCCTGTTCAGCCTGTGTATGTACTGGGATAGGAGCTAGTGTAGAGACCTCTATTAGGGATAAATGGATAAAGTCCACAGGGTTTTCCTGTTCCGTGTATTGAGGAGAAGTGATAGGACAAACTACAGAATTAGAAGTCTGAGAAATAAAAGATATAGATGAAGGAGCCAAAACTTGCTTAATAGCATTGGAGGCCTCAGCAGCTTTCTGTGTGCATGTCTGAGGTACGGCGGCCATCTTGGAAAAATTCAGTTTCTCCTCAGGCTGTTTAAAACGTTTCTTGCCTCTTTTAGAATATTTATCCAGCATAGACAGGTGCTCTGAAGCTTCCGCTAGCGTTACCCGTTATTCTCAGGCGACAAGGGAGTCTGTAACCGCTTGTATCTCTGCTGTATGGCCGGCGTTGAGCGGAGCACTGGTCCTAAGTTGCCATCTTAGGAGCTCCCGCCCCTTTTTGGGGGGGGGGCACACCTTAAGAATGCATAACATTAGATGGTGCAGCTATAAGTCCGTTCTCAAAATGCGAATTTCTAAAGTCTCGACTGGAATTTTGTGACCACACTGTGGACTGACATGGGTTACACACTACTGAAGAAAAGGTTAAAGCCCTTACCCATGCCCCTACTCCCCAGAATGTCACACAGCTCAGGTCCTACCTTGGCCTCCTAAATTACTACCACCGTTTCTTGCCGAACATAGCACACCAGCTTTACCCATTACATCGCTTACTGGATGCAAGAGCTAAATGGATATGGACCGCCAAATGTGAAGAAGCTTTTCGGATTTCTAAAGAACTTAGTCTGTCTTCTCGAGTTCTGGTCCACTATGATTTAAAGAAACACGTCACCTTGGCTTGTGACGCCTCGCCTTATGGACTGGGTGCTGTGCTTTCCCATGTCATGCCAGATGGCACAGAGCGCTCCATTTCTTTTGCCTCCAGGTCTTTGACCTCAGCAGAACAAAACTACTCCCAGATAGACCAGGAAGCTTTGGCCATTGTATGGGCCACAAAAAAAATTCATACGTATATCTATGGTCGGGAGTTCACACTTATCACTGACCACAAAACTCTGTTGTCAATACTGAACCCTCAGAAAGGAATTTCTACAACAACTGCATGTCGCTTACAAAGGTACGCTTTATTCTTGGGAGCTTATACTTATTCTATCAGATACTGCTCCCATGATGCCCATGGCAATGCAGATGCATTTTTCATATTGCCAATTGGAGACCACTCACCAAGAGACGTACACATAGTGGAAATACACAGGCCGAAATCCTGCATTTCCACCTCCTCAATTAGAAAAAAGTGGAAAGAAACTGCGCTTAAAGTGTAAAGACTAGGTAGATGATACAAATGCCTAGGAAAAAAGGAATTAAAGGGAAAGCAGCAACTATTCTGAAAACAATCATCAGTGCATGTAAATAAGAAAAAAATGTATAGTCGCGCTAACTTATGAACGTGAACATAAGCCCACCACTGAATAATTGAAAAAATCCAAATAACAGTGATAAATCATATAAAATGCTCAATGAAGAACAGTGAATGATCTGTGTAAACAATAAATTTAAAATGAAATAAGATGGACTATGATTAAACAATTAATTTGATAATCCAAGAATGCTATGTAGGACCCTCAAAGTTTATGATGAACGAAACACCCGTGAGCAAGTGTCCAAAATTAATGAAAAAAAACCAAAACAGAGAAAAATTCAGATCTTCTTATAATCCGTGACTTTCACCACCACCAGTAAGAATTCCTGCTTACCAGAAAGCGATGGTCCCCTATGACGGAGGACCTCAAACAGCCTCAAGTAATACTCAGTAAAACCTCCGGATTTCAGCAAATGATGAACTTCAGTAGTTTAGTAGCCCGACAGCTCATATAACATCATGCGAATGTTCAACATAAACATGGAAGGAAGGAAGGACACTAGATAGTGTAAAATCCTTGGTGTACATTTAAAAAAGTGAAAACATACTCACAAGAGCAGTTAAAAAGACAGCCTTGAAGTGTATCAGCGCCGACCGGTCAAAGGCGCTGGCACACAAATACGTCCGTGGAAACCGAGCAATGGAGGGTGACGTCAGCACAAAGCTCGTATCCTGCCCTACGCGTTTCGTGAAAATTCACGTCGTCTCGGGGCACGGGCGATGGGCTGCGTCACCCCCTCTTTATAGGGAACACACCGGAAAAGGGATCCGACCCGGAGGAGGGCGCGCGCACGTCGCGCCGCGAGGCAACCACGTCTCGCTAACGGAGCCGCTAAGCCAGTCCAACGGCGGATGTGCGCGCACCTCTCCCCACGAGGAAACCAAGCCTCGTTTGTGAAGACATTCAGTGCGCGTCATCGCGCTAAAGCGGAATGATAAAAGCACAAGGGGAGAGTGTGCCGCACATCCGCGTGACCATGGCAACAGGAATCATGGCAACGATACGCGCACCCTCCAAGGGGGAAGGAACCCCCCAGGTGTGTCACAGGAAGCAGTAAAGCCCGCAACCTCCACCGCGACCCACAACCAATGGGTGCAGCGGGCGCAATGGGACAATGAACTGCTCCGGATATTAAATCCTAACAACAGAAAATATATACGTTGATACTGGAAATTGAGAACATAATAATTCATACCAATATCAGGAAACATACGTGAAATACAGTAGACAAAAAAATTAATTTGCCTCATAATAGTTAAAAAATATTAAATGACACTAAAACCACATAAATTAATAGCTGTCACCATTTAACCACACCCCTCTTTAAACCCCATTCAATATGACTAAAAGACAAACACAGTGACTGAGTGTCTATGAAAAAAAGGGGAAAAAGGGGGGGAAAGTTCAAATGCAACGCAATATTAGTCGACAGACTAAATCTTTCAATGAGTATCAATAATCCCAGAAAACTGTTATGAAAACATGATTAACAGTTGATAAGAAAACACTAGGAATTATTAATAAAGGCATTGACATCGGTGTCAACGTTGAGTCCAAATGGAACATAAGTTCTCAACCTGTACACCCATGCCATTTCTTGCTTGGAGATTTCTCTCACAAGCAAGCTGCCTCTCCAGTGAGGTCTATATTTGTCAATTGCAATGAATAACGTACCAGACGGGTCTCTCTTATGAACCTGATCATAATGCCGGGATACAGAATGCTTATCGAAGCCTTTACGTATATTGGCTATATGTTCATTAAGTCTTACCCTTACTGCCCTTTTGGTCCTCCCCACATATTGTAGACCGCAAGGGCACTGTATGAGGTAGACGACCCCCAAAGATGAGCATGTTATAAAAGGTTCGATTTCATAGGTTCGGCCAGTACTTGTTGAAGAAAAATGACTAATCTTCCTATCTCTGCAGCTATTCAAGCTGCACACTTGGCATTTCTTACATCTATAGTATCCTGTCAGGTTCTCTAAGAATGTCCTATTGGCCCGTGAGGGATCCTGGACGCTTGGGGCCACTCTATTGGAAAGTGTTGAAGCACCTCTAAATACAATAGCTGGTTTTTCTGGAAGAGAAGATGCCAGCACTAGGTCGCTGGTTAAAACATGCCAGTGCTTACGTATCAGGCTTTTAATGGTCTGATGCTGCATAGAGAAAGTGGTGATAAATGGAAGAGAAAACTTACCATCCCTCACCACCTTCTCCTTATCAACCAAAAGTGATCCTCGATCGATCACACTCACAGATTGTATCAATTGAGACATATCACTCTGTTGATAACCTTTATCAACAAATCTCTTAGAGAGGATCTCAGCCTGGCCTTTGAAAGCCTCTAGATCTGTACAATTGCGTCTCAATCTAGTGAGTTGTCCCTGAGGAACAGCCTTCAGCCAAGGGGCATAATGGCAACTGTCAAGCGGGATATATGAATTCCTATCAGTTGGTTTGAAATAAGTGGTCGTGACAAATTTACTATCAACCACTGAAATTTTCAAATCCAAATAGTGAACTGATTCCTGGCTTGCCTCAAAGGAAAATCTGATACCTCTATTGTTGTCATTCAGGGACAGCATGTAATCCCGCAGAGCGGGTTCACTACCGTCCCATAGGAGGAGGACGTCGTCGATGTACCTTACCCAGAGTACAACCTCTGGTCTCCGGCAAACATCGACGACGTCCTCCTCCCACTTGGCCATAAAAAGGTTGGCCAGGCTGGGGGCATACTTCGCCCCCATTGCCACACCTCGGTCTTGGCGGAAAAATTGATTATCACACCAAAAATAATTGTGACTTGCTGCATATTTCAGCAAGGTCACAATGAAATCAATTTGCCGGGGTGGTAGATCTGAACCTCTCGCCAAATACAATTCTATGGCCTCAAAGCCACACTCATGGGGGATAATGGTATAAAGTGAGGTCACGTCTGCCGTGACCATCCATATACCCTTTGTGGGAGTGAGGTCTTTGAGTAAATTAATGACATGTTTAGTGTCCCTTACATAAGAGGGGATCTGCTGAACCAAAGGTTGCAGAAAAAAAATCAATATACTTCCCCACCCGGGACGTAATCGAATCTATCCCACTGACGATGGGTCGTCCCGGGGGGGAAGTAAGACTTTTGTGAATCTTCGGGAGATGATAGATAACGGGAGTCCGGGGGGCGCAGGGTATCAAAAACAATCTCTCCCTGTCACTGAGAATACCCTCCCGGTATCCTTCATCCACAATAATTTCAAGATCTCTTTTGTACTTAATGACAGGATCCCTGTTAAGAGGAGTATAGGTTTCAGTGTCATCAACGATCCTGTGTAACTCTTTAAGGTAGTCACACCTATCGAGAATGACTATCCCTCCCCCTTTGTCTGCAGGTCTAATGACCAGGGATTTGTTAGAACAAAGGGACTCAAGCCCGCTCTCCAAATTCCTCTGCATCTTGACCTTTTTTACCTTGATCTTTTCCAGATCTTTAAGTACCACATCCCTGAATACTTTAATGCTCGGGGCCAATGAGCCAGGGGGATTGAACAATGACGCATTGGCTAAACCAGTATGTTTGTACTCAGGTAAGGGGTTCACTCTATCCGTAATAGGATTAGATAGAAAATGCCTTTTAATAGTAAGCTTTCTTGCAAACTTATGAACGTCCATAAAGGTTTGGAACTTGCTCAAGCTCCTGGGCGGAGCAAATTTCAAACCCTTATCCAGCAGGCATTGTTCAAACTCTGACAGAGGCTGTTGGCTCAAATTAAAGATGCCCGTGCCTATATTCTTTTTCTTTTTGAGCAACTGGGCCCTCCTCCCCCCTCTGACCCCTCTCTTCATTCCGATGGGCCGAACCGACCTTGGTGGCCCATGGGAAAACCCCAACTAGGGTTGGGTCTGAAATCATATTGTTCTGGGGGGTAAGGAGGTCTAGAATAATCATAACCCCTGTCATAATAATTAGACTGAGGAAACTGACCATTCCTGTCCTGGTTGTCAAATCCAAATCGTCTTTCCACAGGTTCACGACCTTGTGGCCCTAGTGAATCTGTTAAAGGAAAAAACGATTTTGGGTAGGGATGTTATAATCCCACCTGCCATTAGTCTCAAAGCTAGGTCTCATAAATCCCTGGTTGTATCCCACATCATGATGGGTGGATCTAGATGAAGGATGCTCCCAACCTCCCAAAGATTCATCCCGATAGTGTTGAAACTGTGCATCAGGTTTATGAGCTTTCGTTTTTTTGGGCGTTTTAGATGAAAAAGTGCCTTGTTTAGGCCCATTCTTGGTTTTGGCCTTATTGCGTTGAGCTGGAGTCGGCATGGGGGGGTTAGAAACCCCTCCCCTACCAATCATAGGAGGGATGCCAACCAAACCGGATGGCACTACGCCCTGAGGGGCAGTGTCCATTACAGCCTCGTTTGTCTCCTCTGCTGCCATCTTTTTCTGCCACAGAAAAACAAGACCGGACTGGTAATCCTCAAAGTCTCTAAGGTACTTTTTCTTCTTTTTCGCTTTTTGGTCCTTTTCTTCCCTCTCCAAGGTTTTTTGGAGAGAGTTGGAACACTCCCTGTATTCCTCTCCATTTTTGGAAGAGGCCAACAGGTCCCTAACCATTTTAATTTCGGTGTCGAGTCTTTGCAATTTCTCGCTCTTTCTTTGAGCCAAAAATCGCAAAAAAGAGACTCCAGCCTCATTAAGATATTTAGCCCAAACCTCCAGATCAGACTCGCCTTTTTGTGGGCTTACCTCCCAACGGAGGCTTCTTGGGACCATAGCATTTCTAATATAATTCTCAAGAAACGCTATGTCCCACTGGGTGTGTATCTCAGTTGTCATGATGTTCTTTAATCTCATAAAAAGACCACTGACCTCAGAACCTCCCGAGGCCGGGGTGGAATCAAACACCCCAGTCGTATTGACTGTCCGTTTCGCTCGGAAATCAAAAATGTCCATTTTGGTCAAAATATCGACCACTCACTAAGCAGCAATTAATGATAGTTTGTATAAAGATTAGAAAAAAGTGGAAAGAAACTGCGCTTAAAGTGTAAAGACTAGGTAGATGATACAAATGCCTAGGAAAAAAGGAATTAAAGGGAAAGCAGCAACTATTCTGAAAACAATCATCAGTGCATGTAAATAAGAAAAAAATGTATAGTCGCGCTAACTTATGAACGTGAACATAAGCCCACCACTGAATAATTGAAAAAATCCAAATAACAACAGTGATAAATCATATAAAATGCTCAATGAAGAACAGTGAATGATCTGTGTAAACAATAAATTTAAAATGAAATAAGATGGACTATGATTAAACAATTAATTTGATGATAATCCAAGAATGCTATGTAGGACCCTCAAAGTTCATATCTGAAAGTCCATGATGAACGAAACACCCGTGAGCAAGTGTCCAAAATTAATGAAAAAAAACCAAAAACCAAAACAGAGAAAAATTCAGATCTTCTTATAATCCGTGACTTTCACCACCACCAGTAAGAATTCCTGCTTACCAGAAAGCGATGGTCCCCTATGACGGAGGACCTCAAACAGCCTCAAGTAATACTCAGTAAAACCTCCGGATTTCAGCAAATGATGAACTTCAGTAGTTTAGTAGCCCGACAGCTCATATAACATCATGCGAATGTTCAACATAAACATGGAAGGAAGGAAGGACACTAGATAGTGTAAAATCCTTGGTGTACATTTATTAAAAAAGTGAAAACATACTCACAAGAGCAGTTAAAAAGACAGCCTTGAAGTGTATCAGCGCCGACCGGTCAAAGGCGCTGGCACACAAATACGTCCGTGGAAACCGAGCAGTGGAGGGTGACGTCAGCACAAAGCTCGTATCCTGCCCTACGCGTTTTGTGAAAATTCACGTCGTCTCGGGGCATGGGCGATGGGCTGCGTCACCCCCTCTTTATAGGGAACACACTGGAAAAGGGATCCGACCTGGAGGAGGGCGCGCGCGCGCACACGTCGCGCCGCGAGGCAACCACGTCTCGCTAACGGAGCCGCTAAGCCAGTCCAACGGCGGATGCGCGGGCAACCTCTCCCCACGAGGAAACCAAGCCTCGTTTGTGAAGACATTCAGTGCGTGTCATCACGCTAAAGCGGAATGACGAAAGCACAAGGGGAGAGTGTGCCGCACATCCGCGTGACCATGGCAACAGGAATCATGGCAACGATACGCGCGCCTTCCAAGGGGGAAGGAACCCCCCAGGTGTGTCACAGGAAGCAGTAAAGACCGCAACCTCCGCCGCGACCCACAACCAATGGGTGCAGCGGGCGCAATGGGACAATGAACTGCTCCGGATATTAAATCCTAACAACAGAAAATATATACGTTGATACTGGAAATTGAGAACAGCTATTAATTTATGTGGTTTTAGTGTCATTTAATATTTTTTAACTATTATGAGGCAAATTAATTTTTTTGTCTACTGTATTTCACGTATGTTTCCTGATATTGGTATGAATTATTATGTTCTCAATTTCCAGTATCAACGTATATATTTTCTGTTGTTAGGATTTAATATCCGGAGCAGTTCATTGTCCCATTGCGCCCGCTGCACCCAGCAGATGGAAGCATGAAGTGCTCCAAAATCTCCTGATAGCTAGCTGCATTGACCCTGCCCTTGATAAAAAACAGTGGACCAACACCAGCAGCTGACATGGCACCCCAGACCATCACTGACTGTGGGTACTTGACACTGGACTTCAGGCATTTTGGCATTTCCCTCTCCCCAGTCTTCCTCCAGACTCAGACACCTTGATTTCCGAATGACATGCAAAATTTGCTTTCATCCGAAAAAAGTACTTTGGACCACTGAGAAACAGTCCAGTGCTGCTTCTCTGTAGCCCAGATCAGGCGCTTCTGCCGCTGTTTCTGGTTCAAAAGTGGCTTGACCTGGGGAATGCGGCACCTGTAGCCTATTTCCTGCACACGCCTGTTCACGGTGGCTCTGGATGTTTCTACTCCAGACTCAGTCCACTGCTTCCGCAGGTCCTCCAAGGTCTGGAATCGGTCCTTCTCCACAATCTTCTTCAGGGTCCGGTCACCTCTTCTCGTTGTGCAGCGTTTTCTGCCACACTTTTTCCTTCCCACAGACTTCCCACTGAGGTGCCTTGATACAGCACTCTGGGAACAGCCTATTCGTTCAGAAATTTCTTTCTGTGTCTTACCCTCTTGCTTGAGGGTGTCAATGATGGCCTTCTGGACAGCAGTCAGGTCGGCAGTCTTACCCATGATTGCGGTTTTGAGTAATGAACCAGGCTGGGAGTTTTTAAAAGCCTCAGGAATCTTTTGCAGGTGTTTAGAGTTAATTAGTTGATTCAGATGATTAGGTTAATAGCTCGTTTAGAGAACATTTTCATGATATGCTAATTTTTTGAGATAGGAATTTTGGGTTGTCATGAGCTGTATGCCAAAATCATCAATATTAAAACAAGAAAAGGCTTGAACTACTTCAGTTGTGTGTAATGAATCTAAAATATATGAAAGTCTAATGTTTATCAGTACATTACAGAAAATAATGAACTTTATCACAATATGCTAATTTTTTGAGAAGGACCTGTACAGTCACAGATCCTTTCCTGTCAGATATTCTCATATGTTCAGGCTGGATGGCCAGAGAAAGTCCCAGGTGAATTTCGTCCGTTCTTTGCCAGAAAATGTGAGCTTGTGACTAATGCTGGTTGCCTACAGTGGGGCAACAGAGTGATTATACGTCCAGTATTTTCAACCAACCATGCTAAGGATACTGCATGAGGGCCATCCTGGCGTGGTGCGCATGAAGCAGCGAGCCCGGAGCTATGTTTGGTGGCCACAAATGGACACAGCAATTGAACATTATGTGGCTCAATGTCCTGGGTGCTGTCAAGCTCAGCGACCCCAAAAGAAAGGAACACTGCTACCTTGGCCATGGCCGACAGAACCGTGGTCAAGATTCCACCTCGATTTTGCTTGCCCAATCCAGGGTAAAATGTATTTGATCGTGGTAGATACATATTCAAAATGGCTGGAGGTTTTTCAAATGCCTTCTGTTACCTCAGCTGCTACCATTCTAGTCTTAAGGAAGCTTTGCTCAATATGGCTTGCCAACAGCCATAGTCTCGGACAGTGGGACTCAATTTACATCGCATGAGTTTCAATCCTTCCTCAGTAGCTTGGGCATCCAACACTACAAAATAGCTCCTTATCCAGCCTCGAATGGGCTGGCAGAACGATTTGTGCAGACGTTTAAGAAGCACTTACTGTCCACTCTGGACCAGGTCGGACTGTCAGAGGAGAAGCTGCTGGAGTTCTTGAGCATGTACCGAAACACAAAAAACGCTACTACTGGGCTGTCCCCAGATTTTCTTATGTTTGGCAGGCATCTCCACACCAAACTGGATTTAGTTCGTCCACAGGAACAGTCACCAACACCTCTTCTGCCAGGCCATCCTGGATTCCGTGCTGGTGATCTTGCATGGTTTTGGAATTAGGGTTTTGCCTCCTTGGCTTCCTGGTATTATTGATGGACCTCTTGGACAACGAATATACCTTGTTCGTCTGGAGAATGGCGTTTGTGTTCGAAGACACCTTTCGCAATTGAGAAAACGCTTTTGCCTGCCAGTAGAAACAAACCCGACCTCTCTTTCTACTCAACCACCAGAGTCTACTCAGGGCTCTACTTGGTGATATATGGCATGATCCCACAAGTTTACAACCAACCCCTAAAGCAGTTGGTGACCATATTCCTGAGGAGCCTGGACATGTGCCTGGAGTTGCAGAGACTGATTTGTCTGTTGGACGCCCACTGACACCTCCAGAACCTTTAACAGCCTCTACCCCTCCTAGTGCTGTGCCACTTCATAAGTCTGCCCGCCAAAGACATCAAACTCTTTGGCAAAGCACTGAAATCTTACGGGACACTTTGGAGGTCAGAAAACAGAGACAAAGGGCTCATAACGTGATGTGGGAGCCACAGAACTGAGTTGGAGATACTATTTGCTGAACTGATCCTGCTTGCCTTGTTATTTTGTGTTTGAGTATTTTATGTGTTGAGTATTTTGTTCTCTTGTTATTTGTGAGGGGGTTAGCTCAGCAGCGGGTGTGTGTGACCCCCTGCATGGGTTCACCACACAAAAACAGGCACAGCAGACGGAGTTGTAGGTGAAAAACAAAAAGGTGCGGTTTATTTAAACTATATACAGTGTAAAATATAACAGCAAAACAAAAAGAAACATAAAAAGAAATCCTGGTCAGCTTGACCCCTTACTACACATGTAGTTTCCCTATCTAACAACTAGGTGCAGCCTTGTGCTGCCCCAGCCCCTATCTCCCTGTTTTAGAAGTTTTAGCCACACAAGCTTTGTCTCACCGCACAGGACAGAACGCAGACTCCCCAGTCTACACAACACAGAACTGGTTCCAGGATGGAGCATCTCCCTTAGCATGCTGGGAGTTCTTGTAGAGGCCCTAATGAGCCCACTTGCTTCAGCTGGGCTCATTAACTCTTCCCCTGCAAGACTCCCAGCACTCCCCCTAGTGGTATAAATTGGCATAAAGCCTGAATCCAGGACATATATATCTCCCATCCTGGATGCAACCTGGTGATTTTACCTGTCTGCTGTCACATATGTTTATTTATTTGGCAGTTTTTTTATGGGGAAAAAGATGAGATGTGATGTTTGTGCTGGAACACTGTGACCCTTCACCCTTTTCCCCCTGATGCATGTTGAGAGACACATGGATGCATAGATCTGGTAATGACAGAAGCCTGTTGCATTAAGACTCCTCCATATAAGTCATGATGTTCTGAGTGAGTAATAAACCCTCTCCATGGTTAAGAAGTTCATCTGGCCTGCGTGTAACTTGCTGAGCAGATACTGGCAGCATTGCTAGAAACACCCTGAGAGACCCCGTGTCTAAGGGAAATTACAGTCTCCCAGGTGGACAGTTTTTTTATATTTATGGATCTTTGGTAGTTGATATATTACGGGCAGCCTTGGAGCATCAGAGACTGTATGTACTTGGCTTATTTATTTATTTTTTAAGAATGCCTTTCTCTTGAGCTTACTTAATAGTTCTTTTGAGTAGGGCTCTAAGTTTATTCGTTGGTCTCCAACCAATCTGTTTAGTTCCTTGTCATACGCTTTCCTTTTTAGTACCACAATCTCCCCCGCCCTTTGTCTGCCATTCTAATTGCTATATTTTTCCTCTTTTCTAAAGCCTCTATACCTTTTTGTAGATTACCTCCTTCCAATTTTGTTTTGAATTAGCCTAATGTCCTGCTCAGCCATCGCTCTAAAACGCTCCAAAAAATGGTTGGAGTATTTCTGGGGATTGAATGTGGAACGATGCCTCAAACCACTATCCCGAAAAAAAGGCGGGGCCAGTGCTTTCTATATTTGGTTAATCTGCAAAGTGCTTTTTAATATTTAATCTTCTCACATTTCTCAGTATCAATAAAGGCACCAAATTTATTAAACCTTAACTCCTGCACCCTCAATTAATTAGCAGTGAGAACTTCACCACTAAGATTGAAGATGCCCTCACCTAAAGGTCTCTTTTTTCCTCCTCTCTTGCCTCTGGGGTGTCTCTTTGGATTCCATACTCCCAAGGGGTTGTCTCGTGCTGTTGCCATTGTGGGGCACCCTGTAGGTTCGGGTGGGTATTCTGATTGTAATTCGACCAAGCCTGGCCCTGGTATTGGCTATCCCTCCCTCTCCCCCCCCCTGGTACCACAGTTGCCCTCTGTTGTAGTCCCATCCTTCCCTCCTGGGTGGGTCCCTATGTCTTCTCCTGTGAAAAACCCCTTTGGTGAGGATTACCCCTATGGGGTTGATAACTCTGCAGGGGTTGAAACCGGTTGTAAGTGGGGACACAATAATTCATACTTCTATGAGGCTCGTAATACTCGCATTGATTCCTAACTCCAGGTGGATCCTGATCTGCTGGAGTTCTAGGTGCACCTCCACCTCCCCTGCTTCTAGTGTTGGGTCTAGGTTGATTTCCTGGGTTATCCCTAAAAGTTGGTGTAGAATATGGGTCTGTTCCAGCCCCCTTGCCTTTCTCAGATGAAGACTCAACGGACTGGACTAAAGCCAACTTCCCGATTCTTCCTGCCTGCCATTTATAAACAACATGCTCTCTATAGTCCTTTAAGTCCCTCTGGTATTTCTTAATCTTTTTATTTTTGGTGTCCCTGTCCAATTTTTCTAAATACTGAGAACCTGACCATTTCTGTCTTTATATTCAGGTGCATCCTTAAAGGAGTTAGTGCCTCTTTCAACTCTATAATCTTTGTTTCCAATTTCTGTAGTTTAATATTCCTTCTAGAAATAATAAGGTCCAATAATGTTTGTTCCGATAAATTAAAAAAACCATACCAGTCATCCCCCAGTTCCTGATCTATAAGTTCATCGTTGGGACCAAGATCCCACCTTTAGACGTCTGGTGGTCATTTTACCTTTACCATATTGTTCCTAAAAAGCTATGTCCCACCATACACATTTTCTTATCCATCACATTCTTCAATGCGTTAAAGTTTTGATCCAGGTCTATATTCACTGTTTGTGCTGCAGAAAAGGCACCTTTCATATCAGTGGTTCTATTACTCATATAATCAAAAATATCCATTGCTGCAGGTAATAATCTGCTCTCTCGTGATAGTAAATGTTAGTAGGGGAACAATTAATATTATTCCCTACCTGCGCAGTTGGATAGAGTTATAATAAAAAATGTGTTAAAAAAAAATATATAATCTAATGGAGCTGCCTGTTCTGGAGTTTGTAATAAACTAGTGAGTGAGAAGTAAGTGTGTGATGAGCTGCGCTCCCTGTGGGTTAATGCCTTTAATTTAAAGTGCATACAGTGCGAAATACAATGTACAACCACCAGATTCACTCCAATGGGAGAATTAATCAAACACTAGATAATAAACATAAATATAAATAAACTGTGATCAATCATATAAAAATTCCATCAACTTGATAAAAATCACAAAACGAAAATGTCCAAATAACCAAAGATGAGAAGATAAATAATTAAAGTCCGATGAATCTCATCAAACATTTTCCAGTGAAGAGGTGATTTCATTGATCCAATGAATGGGTAACTGAAGGAATCCTCCACCAACACCAAGCACTCACCAGATGGAGATGATCCCTAGCAGAGAGATCATAACGCCTTTGGAAAATCGGATATTTCTGAAGATCCGTCTCAGAAAACCCGGTGGGATAGCTACACAAATCCTGGTCAGACATGAAACGATGAACAATCTCCCTGAAGTATATCATAAAAAGGTTTATTTAATAAAAAGTGGCTCTTCAAACCATCCAGCAAAGAACAAAAGTAAAAAGTTTACAAATGGACTAGGGGACCCTGTTTGCGCTCAACCTGAGTTCCACTGTGGGCAGAAGTGACGTATCACGCTCGACCACACCCAACACATTACGTCAGTACGTCTGACGTTATCAGGGGTCACATGACCGGATACATCACCTCCATTATTTATCTAGATCTAGTGCAAAATCACGTTCGATCTCCCTACTTGTCATCGGGCGTTTGTCTACTGAAAAATGTACGAGCCTACTTTTACCCCGTCGCCGTAGAGTACTAAAACACGGATCTATTAAACC
Organism: Rana muscosa; assembly: GCA_029206835.1. NCBI lineage: Eukaryota > Metazoa > Chordata > Amphibia > Anura > Ranidae > Rana > Rana muscosa. Next base: position 419,377,527 of record CM055116.1, on the reverse strand, counting down.
TGGCTGGAAGGCCAGAGTGCCTAAGATTGGAATCATAGGGCTCGGATTTAACGACATAGCTGTATTTTTAACCACTTCCCTACCGAACGCCGTCATATGACATCCTTAACTTTCGGGGGGGATATCTGAATGATGCCTGTAGCTGCATTATTTTCTGCCAGCGACTCTGCACAGCAAGAACAATTACAGTGGCAGTTCTGCCGCTTAATCGTTCTTGCAGGCGACGGGAGGGGACGTCTCCTGCCGCCATACGGTGCTTCTCCGGGCTCTCCCGTGCCATCGGGGACACGGAGAAAGAATCGGCCGGCGCCAGATGACGACAATAGAGATTACATCTCTATGACCGTCGGAGGATGTAAACAAAGCCGCGATCGCGGCTAGTAAGCATGAGATCTGTGATTTTTTTTTCTCGATCTCGTGCTTTACAGCCTGGAGGAGAGATGTGGGGTCTTATTGACCCCGCATCTCTACATAAAGAGGACCTGTCACGATAGATTCCTATTACAATGGATGTTTACATTCCTTGTAATAGGAATAAAAGTGATCAAAAAATTTAAAAAAAGTGTAAAAAGAAAAAATTTTAGTAAAAAAAAATAAAATAATAATATATATTTTTTTAAACGCCCCTGTCCCCTGTAGCTTGCGCTCAGAAGCGAACACACACGTAAGTCCCGCCCACATATGTAAACGCCGTTCAAACCACACCTGTGAGGTATCGCCGCGTGCGTTATAGCGCGAGCAACAATTCTAGCACTAGACCTCCTCTGTAACTCTAAACTGGTAATGTAAAAAAAATTAAAGCGTCGCCTATGGAGATGTTTAAGTACCAAAGTTTGGCGCCATTCCATAAGTGTTCGCAATTTTAAAGCGTGACATGTTGGGTATCTATTTACTCGGCGTAACATCATCTTTCACATTATACAAAAAAACTGGGCAAAATTTACTGTTTTGTTATTTTTTAATTCATGAAACAGTTTAAAAAAAAAAAAAAATGGTGTTTGAAAAATTATTGCGCAAATACCGTGCAAGATAAAAAGTTGCAATAACCGCAGTTTTATTCCCTAGGGTGTCTGCTATAAAAACATATATATAATGTTTGGGGGGTTCTGAGTAATTATGATTTTTACATGTAGGAGAGGAGTGCCAGAATAGGCCCGGTATGGAAGTAGTTAAAGATCTTTTTAACCGCTTGCCGACTGCCTCCTGTACATTTACGTCGGCAGAATGGCACGGCTGTGCAAAGTAACGTACCTGTACGTCACTTTGAATTTGCCGGCGTGCGCGCCTGCTGCTAGCGGCGTGCGCGCACGCGCTGCTGGCAGCACGCACCTGCCGCGAGCTCCGTGACCGTGCCCGTGGACTTGATGTCTGTCGGGTGCCCGCGTTCGTGTCACGGAGCTGAAGAACCTGCAGATGCCAGTGTAAACACAGCATCTCCCTGTTCTGCCTAGTGACAGGACACTGATCGTCTGCTCCCTCTCATTGGGAGCAGTGATCAGTGTTGTGTCACAGTAAGCCCAGCCCCCACACAGTTAGAATCAATCCCTAGAACACACTGAACCCCTTCAGCGGCCCCTAGTGGTTAACCCCTTCACTGCCAGTGTCATTTACACAGTAATCAGTTAATTTTTATAGCACTGATCGCTGTATAAATGACAATGGCATCAAATGTGTCTGCCATAATGTCGCAGTAACGATAAAAATCGCTGATCGCCGCCATTACTAATAAAAAAAAAAAATATATATTATTCAATCAAACGCTTATTGTGATTTTTTTTTTACCAAAAATATGTAGAATACGTATCAGCCTAAACTGAGGAAAAAAATTGTTTTTTTATATATTTTTTGGGGATATTTACTATAGCAAAAAGTAAAAAAGATTGCTTTTTTTTCCAAAATAGTTTGTAGCGCAAAAAATAAAAACTGCAGAGGTGATCAAATACCACCAAAAGAAAGCTCTATTTGTGGGAAAAAAAGGATGTCAATTTTGTTTGGGAGCCACGTCGCACGACGGCGCAATTGTCAGTTAAAGCAATGCAGCGCAGAATCGCAAAAAGTGGCACAGGCATTTGGCAGCCAAATCCTCCGGGGCTGAAGTGGTTAATAGATCTTAAGGTGGCACCCACCATTGGGTGTCTCCTCACGGCCTGTGGGATGTCTGCTTCCAGAAGCAATACAATAAGGGAAGATCACTTGTTCCATATGGACCCATGGTTTCCTCTTTCGAAGCACACACCAGTCCACTACCCATGCCAGATGCGACGCTTACTGATATCTAACCGGGTCGGGGGAATCCAATCCCTCCTTTTTCCTTTTGGGAGCGTCAGGATAGCCCTGCGCACCCTTGCTGGTTTCCCGGCACATATAAACCTCAGGAACCTCAATCGAAGATCTCTCATAAAACCTGGGGAGATCTTAACCACTTAAGACCCGGACCAATACGCAGCATAAGGACCAGGCCCCTTTTTGCGATTCAGCACTGCGTCGATTTAACTGATAATTGCGCGGTCGTGCGACGTGGCTCCCAAACAAAATTGGCGTCCTTCTTTCCCCACAAATAGAGCTTTCTTTTGGTGGTATTTGATCACCTCTGCGGTTTTTATTTTTTTGCGCTATAAACAAAAATAGAGCGACAATTTTGAAAAAAAACTATATTTTTTACTTTTTGCTATAATAAATATCCCTAAAAAATATAAAAATATTTTCTTTTCCTCAGTTTAGGCCGATACGTATTCTTCTACATATTTTTGCTAAAAAAAAATCGCAATCTGCGTTTATTGATTGGTTTGCACAAAAGTTATAGCGTTTACAAAATAGGGGGTAGATTTATGGCATTTTTATTAATTTTTTTCTTTTTACTAGTAATGGCGGCGATCAGCGATTTTTTTTTCGTGACTGCGACATTATGGCGGACACATTGGACACTTTTGACACTATTTTGGGACCATTGTCATTTTTACAGCGACCAGTGCTATAAAAATGCACTGGTTACTGTAAAAATTACACTGGCAGTGAAGGGGTTAACCAGGAGGGGGCGCTGTAGGGCAGTGAAGGGGTTAACCAGGAGGGGGCGCTGTAGGGGTTAAGTGTGCCCTGATTTGTGTTTCTTACTGTGGGGGGGGGGGGGGGGCGCGGCTTAGCGTGTGACGTCACTGATCATCGTTCCCTATTACAGGGAACATACGATCAGTGACAGGCACACTAGGAAGCATGGGGAGAGGTTTGTTTACACTTACCTCTCCCCGTTCTTTCTCTCTGTGACCGGATTGCGGGACACCAGTGGCGATCGTGTCCACTGTTCCCGCCGGGACGGTCACGAAAAAGAGGACGTACCTGTACGCCCATGTGCCCAGCCGTGCCATTTTGCCGACGTACATCAGCGTGCGGGCGGTCCTCAAGTGGTTAATAAGTAAGGTCTGCAATAAGTACAAGAGCCTTGGCATCACATTCATCTTTATGATATGTTACAACGTCACTTTCGGTTTACTCGGCTGGCAATGGCGCCGGATTTAAAAAAATATACAGTGTTCAGAATCGCCGTTTTCAGCGGTCTGAATACTTTGAAGTGCAAAGGAGGGATTAGGGGTCTTTTAGACCCCCGATCTCTCCATAAAGAGTACCTGTCACCTCCTATTACTGTCACAAGGGATGTTTACATTCCTTGTGACAGCAATAAAAGTGATCAATGTAAAAAAAGAAAAATGAATAATAATAAAAAAAAAATTTAAAGCGACCCCGTCCCTGCGAGCTCGCGCAGCAAATAAAACGCATATGGAAGTCACGCCCGCATATGTAAACGGTGTTCAAATCACACATGTGAGGTATCGCCGTGATCGTCAGAGCAATAATTCTAGCACTAGACCTCCTCTGTAATTCTAATCTGGTAACCGTTATTTTTTTTTTAAAGCGTCGCCTATGGAGATTTTTAGGTACTGTAGTTTTTCGCCATTCCACGAGTGTGCGCAATTTTAAAGCGTAACATGTTTGGTATCTATTTACTCGGCCTAACATCATCTTTCACATAATACAAAAAAATTGGGCTAACTTTACTGTTTATTTATTTTTTTAATTCATGAAAGTGTCTTTTTCCCCAAAAAGTTGCGTTTAAAAGACCGCTGCACAAATACAGTGTGACATAAAATATTACAACAATCGCCATTTTATTCTCTAGATTCTCTGCTAAAAATATATATAATGTTTGGGTGTTCTAAGTAATTTTATAGCAAAAAATACAGATTTTAATTTGTAAACACCAAATGTCAGAAATGGGCTTAGTCATAAAAGGGTTAAACTGTCTTGCCATCGGGGCATAGTTAAGTTCATATAAAGTCAAATTGAGTAGTTATCTGATATTGCAGGGATGCATTCATTTCCACCCCCATCACCTCTGATTTGCTATTGTTCACCTTAAAATTAGACAATGCACCATATGTGTGTAGCTCCATCAGCAGGGATGGGAGGGATATAACTGGAGAGGTTATAAAAAAAATCTAATCATCAGCGTAATTCCTCACTCTTTGTTGGAATACCCCTACAGAGACGGCTCTAGGCTTTGTGAGGCCTTAGGCAAAACTTAGACATGAGGCCCCACTCACACCCATAATTGGAAAAATAATTCAAATGATAAAAGTTAACTGTATAAGGAGGGTACAGTACAGTGGAATGGTAAGCGGACACAGTACAGGGGGCAGCGGGGTACAGTACACAGGGAGGGTAAGTGGACACAGTACAGGGGTGGTATAGTACAGGGAGAGGGTAAGTGGAAATAGTACAGGAGGGTATAGTACAGGGAGAGGGTAAGTGGACATAGTTCAGGGGGCAGGGGGGTATAGTACAGGGAGAGGGTAAGTGGACATGGGGCAGGGGGGTATAGTTCAGGGAGAGGGTAAGTGGACATAGTACAGGGGGCAGTGGGCTACAGTACACAGGGAGGGTAAGTGGACACAGTGCAGGGGGGGTATAGTACAGGGAGAGGGTAAGTGGACAGGGGGCAGGGGGGTATAGTACAGGGAGAGGGTAAGTGGACATAGTACAGGGGGCAGGGGGGTATAGTACATGGAGAGCTGAAGTAGACACAGAGCGGCAGCTGCTGTGGGTCGCGGTCTGGAGGATCCCTCACCGGAAACCCAGGAGCAGGGAGTAGCCTCGGATGCGATCACCAGACCCATCCTAGAGGCCATAGACGCAAGCAAGGCCGCAGTGATGATGAGAATCGACCATCTTGCTACAGAGTGCACGCTCATCAGGCACGACCTGGATAAGATCCGCGGCAGGCTCACCATGGCAGAGGACCGGGTCTCTGAGGTGGAGGATGCGTCCCACTCACACGGTGCACAACTGACGGAGCTGCAAGATCTGGTAAGATCCCTCCAGCATAGGGCCGATGACGCAGAGGACCGCCAAAGGAGGAACAATGTCCGGGTGGTGGGACTGCCTGAGGGTGACAAAACCGCCACGTTTGCTGAGTAATTCTTCAAACAGATCCTGCAATTGGGAGATCTACCTCCCGCTTATGTGGTGCAGGGTGCCCACGGGTGTTCGCCCCCCTGGTGCATTCCCCCGGCCATTCTGGTCAGGTTCCTCAACTACCATGATCGAGATATGATCCTGCGGGAATCTAGAAAGCATCAGGAATTGCGCTTTGACAACACCAAGGTAATGCTGTTCCCTGACTTCTCGGCTGAAACTCAACGCAAGAGGCGATCCTTTAACGATGTCCGTAAGAGGCTGAGAGAAAAAGAGATCCAGTATAGCATGCTCTACTCTAGCAGGTTTCGGGTGCAACATAAAGGAGCCGTTAAATTCTTTGATAACCCAATGGAGGCCTGTGAGTGGCTTGACAGAAATCCCTGAATCCACCTGGTTTTAAAGCATGTTTGTTCCTGTTTTTTACAAGGCCCTGGTATTTCAGATTGTTGTAGTGTGCTGGGCTGCTTTTTTGTTCTTTTGCACTGCATATATCCTGTTGCCCATGCATGGTCTTTTTCACACTGTTATTCCCTGAGGGGCCGCTAGATGGCTCTATTAGATCACTGACTGTGTTCTGCTATCAAGCCAAGTGTAGACTGAATATTGTTCCTTGATCCTTTGCACATGGGGCTCCATGTGGACACGCGAGAATGTCATCTTAACTTGCCGAACAATTCGTCACAAGGTTGGAGACTTCCTATTCTATTTTTGTTTTCTCCCCTTTTTTTGGGAGTTTGTGACTAAGCTGCATACCAGTGTTTGTTTTTCTTTTATGTTTGGTTTTTGTTCTGGTATAATGGCAGGTAGGGGTTGTTTTAACTCAGTTCACCACTTACAGAGGGGAAACAGTGTTATATATGTGCAGCATTGGTTCAGAGTCTCTGACAGCACATGTAGATTATACAGAGTGCTGCATCCAGGCTCCTGGCACTCAGAATTTTCCCAGCAGAGTGATGGCTAAGTATGTTCAATTTGTGTCATGGAATGTGAGAGGACTGAATAACAAGTTCAAACGAGCCTCAGTGTTTCAGTATCTTAAACAGTCCAAGCCGCATATCGCTTTTCTGCAAGAGACTCACCTGGATGGTAGCACGGTCCTTGCGATGCGCAGGCCCTGGGTTCAAAAAGCCTTTCATGCAACTTATTCCACATTTGCAAGGAGGGTGTCGATCCTTATTAGCAAGGCTCTGCCATGCACTATACACCAGGTGTTCTCGGATTGGGTGGGGCGGTATGTGGCGGTTCTGTTAAACATTTTTCAACACAAAATGCTACTAGTGAATGTTTACTTACCTTCTCCTGTCAATGTACAAGTGTTCTATGATATGTTTACTAGACTGGCTCCCTTTGCCCATCTCCCTCTTCGATTGATGGGCGATTTCAACGCTATCTTGGATGCGTTGGACTCGTCCAATCCGGGGAGGCAGGGGTCTGCGGATCTTCCATCCTGGGCCTCGGTGACTGGGCTGACTGACCTGTGGAGATGTAGAAACCCCCTTCGCAGGGCCTATTCTCACGTCTCGATGGCCCATCGTTCATCGGCCAGGGTAGATTTGGCGTTTGGCAACCAGACCCTGTTGCCGTTTATCCATGATACTGAGTACATGGCCGGGGGCATATCTGATCATTGCCCCTTGTCCCTTACTCTCAGATTCTCTACTGGGAGGGGGAGGGGGGACTGGAGGCTGTCCTAAGGTTGGCTACAGAATGAGCAGGTGTCTTCCCGCTTACAGGGGGGATTGCCTCTTACTGGTCAACTAATGAGGATACTGCTAACTGCAGACCCGCCTGTGGTGTGGGATGCATTCAAGGCAGAGATTAGGGGTGAGTGTATCTCTGCTATTAAATCTGAACGGGTGGCCCATAATGCTGAAATCCGCAGGTTGCAGGACGCTGAAAAGAAATGTGCGGAGAGGCACGCCAGCTGTTCCTCTGATACCTCCTATTCGTCTTTGATGGAGGCTAGGCGTCTTCTCTCATTGCATTTCTCTGACCTGGCTTATACAGAGGCTAAACACAGAGCGAATTCTATTCTCTCGGAAGGGGATAAGAATGGGAAGTTGTTGGCGAGATTAGTGGCGGTGGACAATCAGATAACAAACATCCCGGTCATTAGGGGTAGGAGTGGAGATCTTGTTAGTAACCCTTCTGCAATAATGTCAGAATTTAGGGATTTCTTTGCTAACCTTTATGCCCCTGTGCCAAGTTATGATCCTGCTGCATTGGATGCCCTCTCGGGGGCCTGGCCCTCCCGAGGTTGTCTGATGCTGACCAATTGGCTTTGGATGCTAATATCACTAAGGAGATAACCGCAGCTATTTTTGACTTTCCCCCCTCATAAAGCTCCGGGGCCGGACAGTTTCCCTGCTAACTGTTATAAAAGTTTTGCTGATGAGATAGCACCTAGATTAAACTCACTTTTGGCCCAATGTTTGGAACTGAATAGACTCCCTGCCTCCATGCTGGATGCGTACATGGTCCTATTGCTAAAACCGGGCAAAGATCCTCTAGACTGCTCAGCTTATACAGGTCCTTCTCAAAAAATTAGCATATTGTGATAAAGTTCATTATTTTCTGGAATGTACTGATAAACATTAGACTTTCATATATTTTAGATTCATTACACACAACTGAAGTAGTTCAAGCCTTTTCTTGTTTTAATATTGATGATTTTGGCATACAGCTCATGAAAACCCAAAAATCCTATCTCAAAAAATTAGCATATTTCATCCGACCAATAAAAGAAAAGTGTTTTTAATACAAAAAAAGTCAACCTTCAAATAATTATGTTCAGTTTTGCACTCAATACTTGGTCGGGAATCCTTTTGCAGAAATGACTGCTTCAATGCGGCGTGGCATGGAGGCAACCAGCCTGTGGCACTGCTGAGGTGTTATGGAGGCCCAGGATGCTTCGATAGCGGCCTTAAGCTCATCCAGAGTGTTGGTTCTTGCGTCTCTCAACTTTCTCTTCCCAATATCCCACAGATTCTCTATGGGGTTCAGGTCAGGAGAGTTGGCAGGCCAATTGAGCACAGTAATACCATGGTCAGTAAACCATTTACCAGTGGTTTTGGCACTGTAAGCAGGTGCCAGGTCGTGCTGAAAAATGAAATCTTCATCTCCATAAAGCTTTTCAGCAGATGGAAGCATGAAGTGCTCCAAAATCTCCTGACAGCTAGCTGCATTGACCCTGCCCTTGATAAAACACAGTGGACCAACACCAGCAGCTGACATGGCACCCCAGACCATCACTGACTGTGGGTACTTGACACTGGACTTCAGGCATTTTGGCATTTCCCTCTCCCCAGTAGTGATGAGCCGAACACCCCCGGGTTCGGTTCGCACCAGAACCCGCGAACGGACCGAAAGTTCGCACGAACATTAGAACCCTATTAAATACAATGGATGCGAACGTTCGGATTCTAAAGTGCTAATTATAACGACTATTATCCATGTTATTGTCCGAAACAGAGTTTGGGAACCCGGGTTCTGCACCAGGGGACATGTATCAATGCAAAAAGAAGTTTTAAAAACAGACGTTTTCCGGGAGCAGTCATTTTAATGATGCATAAAGTGAAAAAAAAAGTCAAATATTCCTTTAAATATTGTACCTGGGGGGTGTCTAAAGTATGCCTGTGAAGTGCCACGTGTTTCCCGTGTTTAGAACTGTCCCTGCACAAAATAACATTTCTAAAGGAAAAAAAGCCATTTAAAACTGCTTGCGGCTTTAATGCAATGTCTGGTCCCGGTAATATGGATGAAAATCTTTAGGAAAAATGGCATAGCTACCCCATCAACCCCCCCCCACCCCAGCCCATTACCAGCCCCTTTGGGTCTTGTATGGATATTAAGGGGAACCCCGCACACAAAATAAAAAAGGCCCTATATACTCTGAACAGCCGTATACAGGCGGTGCATACAAGACAGGGACTGTAGGTTTGTTCTTATGTAGAATCTGTTAGTAATTTTGAACAGCTGCATTGTTTAAGTGTAGCTCCAGGCCAAATTCCTTTTTTTTAGCTTTTTGGAAAACATAGGGAACGGTTATCACCCCTGTCACATTTTTTTTGCTGTCTGTGCCCCTGTTCAGAACATTTCACCTCACTTTGCGTCCCAATGACAACTGTTTTTGAAATGTGGTGTTTGTATTGAAACAAGGATTGGTGATAAAGCATCAGTAGAGAGGAGACACCTTTCTCCCATATTAATTCTTACAGGAGAGAATTTTCCTTCCAAGGGGTAGATTTCCTCTCACTTCCTGTTGTCTTCTTCCGTTTGCAAGTAGTAGTCGTTTGTAAGTTGGATGTTTGAAAGTAGGGACCTGCCGTATATACTCTGCAGAAATTGGCCCCTTAGGTGTTGGTGTTGGCACAACACTGAAAGCACTCACAGTTATTCTTGGTGGGTGCTGGAACGCCCTGCTGTCAACTATTATATCAGGAATTGTAATAACATATAATTGTTGATCAGTGGTACTAAAAATTGGGCCTTTGATGGTGGTGCTGGTGCCACAACACTGTAAGGCCTGACAGTTACTCTTGGTGGGCGCAGCAATGGGCCCTGCTGTGAATTATTAGATCAATAATTATAATTGCATGCCCCTGTTGAATAGGGGCTGAAAAATTGGGCCTTTGGTGGTGGTGGTGATGGTGGTGCTGGTGCCACAACACTGTAAGGCCTGACAGTTACTCTTGGTGGGCGCAGCAATGGGCCCTGCTGTGAATTATTCGTTCAATAATTATAATTGCATGCCCCTGTTGAACAGGGGCTGAAAAATTGGGCCTTTGGTGGTGGTGGTGGTGATGGTGATGCTGGTGCCACAACACTGTAAGGCCTGACAGTTACTCTTGGTGGGCGCAGCAATGGGCCCTGCTGTGAATTATTAGATCAATAATTATAATTGCATGCCCCTGTTGAATAGGGGCTGAAAAATTGGGCCTTTGGTGGTGGTGGTGGTGATGGTGGTGCTGGTGCCACAACACTGTAAGGCCTGACAGTTACTCTTGGTGGGCGCAGCAATGGGCCCTGCTGTGAATTATTCGATCAATAATTATAATTGCATGCCCCTGTTGAACAGGGGCTGAAAAATTGGGCCTTTGGTGGTGGTGGTGGTGGTGATGGTGGTGCTGGTGCCACAACACTGTAAGGCCTGACAGTTACTCTTGGTGGGCGCAGCAATGGGCCCTGCTGTGAATTATTAGATCAATAATTATAATTGCATGCCCCTGTTGAACAGGGGCTGAAAAATTGGGCCTTTGGTGGTGGTGGTGGTGGTGATGGTGGTGCTGGTGCCACAACACTGTAAGGCCTGACAGTTACTCTTGGTGGGCGCAGCAATGGGCCCTGCTGTGAATTATTCGTTCAATAATTATAATTGCATGCCCCTGTTGAACAGGGGCTGAAAAATTGGGCCTTTGGTGGTGGTGGTGGTGATGGTGGTGCTGGTGCCACAACACTGTAAGGCCTGACAGTTACTCTTGGTGGGCGCAGCAATGGGCCCTGCTGTGAATTATTAGATCAATAATTATAATTGCATGCCCCTGTTGAATAGGGGCTGAAAAATTGGGCCTTTGGTGGTGGTGGTGGTGGTGATGGTGGTGGTGATGGTGCCACAACACTGTAAGGCCTGACAGTTACTCTTGGTGGGCGCAGCAATGGGCCCTGCTGTGAATTATTAGATCAATAATTATAATTGCATGCCCCTGTTGAACAGGGGCTGAAAAATTAGGCCTTAGGCACTGGTGGCACAACACTGCAACCCCTCACAGATACTGTACTTGGAGCACAGCAATGAGGCCTGTTGCAAAGTATTGCATCCAAAATTTTAATTACACGCCCCTGTTAAACAGGGGCTGAAAAATTGGGCCTTAGCCACTGGTGGCGTCACCCATAAACCAAAATGATCTTCCAAGCTATCATCATTAATCGTATCATTGAGGAGGAGGAGGAGGATAGCCAGTCAACATAACAGCACAGGCACTCAGCATCAGTATCAGTCTTGAAGGGATGTGACATTTTAAAATCAATTAGTCTGTTATATCAGCATCAGGTGTGTGGTAGCTGGTGGTGATCCAAGACTGGTTCATCTTGATGAAAGTCAGTCGATCAACCGAGTCGGTGGACAGGCGCACCCTGTGATCCGTGACAAATCCTCCAGCAGCACTGAATGTGCGTTCTGAAAGAACGCTGGATGCAGGACAGGCCAGTAGCTCAATTGCATACTGTGCAAGCTCTGGCCAGTGATCCATCCTCAAGACCCAGTAAGCCAGAGGATTTTCGGTGGGGAAGGTGTCCAAGTCTGACCTTGCCCCTAGGTATTCCTGGACCATGTATATCAGACGCTGGCGATGGTTGCTGGAACCGATCATACTTTGGGGCTGCGGACTAAAGAATTGTCTGAACGCATCGGTCAGACGGCCACCTCCCCCACCGCTCCTTCTTTGACTGCCCGAAGCCTCAGCAACTCGTTGTCCAGGACCAGGAGTTTGTAACCTCCCAGTCTCTGGGAACGCGTTGCACAGACCTTTCTGCAAGGCCTCCCGGAGTTGTCTCATCCTCTGCTCCCTCTGCGACGGTAAGATAAGGTCCGCAACCTTACCCTTGTACCGTGGATCAAGGAGAGTGGCCAGCCAGTAATGGTCCCTCTCCTTGATCCGAAGAATACGAGGATCCTTCCGCAGACTTTGCAGGATCAGGGAGGCCATGCAGCGTAGGTTAGCTGAGGCATTCAGTCCGGAGTCCTCTGGGTCACTAAGGACGACATGATCCGCAGCCACCTCCTCCCAGCCACGTACAAGTCCACTGGTTTCTTGGGACTGTAAATCATCCCTAAAAGACTGCTGCTGATGATGCTGAGTGCCAGCCTCCACCTCCATGCTGACACAATCCTCCTCCTCCTCCTCCTCCTCCTCCTCTTCCTGTGCGATGGGTGGGACAGAAGGAACACTGTCTGGGTAATAGGGGCCTTGAGAGGCAAGGAAGTCCTCCTCTTCCTGCCTCTGTTCTGCCTCAAGTGCCCTGTCCATTATTCCACGCAGCGTGTGCTCCAACAGGTGGACAAGAGGTACAGTGTCACTGATGCATGCACTGTCACTGCTCACCATCCTCGTGGCCTCCTCAAATGGTGCCAGGACAGTGCATGCATCCCTGATCATGCCCCACTGGCGTGGTGAAAAAAAAACGAGCTCCCCTGACCCTGTCCTGGTGCCGTAGTCGCACAGGTACTCATTGATGGCCCTCTGCTGCGTGTGCAGCCGCTGCAGCATGGCCAACGTTGAGTTCCACCTGGTGGGCATGTCACATATAAGGCGGTTCTTGGGCAGGTTCAACTCCTTTTGCAGCTCAGCCAGGCGAGCACTGGCATTATAAGATCTGCGGAAATGCACACAGACTTTCCTGGCCTGCCTCAGGACATCCTGTAAGCCCGGGTACCTGCCCAAGAACCACTGCACCACCAGGTTAAGGACGTGAGCCATACAGGGCACATGGGTCAGTTGTCCCTGTCGAAGGGTAGAGAGGAGGTTGGTGCCATTGTCGCAAACCACCATTCCTGGCTTAAGCTGGCGTGGCGTCAACCACCTCTCGGCCTGCCCCTGCAGAGCAGACAGGACCTCTGCCCCAGTGTGGCTCCTGTCCCCCAAACACACCAGCGCAAGCACGGCATGGCATCTTTTTGCCTGCGTACTTGCGTAGCCCCTTGAACGCCTACGGAGCACCGCTGGTTCCGAGGACAAACCACAGGAAGAGGCCATGGAGGAAGGAGAAGAGGAGGGGGTGGAGGAGAGAGGTGTGTCACAACCAGTAGTAGCATTTTGGAGGCGTGGCGGTGGAACAACCTCCAACACTACTGCACCTTGTCCTGCATCCTTCCCAGCTGCCAAAAGAGTGACCCAATGGGCCGTGAAAGAAAGGTAACGTCCCTGTCCATGCCTGCTGGACCATGAGTCAGCGGTAATATGCACCTTACCGCTGACCGCCCTGTCCAGCGAGGCCAAGACATTGCCTTCCACATGCCTGTAGAGAGCCGGAATCGACTTCCGTGCGAAAAAGTGGCGTTTGGGAACCTGACACTGAGGAACCGCACATTGCACAAACTCACAGAAGGGGGCCGAGTCTACCAACTGAAAAGGCAGCAGTTGAAGCGCTAGCAATTTAGCCAAGCTAGCATTCAACCGCTGGGCATGTGGATGGCTGGGAGTGAACTTCTTTCGACGGTCCAGCAGCTGGGGCAGGGAAATTTGCCTGCTAGAATCGGACGTTGGTGTACTGCTAGCAGAGTGCCCGCAAGTACTTGGCTGTGACACACCTAATTCTACACCTTCATTCCTCTCAGAGCAGGTTTCAGAGAGGACTGAAGGTATACTGGGGTTGGAGATCCCAGCTGATGCGGTGCAAGAAGAGGTCAGCTTTGTTCTTTGGTGTGGGTCTTTAAGGTAGGCTTGCCAACGAGCTGCATGGCAGGTCAACATATGTCTGATCAAGCATGTGGTGCCCAAGCGGCTGATGTTTTGGCCACGCGATATACGCTTGAGACATATGTTGCAAACAGCAGCTGTGCGATCTGATGCACTCGCCTCAAAAAAGGCCCACACCAAAGAACTTTTTCAATGACGGGCAGAGGCAGCGCCCTGCACAGGCGGAGCTCTGCGGTGTGATTCCGTCGGTGTGCTGCCCATACGCTGGCCACTCAAGGGCATCCTGCCTCGTTGGAGATGTGCCTCCTCCTCATCCTCCTCCTCCTCCTCTCTCCTATTAGGCACCCACGTGGAGTCAGTGACCTCATCATCCCCTCCCTCCTCATCACTGGAGCCAATCTGGCAGTATGCTGCAGCTGCTGGAGCATGACTGCCAGATTGGTGTCCTTCTTGAGCATCCCCTCTCTCTGCTCTCACGCTACTGCCTTCCTCTAGCTGGGTATCATCATCAGATCCTTCGAAACGCTGGGCATCCTCCTGGAGCATGTACCCAACACTGTGCTCAAACAGTTCGGGGACTCCTCAGGAGGAGGACATGGTGGGTCTAGGGAAGGATTGACTAATGAAGATAATGATACCAGAGAAGAGGACGCTTTGGCAGCTGCTTTGCCAGTACCCTGAGCCTGGGTGAGAGAGGATGAGGAGGATGAGGTGGGCTTGGTCATCCACTCTACCAAGTCTTCGGCATGATGTGGCTCAACATGTCCAGCATGCCGAAAAGAAGGACAAGCGTGTCCCATGGCCATGTGCTGATGACAATGCACCGCGTCCACGACCAGCACTGTTGCCCCCAGACACAGAGCCTGCTTGCCCTCTTTTTTTGCCTCCTGACTGTCTGCCTCTCCTTGTTTGCCTTCCAGACATTTTAATGGATGGCCTGCAGGGAGATGGGAAAAAGAGCAATAAGGGCTACCTTCAGGTGTATACTGTGCAGGAGGCTTAGCAACAATGACACTGACACTGTCCCCTGCCTATCCTTCTCTGTCCCTAAACTCAAGGATTTCAAATATGGTTCAGCAAAATTGGTTTAGAACAGAATAGCACACTGACACTTTCCCTCACTGTCCTACTCTGTCCCTCCCTACAAACAAGATTTAGCACAGAATAGCACACTGATAGTTTCCACGAGTGTCATTCTCTGTCCCTAAACTCAAGGATTTTAAATATGGTTCAGCAAAATTGGTTTAGAACAGAATAGCACACTGTCAGTTTCACTCACTGTACCTTTCTGTCCCTAAACTCAAGGATTTCAAATATGGTTCAGCAAAATTGGTTTAGAACAGAATAGCACACTGTCAGTTTCACTCACTGTACCTCTCTGTCCCTAAACTCAAGGATTGAAAATATGGTTCAGCAAAATTGGTTTAGAACAGAATAGCACACTGACACTTTCCCTCACTGTCCTACTCTGTCCCTCCCTACAAACAAGATTTAGCACAGAATAGCACACTGATAGTTTCCACGAGTGTCCTTCTCTGTCCCTAAACTCAAGGATTTCAAATATGGAACAGCAAAATTGGTTTAGAACAGAATAGCACACTGACACTTTCCCTCACTGTCCTACTCTGTCCCTCCCTACAAACAAGATTTAGCACAGAATAGCACACTGATAGTTTCCACGAGTGTCCTTCTCTGTCCCTAAACTCAAGGATTTCAAATATGGAACAGCAAAATTGGTTTAGAACAGAATAGCACACTGTCAGTTTCACTCACTGTACCTCTCTGTCCCTAAACTCAAGGATTGAAAATATGGTTCAGCAAAATTGGTTTAGAACAGAATAGCACACTGACACTTTCCCTCACTGTCCTACTCTGTCCCTCCCTACAAACAAGATTTAGCACAGAATAGCACACTGATAGTTTCCACGAGTGTCCTTCTCTGTCCCTAAACTCAAGGATTTCAAATATGGTTCAGCAAAATTGGTTTAGAACAGAATAGCACACTGACACTTTCCCTCACTGTCCTACTCTGTCCCTACAAACAAGATTTAGCACAGAATAGCACACTGACACTTTCCCTCACTGTACCTCTCTGTCCCTAAACTCAAGGATTTCAAATATGGTTCAGCAAGATTGGTTTAGAACAGAATAGCACACTGTCAGTTTCACTCACTGTCCTACTCTGTCCCTACAAACAAGATTTAGCACAGAATAGCACACTGACACTTTCCCTCACTGTACCTCTCTGTCCCTAAACTCAAGGATTGAAAATATGGTTCAGCAAGATTGGTTTAGAACAGAATAGCACACTGACACTTTCCCTCACTGTACCTCTCTGTCCCTACAAACAAGGTTTAGCACAGAATAACACACTGACACTCTCCCTACCTATCCTTATTTGTCCCTAAACACAAGGAATCCAGGATTAGTAAAGGAAAAAAAATGACACTGTCCCTGCCTATGCTTCTCTTTCCCTGCTCCGGAACACACTACACAAGGCCGCCGCGCTGGCGGCCTTTTATAGTGTGGGGCATGTACTAAACCCCCTCAGCAATAATTGGCCACAGGCATCCTGCCTGTGGCCAATCATTGCTCTCCTCGCTGCCGGCGCTGCGATTGGCCAAGCATGCGGGGTCACAGTGCATGCTTGGCCAATCACAGCGCCTGGATGACACTGCGATGGCGTAGTGCATTGTGGGCCGTTCGCGTCACTCGAATTTGGCGCGAACGGCCCAAAACGTTCGATCTTCGTCGAACGATCGAACAGCCGATGTTCGAGTCGAACGTATGTTCGACTCGAACACAAAGCTCATCCCTACTCCCCAGTCTTCCTCCAGACTCTGGCACCTTGATTTCCGAATGACATGCAAAATTTGCTTTCATCCGAAAAAAGTACTTTGGACCACTGAGCAACAGTCCAGAGCTGCTTCTCTGTAGCCCAGGTCAGGCGCTTCTGCCGCTGTTTCTGGTTCAAAAGTGGCTTGACCTGGGGAATGCAGCACCTGTAGCCCATTTCCTGCACACGCCTGTTCACGGTGGCTCTGGATGTTTCTACTCCAGACTCAGTCCACTGCTTCCGCAGGTCCTCCAAGGTCTGGAATCGGTCCTTCTCCACAATCTTCTTCAGGGTCCGGTCACCTCTTCTCGTTGTGCAGCGTTTTCTGCCACACTTTTTCCTTCCCACAGACTTCCCACTGAGGTGCCTTGATACAGCACTCTGGGAACAGCCTATTCGTTCAGAAATTTATTTCTGTGTCTTACCCTCTTGCTTGAGGGTGTCAATGATGGCCTTCTGGACAGCAGTCAGGTCGGCAGTCTTACCCATGATTGCGGTTTTGAGTAATGAACCAGGCTGGGAGTTTTTAAAAGCCTTAGGAATCTTTTGCAGGTGTTTAGAGTTAATTAGTTGATTCAGATGATTAGGTTAATAGCTCGTTTAGAGAACCTTTTCATGATATGCTAATTTTTTGAGATAGGAATTTGGGGTTTTCATGAGCTGTATGCCAAAATCATCAATATTAAAACAAGAAAAGGCTTGAACTACTTCAGTTGTGTGTAATGAATCTAAAATATATGAAAGTCTAATGTTTATCAGTACATTACAGAAAATAATGAACTTTATCACAATATGCTAATTTTTTGAGAATGACCTGTAGGCCTATTGCTCTCCTAAACATGAACCTTAAAATTTTGACGAAGGTCTTGGCCAATAGGCTTGTCGTGGTGATCTCCTCTCTGGTCAATATTGATCAGACGGGATTCATGCCCGGTAAGTCTACAGATACTAATCTGCGGAGGCTATTTACTCATCTCCAGCTTTCGGGGCCTGATGCTGGTACCAGAATCGTTGTGTCAATTGACATTGAGAAGGCTTTTGACTCAATTGATTGGAAGTACATGCTCCGGGTGCTGGAGAGGATGGGGTTTGGACAGGTCTTCCGGCAATGGATTACCTTGTTGTATAGCAATCCCAGGGTGGCACTTGGGCTTGGTCAGGCTACCTCTCCCTTCTTTTCAGTGGGTCGGGGTACTAGGCAGGGGTGCCCTTTATCCCTGTTTATATTTGCACTTATGATGGAACTTTTCGCTGTGGCACTCCAATCGTCTAGTGAAGTCAAGGCTATTAGAGTGGGGTCTATTCAGGAATGTCTGGCATTATGTGCTGATGACATGCTTTTATTTCTTGAGGACCCCGGGTCATCGCTTCAGGTGGCCCTGAGGATCCTGAATGATTTCACCACCTTTTTGGGCCTGAAGGTAAATTGGAGCAAGTCCTCCATTCTGCCTTTGGATGCTGGGGCCAGGGAGAGGGCTGATTCCAATATGCCTTTAAAATGGGTTTCCTCCATCACTTATTTAGGAGTCAAAATCACGGCCGACAGTACTGACTATATGACACTTAACTTGTTGCCCCTGTTAGCTTTCTTTAAGCAGAAGGCTCAGGCTTGGCAGAGGCTTCTGCTGTCGCTCATAGGAAAAATAAACTTACTGAAGATAAAAATTCCAGTTACGGTATTTTGTATTTCTTGCGACATGTCCCTGGGCTGGTCCCTAAGTCCTTTTTTAAACAGCTAGATGGCATTACGAGTTCGTTCCTCTGGGCCCCCAAATTACCACGTATCGGTCTCAAGGTGCTTCAAGAACCCTGGGGACGGGGGGGCTGGCTCTGCCTGACTGGAGGAAATATTTTCTTGCCAGTCAACTAGTATTTGCCCATAGATGGTTGACTTCTGATGCTGGAGATTCCGCCACGGTGGTGGAAGCAGCTCACTTGGGGTCGTATGAGACCCTTTGCTTGGCCATCCACAGAGGGGTAAAGTCTGACCTGCAACTGACATTGTCCATGAAAGCAACTATTAAAGCATGGGAGGAGGCGGTTGAGCTAGCTTGCCCGAGTTACTTGGGTTTCTCGCCACAGACTCCGCTGTGGGGAATCCTAAGTAGTCTCATTTTTACTCATTCCCGTATCCAGTGGTGTGGGTGGTCAAGGGCATTAAACTCCTTAAAGATATCACCATGGATGGGGTACTCCTAACTTTTGATCAATTCAAGGCTAGACATGATCTCCCCAACTCATATTTCTTCAGGTTCATACAGCTTCATCACGCTTTCCAGGCTCAATTCCGGGAAAGGGCGATTGAGTCCATCCCGTCGGCCCTGGAAGATATGCTCATGGTGGAGGACCTTCCAAAAACCCTGTCTGTTACATATAAGGAGCTGTTTAAGAAAAGCCCAGCAGCATTTACTAAATGTAGGGAGCAGAGTGGGACATCCCTGGGATAGACGGCGAGGACTGGAATGATATGTGGGATCACCCCTTTAAACACTTGGTTTCTGCAAGGGATAGACTGATACACTTTACATTTTAACACAGGATATACTTCACCCCTGCCAGGCTTTCAGTTATCTTCCCGCCTGTCTCCTCGGAGTGCTGGAGATGCTCCTTTTCGCCGGCTGATGCTACACACATCTACACACATCTTCTGGGAGTGCCCCCAGATCAAGGTATTCTGGGAGGGGGTGGCTTCCTACATAGAGGACATTTTGAAGGTACCTATCCCCCTGTCAGTTCGGGTATGTCTTTTGGGCCTGGTAGAGAATGTGGTCCCCTCCAGAGCTCTCAGGACGTTACTGAACATCCTATTCTTTTATGGGAGGAAGGCCATTTTGCTCAAATGAAGATCGCCTGCTTCCCCAAGTAATGCCTTTTGGAAGGGGCTTGTGAATTCCATGATGCCCTACTACAAGGCAACGTATCTCTCCAGGGGGTGTGAGAAGAAGTTTGGCAAAGTTTGGCAAGCATGGTTTAATTCTGATACAACTTGGCTAGGTCGGCTAGTTGTCTAGCCTGCTATATATAATGGACCCCTGGGCCAGATCTTTTGGGTTCACTGATATTGCCCTGATATGCTGTGGAGTGGCATTTGTGCCTACTGGTCAGTCCTCTGGTAATGGTGTCAGTCTGCTGGTGTTGAAAATGTATTGTCATGTTTTTTTTTTGGTTTTTTTAGCCACGAGTGCATGCCAGTGGTCGGTAGACCTGTGTATCCCCTTATTATTGGTGAATTTGCCATCTGAGGAATGTGGTAAACTGAGTTCTGGGTGGTGGGGGGGGGGGGGTTGGGGTTAGGTTTAGTTTTTTTCAGTAATTACACGCAGTCAGCTACCTATGTTAGGTAGATTGGGCTAGTTGTTTATTGTTGACCATGTTGGTCATAGAGGGGCCTGGTGTCTTGCCAAGGTCACCATTTTCAATGTTTGTATGTCGTGTATAAAATGCTTTAATAAAAATAATTTTTCAAAAAAAGAACCTGGCACAATGACCCCCTTACATCAGAGCCTGGTGGAGTGCCCCCCTTACATCAGAGCCTGGTGGAGTGCCCCCCCTTACATCAGAGCCTGGTGGAGTGCCCCCCCTTACATCAGAGCCTGGTGGAGTGCCCCCCCTTACATCAGAGACTGGTGGAGTGCCCCCCCTTACATCAGAACCTGGCAGAGTGCCCCCCCTTACATCAGAACCTGGCAGAGTGCCCCCCTTACATCAGAACCTGGCAGAGTGCCCCCCCTTACATCAGAACCTGGCGGAGTGCCCCCCTTGCATCAGAACCTGGCGGAGTGCCCCCTTATGTCAGAACCCAGTGAAGTGTCCCCTTGAGATAAAACCTGGTGGAGTGCCCCCCTTCTGTCAGAGTTTAGTTGTCCCTAAGTTCTAGATGGGGGAGAGAAGGGAGGGGGATGGGGAGAGTCCAATGGTAGTGTAGAGCTCACTTACCTCAATCTGGTCTCTGCAGGCTCAGACAGCGACAATCATAAAGCCAGATGGACTTGCCTATACCGCTTCAGGCAATGTTACTATAAAGTTTGGTGTGGATCACAGCTTCAGAGGTATATGTGATTTACTTAACAGTTAACTATAAGTAGGTAGAAATCAGATAGGGAGACTCAGATAATTTGGGAATACTAGTGGTTTTATTTAGTTTGGTAGTACACAGTCATAACATGGAGTTCCAGAGGAAACTTAGATGAAGTAGCAGTACACAGGATAATAGGTTATAGTATACAGAGAAATACTTGCTGTGAGAGGACTGGGGCTCTGTTCGGCCCAAAAGCTGGAAGTTGGAGGGGCTCTGACCGGCCCAATAGTGAGGAGGCAGCCGGGCTCTATCCGGCCCAATTGTGAGATGGAAGTCGGGGCTCTATCCGGCCCAATAGTGAGATTGAATTCGGGGCTCTATCCGGCCCAATAGTGAGATTGAATTCGGGGCTCTATCCGGCCCAATAGTGAGAAGGAAGTCGGGGCTCTATCCGGCCCAATAGTGAGATGGAAGTAGGGGCTCTATCCGGCCCAATAGTGAGATGGAAGTAGGTGCTCTATCCAGCCCAATAGTGAGGGAAGACGGTCGTCAGCTGCTGGAGCTATTTACCTGGTGTCAGGTTCCTAGCACGAACACCAAGCAAAGGGTGTCGGCTGTTTAAGTAGGGAAAAGAGGTGGATCCTGGTGATGTCGCTGTGAGTCATCGGACTGTGACGGAGTTGGTTGAGATGTCGGAGTCCCGGTGGAGAGATAAGAATATTACAGGAGTCTCGTGGAGAGATAAAAAATATTACAGGAGTCCCGGTGGAGAGATAAGGACATCACATTGCCACGCGCAGTGCTTCAAATTTCCCTTTCTCGGGCACAGCACTATTCAGTGATTGGATTGTGGGCAGGAAAGACACAGAGGAGAGGAGCCGGAACAGGTGGAGCAAACTGATATCTCTCTCCTCTCCTGTCCTGTGGCTGAAGAGAGGGGGGCGGGTGCTGGCTTCTCCGCAAGAATGTCAAAGGCACTGTTGAGCTTCACAAGTGCAGCCAGCCAGCCCGCCCGTCATGACAGCTTCTTTGAATTGACACTCGTCAACCCTGCCCAGAGACCGAGAGGGCGCGACCCACCCCAACACCCCCTAGATCCAGCCATGTGGAGGAGCAGAAGCAGCTATATTGTCCCGACCATGTGGGAGGAGATATGGGGGGCGGGGAACTGTCAGCGGCGGCACTGGTTTTGATGAGTGGTGACTGTTATCTGGAGCGGTCAGTGAGCTCCCGTCCCTCGGTCAAAGAGTCCCGATCACAGCCTGATATCTCTCCACGGGGTCCGAACCATGTAGATCTCTCACTGGTGGAGTTGAGCGGGTTGTACAGCAGACTGGCAGGGATACGGCACTGTGCTGACGGCAGAGGAATCCTTACTACCAGCCTCAGAGGCGGCTCTTAACTAGACAAATTAGGTGACTGCGAGACCCCTGTGAGTGCGAGGCCTCAGGCGACCGTCTAATTTGCCTAATTAGAGAGCCGCCTCTGTACCCCTAATATTTGGATTGGCACGGACAGTTTTTAAGAAGGGTTCTATGGTAAGAATAAAGATGATGGGTGAAAGTGGACAGCCCTAGCACGTCCCATTACGTATGGAAAAGGGATCTGATATTCTGTCATTGATTTTGACCCTGGCATTCGGTGTGGAATATAAGCTTGTAAACCAGCTCTGCATTGCATTCCCCAGACCTATATGTTGTAATGTGGCTTTCGAAAATATCCAATCCACCCTATCAAATACTTTCTCCGCATCCGTGGGTATAAGCACTAGGGATGAGCTTCGAGTTCGAGTCGAACAGTGAACAATTTGGGGTGTTCGCGGCAAATTCGAAAAGCTGCGGAACACCCTGTAAACGTCTATGGGAGAAATCTAAAGTGCTAATTTTAAAGGCTTATATGCAAGTTATTATCATAAAAAGTGTTTGGGGACCCGGGTCCTGCCCCAGGGGACATGTATCAATGCAAAAAAAGTTTTAAAAACGCCTGTTTTTCCGGGAGCAGTGATTTTAATAATGCTTAAACTGAAACAATAAAAGTGAAATATTCCTTTAAATTTCGTACCTAGGGGGTGTGTATAGTATGCATGTAAAGTCGCGCTTGTTTCCGTGCTTAGAACTGTCCCTGCACAAAGTGTCATTTCTGAAGGGAAAAAAGTCATTTAAAACTCACTCGCGGCTATAATGAATTGTCGGCTCCCGGCAATACATAGAAAAGTCATTGATAAAAAAAAAAATGCGTGGGGGTCCCCCCAAATTCAATTACCAGGTCCTTCAGGTCTGGTATGGATATTAAGGGGAACCCTGCCGCAATTTTTTTTTTAAATGCGTGGGGTTGAATAGACCCGCCCATTCTCACGTTCCCCATCAGGAGTGGACCTGATAGGGAACGTGAGAAGGGGCGGGTCTATTAATTTTTTTACACTGAAGAGGAAGTTCCCCATCAGGTCCGCTCAGCCAAGACGTAGGCGGGGTCTGAGATACGAGGGCGCCCCCGCCCCCTCGTACCTCAGACCCCGCCTACGTCATTGGCTGAGCGGACCTGATGGGGAACTTCCTCCGAAGTGTAGGTCTGCTCAGCCAATGACGTTTCGAGTGGAGACTGCAGCGCTGGACATCGGATCGCCGCGGGACATTGGATTACATCGCTGGAATGTGTTTTTTATTTTTTATTTTTAATAAAGGACTTTTCCAAGGTGTCTGTGTGTTTTTATTTTTTATTTTTTACACTTTCTTCGTAAAATGGTAGGGGAACAATGTACCACTTACCAATTCACATAGGGGGGCCGGGATCTGGGGGTCCCCTTTGTTAAAGGGGTCTTCCAGATTCTGATAAGCCTCCTGCCCGCAGACCCCCACAACCACCGGGCAAGGGTTGTGGGGATGAGGCCCTTGTCCCCATCAACATGGGGACATCCTCCCCATGTTGAGGGCATGTGGCCTGGTACGGTTCAGGAGGGGGGGCGGCCGCTCTCTCGTCCCCCCTCTTTTTCTGCGGCCTGCCAGGTTACGTGCTCGGATAAAGATTCTGGTATGGATTTTTGGGGGAACTCCACACCATTTTTTTTTTTAATTTGGGGTGGAGTTCCCCTTAATATCCATACCAGACCTGAAGGGCCTGGTAATTGAATTTGGGGGGAGCCCCACGCATTTTTTTAATTTTTTTTTTTTTTATCAATGACTTTTCTCTGTATTGCCGGGAGCCAACAATTCATTAAAGCCGCGAGTGGTTTTAAATGGCTTTTTTTTCCTTCAGAAATGACATTTTGTGCAGGGACAGTTCTAAGCAAGGGAAACAAGCGCTGCTTTACCGGCATACTATATACCCCCCCCCCCCCCCCCAGGTATGAAATTTAAAGGAATATTTCACTTTTTATTGTTTCACTTTATGCATTATTAAAATCACTGCTCCTGAAAAAACTTCAATTTTTACAACTTTTTTTTGCATTAATACATGTCCCCTGGGGCAGGACCTGGGTCCCCAAACCCTTTTTAGGACAATAACTTGCATATTAGCCCTTATAATTAGCACTTTAGATTTTGAAAGTTCGAGTCAATTTTATTTAATAGGGTTCTAAAGTTCACGCGAACTTTAGGTCTGTTCGCAGGTTCTGGTGCGAACCGAACAGGGGGGTGTTCGGCTCATCCCTAATAAGCACTTAGAGGCTTATGATAACTTTGGAAGAAATGCATGGCACTCAGTACTCCCTGCGTGTTCTCTCTACCTTCTCTATCAGGGGTAAAACCCACTTGATCAGGATGTATTAAGGAGGAAATATGACTCACTAATCTAGTAGCGAGAATTTTTGTGAAGATCTTAAGATCTTAAGATCCACATTTAAAGTGGTTGTAAACCCACTTTCTAAACAAACACCTACAGGTAAGCCTAGATTAAGGCTTACCTGTAGGTGCATGAAATATCTCCTTAACCTACACGGTTAAGGAGATATTTGCATTTAAATGCGGTGACGGTGACATCATGCGCATGCGCATGGGGTTAATCCCATTCACAAATTCGGCTAGGTCGCAGTATTCGACGACGTAGCCGAATTCGACGGGTCATGCGCGCATGCGCAGAGTCACGTCTTCGCCGCTCCGGCCAATCACAGCGCCGGAGCGGCGCTGTGATTGGCTGGTGCGGCGATACCCGGAACTAACATTCCGGCTATCGCCGCAGCGATGTACACGTCTAGATGGAGGGACGCGGACTGCTTCGGGGGCCCCGATCTAAGGTAAGTGGTACATAATGAGCTAATATGCTAGTCATACTAGCTCATTATGCCTTTCTCTTGCAGGTGGGGGAAAAACAAAACAAAACGAAAAGTGGGTTTACAACCACTTTAACAGTGAGATCGGGCGATAGCTAGAGCACTGGGAAGGATCTTTCCCCTCCTTTGGGGATTACTGTTATATGAGCTAATAATGTTTCCGCCGGTATTGTCTGCCCGTCGCATAATGAGTTAAAAGCCGCTATAAATCTTGGTGCCAATTTTCAGAGAAAGTCTTGTGGTAAGACCCATCTGGGCCAGGGGCTGTACCAGATTTCAGTAACTTTAGGGCTCCCAAGAACTCGTTGATTGTAATTGGTACATCCAGATCCCTGGCTAACTCATTGGTCACCCTGGGCATTTCTGACGCTTGGAGATATTCCCTGGCCGCCTCCCATCTACTGTGTGACGTTAAGGGCAAGGATAGACCCTCTAACTGATAAAGGCTAACATAATAGTCCCTAAAGGCCTGTGCGATCGCCTGCGATGAGCTAACTAGAACATCCTCATGTGTTTTAATATGTGCAATATAATTACGTGCCCTAATCTCTCTAAGAGCATTCGCTAGGAGCCTGCTCGGCTTGTTCCCAGACTCGTAAAATGCCCGCCTGCAATGAGTTTGTTTAGATTTTGCTTTGTTCCTAAATAATAGATTTAGCTTCTCGCGTAAACGTGAACATTTTTCCTCTATCTGTTGTGCTTGGGATTTCTTATGTACCAATTCCAATGTACGGATATCTTTAAGTAGCAAGTCCAACTGTTCATTTAGCACTCATTTCATATGGGCCCCTAAGGATGTAAGGGTACCCCTAATAACACACTTGTTTAATTCCCACATACAAAATGGGGTAACTTTCCCTGTCTCGTTAATTGCAAAAAAGGAATCCAGTTCCTGGCCTATCTGTTTCTCACATTCTATTTCTTTTAAAAGGGTCTCATTGATATTGCATTGCGACTCGTGAGAGTAACTCCCCCAGTTCTAGAACACAATTTGTTGGTGCATGATGCGACAAAGTAAATGAACCTATAGAGGCTTCAAGCAGGAATGCCAAGGCATTCTGGGGGATAAAGATATAATCAATTCTGGTATAGGTCCTGTTTTGCCGAAAAAAGGGTGAAATTCCTATCCTGTACGTGAAGGGTTCTCCATCTAACCATCAACTTGATGGAACAGCTATCCATCAATGGTGACTGCGCTGTGTAGTAGGGACAAGGTGGGGAGCGGGAAAGGGATGTGACTGGTAGTACAAAAAATGAAAATAAACAATGTATACAAATACCCATACATTGACTGATCAAACTATGAATCCCAATGGTAAAGCAAGTGTATCAAGTGATCAAACTATAATGAACATCCTGTAATCAAGTGTATCAATGTAGAATATATGATTAATATCTAATATTCTTGTATCTTAAGGGCGTTTCTGAATGAATAGCATTCATAGTCAGGTTGACTTAAAAAGAAAGTGAGTTTTATTTTCTCACAGGTTGCATCATAAATACAATGAAAAAAAATAGTATACCGGTTCAGTTCAGTGTAGGTAAATATATATAAAATAGAATAGATTGCTGTAGCAAAGTTATGAAAGCATGTGTGCTAGTTGCAGACTCCATCTTCCATGCTGTTCTCTGAGTGTTCCCGAAGTGAAGCCGGAAATTACGTTCTTAGGCTTCTGGTAATTCAGCTGTTCTTCATGTCAATCTTAATGTAAATGTGTCAGTGTTATCTCTTGCAGTGGGTGTGAGTGAGTTTGTCTTCATGTGTGTTCGTGCAAGTGTGTCGTGTGTGTTGTGCCCCCTCCCATCTCAAACTATAGGCTTATATATATCTTTACATATGTACGTCACCTCATACAAACTTAGAACCTTGTATGGCACACATTAATTTCTGCTAACTTCAGCAATATGTTATACCAATAGAAGATATTGGCTCAGAGACGTATGGAGTTTGATTGACAGGCACACATGTAGCACTCTATACTTGGAGTGGTGTGCTGACGATGTAATATCATAACCAAACATCTCCTATATGAACATATATTACTAACAATAAAGTAACTATTAACTAATACATACTAGTATGACTAAGACTACACTTAAACAAACTTAAGAGATATAAAGAAATATATTATTTATCTCACTACGTAAATACTAATCTATTCTGGAGATCTATTCTTGTCACCCTACACCAAGATGCCTTATATGTCATACTCAAATTGGCTTCACCAGAAATATCCAGCAACCAGCTTTAGATTGAAGAATCATGTCATATCAATTGATCAAGGTCATTCACTCATACCTAATTTACTATGATTAATCATAAAACCAAATATGTTTTGCAAGCTTGCCTTATATTAATAGAACACCTATAAGTGCCGAATTATGAATTTGAAATAATATTCTAACAATCAAGTGATCAAACTATAAAAAACATCCTGTAATCAAGTGTATCAAGTGATCAAACTATAATGAACATCCAAAAACATCAGAAAAAAATTATAGTGATAATAATACTGTGAATCCAATGAGTAAATATTCCAAAAACAAAGCTGAGCTGAATTGCATATAAGAGTCTTGTGTATAGTAAGTCCCGTCACCAAAACAAGGCACAAGTGCTAAAAAAGTCCTTCAGTGATAAACACCTCTGTGTCTGCAAGCAGCTCACCTCACTGCTGTTATACAATCAGCATAGATAAACCACGAATGTGGCTGGAGATGGTAATTGCAATGGTGTAGTAGTCTCCTTTATGTTGCTGCAATGGTCTCAGTAGCAGATGTATTCCATACATAAAAACTCTATATGGAAACCACAGTGGGGCAAGGACAGATCACACAATATTGCACTCACTTTTTGAAAAGGGAGCGTGGGCATTAATCCACAAATGCCGAGTTCGTAAGCCCTGGGTGTGAATATGAAAAAGTGTAGCGCTTATTTTTGTGAAAGAGTCAGTTAACAAAACATAACAAATGTTGCAAACATGCATATATATTAATTTCAGTGACACCAAGTGACTGAGTGTGATCCGTGAAAAAAAATATATTATATGTAAATAAATCAGAACAAAACAGTCCTCTATTGTGACCACACACAAATAACAGTCCAAAAGTGTAGAAAAAACTGCAAGGTTGAAAAAAAGAGTCCCACATGGATATGACCCTCTCTGTGAAAGGATAGAGACACCACCACCGATTATAAGGAGGAGGCTTACCAGATGGTATTGACTTGGTAAGGTGTATACCACCCAAGTCAAAACAGGCTTAAATAATCAGTCAGCAAGGTGTATCCAGCTGGTCCTGAATCCGCATATCAGTCGGCACCGCAAATTCCTGTAAACACCAGGAAGTGTGAATACATATAGTCTTGTTGGAGCCAGAGATACGGTAACCACATAACATGCGTAATGGGGAAAAAAACTCACATAGTGTGATACCGTACAAGGAAGTATTTATTTAAAAAAAGATTAAAAAATGTACACTCACATTTGGAAGAACATCATAGGCATATCACAAAATGCAAGAGCGATGTGTGTAAATGGGTCCACCCGACGCGTTTCAACTAAAAAGTCATCATCTGACCCCAGATGATGACTTTTTAGTTGAAACGCGTCGGGTGGACTCATTTACACACATCGCTCTTGCATTTTGTGATATGCCTATGATGTTCTTCCAAATGTGAGTGTACATTTTTTAATCTTTTTTTAAATAAATACTTCCTTGTACGGTATCACACTATGTGAGTTTTTTTCCCCATTACGCATGTTATGTGGTTACCGTATCTCTGGCTCCAACAAGACTATATGTATTCACACTTCCTGGTGTTTACGGGAATTTGCGGTGCCGACTGATATGCGGATTCAGGACCAGCTGGATACACCTTGCTGACTGATTATTTAAGCCTGTTTTGACTTGGGTGGTATACACCTTACCAAGTCAATACCATCTGGTAAGCCTCCTCCTTATAATCGGTGGTGGTGTCTCTATCCTTTCACAGAGAGGGTCATATCCATGTGGGACTCTTTTTTTCAACCTTGCAGTTTTTTCTACACTTTTGGACTGTTATTTGTGTGTGGTCACAATAGAGGACTGTTTTGTTCCGATTTATTTACATATAATATATTTTTTTTCACGGATCGCACTCAGTCACTTGGTGTCACTGAAATTAATATATATGCATGTTTGCAACATTTGTTATGTTTTGTTAACTGACTCTTTCACAAAAATAAGCGCTACACTTTTTCATATTCACCAGTTTTTGCTTTGTCTCAGCTGTGTTGGCAGCTAATTTTTGTGTTCACTCATTGCACAGCGCAGTATATCCCATATCTAATTTTTTGTAAGCCCTGGGTGTGTTAGCCTTGATTCACTCTTGCTTCCGGATGTTAGCGAATAGGGACTCGATGAGTCATGGTGAGAGTGAGAGAGAAGACACTCATAGCATAATCCCGTAATTAAAATGCATTTATTGGCAAAAGGAAGAAAATAAACTCACATTTGCAGAAAATCTGCGGTAAAACAATCCACGAGCGCCAAGCTCGTCTCCTGCCGTCAAGATGTGTGTGTACCTAGTGCTCCAATCCCGACGCGCGTCGTCACGTGGCTTCATCAGGGGATCATCGTGACGGCTTGAAATATAGGGGCAAATGGTTTTTAGAAGCCCGGTTTTCTCTCCCAGCACCCAATCCTCCTCTTTTCGCAGGACGGGCTTGGGACAGGCCATGGCAGAGTTAAAAAAATTTAAACCTTGAAGATTGAAAATTGTTCCCCACACCCCATCATGACAGCTTGAAATATAGGGGCAAATGGTTTTTACAGGGCTGGTTTGCTCTCCCAGCACACAACCCTCCTTTTTTTGCAGCACGGACTTGGAACTGCCCATGGCAGAGTTAAAAAAATGTGAACCTTGAAGATTGTAAATTGTTCCCCACACCCCGTCGTGACGGCTTGAAATATAGGGGCAAGTGGTTTTTACAGGGCTGGTTTGCTCTCCCAGCACCCAACCCTCCTCTTTTCGCAGCACAGGCTTGGGACCGGCCATGGCAGAGTTAAAAAAAATTGAAAGATTGAAAATTGTTCCCCACACCCCATCATGCCGGCTTGCAATATAGGTGTGAGTGTTTTTTCCAGGGCTGGTTTGCTCTCCCAGCACCCAAGCCTCCTCTTTTCACAGCACGGGCTTGGGACCGGCCACGGCAGAGTTAAAAAAAAATTGAAACCTTGAAGATTGAAAATTGTTCCCCACACCCTGTCGTGCCGGCTTGAAATATAGGGGCGAGTGTTTTTTCCAGGGCTGGTTTTCTCTCCCAGCACCAAACCCTCCTCTTTTTGCAGCACGGACTTGGGACCGGCCATGGCAGAGTTAAAAAAATTGATACCTTGAAGATTGGAAATTGTTCCCCACACCCCGTCGTGCCGGCTTGCAATAGAGGGGTGAGTGTTTTATCCAGGGCTGGTTTGCTCTCCCAGCACCCAACCCTCTTCTTTTCGCAGCACGGGCTTGGGACCGGCCATGGCAGAGTTAAAAAAATTTAAACCTTGAAGATTGAAAATTGTTCCCCACACCCCATCGTGCCAGCTTACAATATAGGGGTGAGTGTTTTTTCCAGGGCTGGTTTGCTCTCCCAGCACCCAACCCTGATTTTGCAGCACAGGCTTGGGACCGGCCATGGCAGAGTTAAAAAAAATTGAAACCTTGAAGATTGAAAATTGTTCCCCACACCCCATCGTGCCGGCTTGCATTATAGGGGCGAGTGTTTTTTCCAGGGCTGGTTTGCTCTCCCATCACCCGACCCTCCTATTTTCGCATAATGGGCATGGGATCAGCCCTGGCAGAGTTAAAAAAATTGAGACCTTGAAGATTGAAAATTGTTCCCCACACCCCCTCGTGCTGGCTTGCAATATAAGGGCAAGTGTTTTTTCCAGGGCTTGTTTGCTCTCCCAGCACCCAACCCTCCTCTTTTTGCAGCACGGGCTTGGGACTGGCCATGGCAGAGTTAAAAAAATTGAAACCTTGAAGATTGAAAATTGTTCTCCACACCCCGTCGTGCCAGCTTGCAATATAGGGGCAAGTGTTTTTTCCAGGGCTGGTTTGCTCTCCCAGCACCCAACCCTCCTCTTTTCACAGCACAGGCTTGGGAACGGTCATGGCAGAGTTAAAAAAGTTGAAACCTTGAAGATTGAAAATTGTTCCCCACACCCCATCATGCCAGCTTACAATATAGGGGTGAGTGTTTTTTCCAGGGCTGGTTTGCTCTCCCAGCACCCAACCCTGTTTTTGCAGCACAGGCTTGGGACCGGCCATGGCAGAGTTAAAAAAAATTGAAACCTTGAAGATTGAAAATTGTTCCCCACACCCCGTCATGCCGGCTTGCAATATAAGGGTGAGTGTTTTTTCCAGGGCTGGTTTGCACTCCCAGCACCCAACCCTCCTCTTTTCACAGCACAGGCTTGGGACGGCCATGGCAGAGTTAAAAAAATTTAAACCTTGAAGATCGAAAATTGTTCCCCACACCCCATCGTGCCAGCTTACAATAGAGGGGTGAGTGTTTTTGCCAGGGCTGGTTTGCTCTCCCAGCACCCAGCCCTCCTCTTTTCGCAGCACGGGCTTGGGATCGGCCATGACAGAGTTAAAAAAATTGAAAGATTGAAAATTGTTCCCCACACCCCATCGTGACAGCTTGCAATATAGGGGTGAGTGTTTTTGCCAGGGCTGGTTTGCTCTCCCAGCACCCAGCCCTCCTCTTTTCACAGCACAGGCTTGGGATCGGCCATGGCAGAGTTAAAAAAATTGAAACCTTGAAGATTGAAAATTGTTCCCCACACCCCATTGTGCCGGCTTGCAATATAGGGGTAAGTGTTTTTTCCCGGGCTGGTTTGCTCTCACAGCACCCAACCCTCCTCTTTTCGCAGCAAGGGCTTGGGACCGGCCATGGCAGAGTTAAAAAAATTTAAACCTTGAAGATTGAAAATTGTTCCCCACACCCCGTCATGCCGGCTTGCAATATAGGGGTGAGTGTTTTTGTCATGGATATGCACTAATGTCTGTCTGCCATCTTACCTTTCCTCCTCATGTGTTCATCTTAGAGGCCAGACCCTTTCACCTGGCTTCCTTTATAATCTCCTCCCAGCCTGACTCCACCCCAGGCCCTATCACAGAACACTATATTAACCTGTGCACTGCAAGCCTGCTTTGCTGATCAACGTGTTTGTTTAAGCATTGTGTGTTTGGGTTCCTGCCTGCCGTGTGCTACGTCTGTCTCTCTGTTACCGATATTGGCTTGTTCCCGACTATCCCTGTCTGCTTGTGACCCTTGACCTTCGGCTTGTCCTTCGTTTATCCTTGTTTGCTTATGACCCTGACCTTGGCCTTTCCCCTCACTATTCTTGTATCCTGTGCTGCTGCTTCCCCTCTTTCCTCCTTACCCTACGAGGTGTGAGCTAGGAGACTCTAGGGGTCGCGACCTGGACCTAGCTGCAGCGTAACATCCTCACCACTAGAGGCTCTGGTGAAGACCTGCTGGGTCTTAGACTCCGCGCCCTGGGGAATCTCGGCTCTAGCTTCCTGTGGATCCCGGTTGTGCTCCTCTGGTCCCGCTTTCCACAACCACCCAGTATCCTATCCGCAGCAGTCAGCCATAGGGTTCACTACCTTGTGGTGCCCTCCTGACCCCCTACGGTGTGCATCTGTCATCTGGCCACAGGTGACCTGACAGGGGTGGTTTGCACTCCCAGCACCCAACCCTCCTCTTTTCGCAGCACGGGCTTGGGACCAGCCATTGCAGAGTTAAAAAAATTGAAACCTTGAAGATTGAAAATTGTTCCCCACACCCCATCATGCCGGCTTGCAATATAGAGGCGAGTGCCGCAGAATGGGGGTGCTCAGCACTTTAATCTGACCTTTTCTTCTTTTATGCTCGAGCGTGCACCATCAAATGGGACCACTAGTTCTCAGCTTAAAGGCACCGACTTTGGTGGCTCAGCCAACGCGTTCAGCTGGCTGATGCTGTGCACAATTATGACGTGCTGCTATCCATCCTCTGCAGAATGGGGGTGCTCAGCACTTTACTAGTCCCTCTTCTTCTTTAATGCCCAAGCGTGTACCATCAGACGGGACCACTACTTCTCAGCTTAAAGCCTCCGACTTTTTGTGGCTCAGCCAACACGTTCAGCTGGGTAATGCTGTGCACAATTATAATGATGTGCTGCTATCCATCCTCCGCAGAATGGGGGTGCTCAGCACTTTAATAGGTCCTTTTCTTCTTTTATGCTTGAGCGTGCACCATCAAACGGGACCACTAATTCTCAGCTTAAAGCCTCTGACTTTGGTGGCTCAGCCAACATGTTCAGCTGGTTGATGCTGTGCACAATTATAATTATGTGCTGCTATCCATTCTCCACAGAATGGGGGAGCTCAGCACTTTAATAGGTCCATTTCTTCTTTTTTGCTTGAGCGTGCACCATCAAACGGGACCACTAATTCTCAGCTTAAAGCCCCTGTTTTTGATGGCTCAGCCAACACGTTCAGCTGGTTGATGCTGTGCACAATTATAATGATGTGCTGCTATCCATCCTCCGCAGAATGGGGGTGCTCAGCACTTTAATAGGTCCTTTTCTTCTTTTTTGCTCGAGCGTGCACCATCAAAGGGGACCACTAATTCTCAGCTTAAAGCCCCTGACTTTGGTGACTCAGAAAACACGTTCAGCTGGTTGATGCTGTGCATAGGGATGAGCTTCGAGTTCGAGTCAAACTCATGTTCGACTCGAACATCGGCTATTCGACCGTTCGCCGAATTTTGAACATTATGGGCTGTTCACATCAAATTCCAGTGGCGCGTCACGGCCCATAATTCACTACTGCATCGCAGTGCATTGCTGGCTGATGATTGGCCAAGCATGCACTATGACCCACATGATTTTTCCAATCACAATGCGGGAAGAACGGAGAGCCATAATTGGCCAAAGCCAATAATGTCTCAGGGGGTTTAGTATGGCGTGGAGGCCTTGTGTAGTGTGTTGCGGCGGCGGTGAAAGATAGACAGAGAGAGAGACAGTGTCATTTCATTTGAGTTAGATAGAGCAGGCAGGCGAGTCCGTTAACTGCAGTTACAGTGTGTAGAGGATATATATGCATCCTAGGTGGTGTGTGTGTGTGTGTGTGTGTGTATATATATATATATATATATATATATATATATATATATATATATATACACACTGTATTCAGTTTAACTAGAACTGTTCCTGTTATTCTCTTCCTAATATACTGACAGGCAGGCAGGTGATTGTGGTAGCTGCAGTATTTTCAGTTAGTGTACTGTGTCCTTTGCACAGTGTGCACATAAAGCTACCTGAAGACAATTTCTGGTGTTCTCATACTAATACCACAGGCAGGGAGCTGCAGTCTTTTCAGTTAGTGTACTGTGTCCTCTGCACAGTGTGCAACTAAAGATAACTGAAGACAATTGCTGGTGTTCTCTTACTATTAATACAACAGTCAGGCAGTTGATTCTGCTAGCTGCAGTATAATCAGTATATATACATCCCAGCTTTGTGCAGCTACATCTCACTGCAAGCCATTAGTATGACTGGAAGGACAACAAGGAGAGGCAGACAGTCACGAGCCAATAAAAGAGGGCAAGCAGGCTCTTTGTCTAGAGGCAACAGTTCTGGTCGTGGACACGGTGCATCCTCATCAGCATGTGGCCGTGGGACATGCTTCTCCTTTTTTTCGGCAGCTGGCCGTGTTGAGCCGCAACATGCCGAAGACTTGGTAGATTGGATGACCAAGCCGTCCTCATCCTCCTCATCCTCTCTAACCCAGGCTCAGGGTACTTTGTCTGGCAAAGCAGCTGCCAAAGCGGCCTCTTCCCTCGGCTCAATGGCATCAGTCACTCCTTCCCTAGCCCCACCATGTCCTCCTGAGGAGTCCCCCGAACTG
Source organism: Rana muscosa (assembly GCA_029206835.1). NCBI lineage: Eukaryota > Metazoa > Chordata > Amphibia > Anura > Ranidae > Rana > Rana muscosa. Next base: position 419,342,592 of record CM055116.1, on the reverse strand, counting down.
TTTGACCACAGTATTGGGTACATGCTGCAGGAGGATGCGCAGCGTTTTGAAGGCTCAGATGATGGTACCAAGCTAGAGGAAGGCAGTAACGTGAGCCCAGAGAGAGGGGGTGCCCAAGAAGGACAGCAATCTGGCAGTCATGTTCACCCAGCTGCAGCATACTGCCAGGTTTGCTACAGTGATGAGGAGGGAGGGGATGATGAGGTCACGGACTCTACATGGGTGCCTGATAGGAGAGAGGAGGAGGAGACACATCTCCAATGAGGCAGGATGCCCTCCAGGGGCCAGCTTAAGGGCAGCACACCGACAGCATCACACCGCAGAGCTCTGCATGTGCAGGGCGCTGCTGTCTCTGCGTGTTATTCCAAAAGTTCTTTGGTGTGGGCCTTTTTTGAGACGAGTGCATCAGATCGCAGCGCTGCTATTTGCAACATATGTCTCAGGCGTATCTCGCGTGGCCAAAACATCACCCGCCTGGGCACCACATGCTTGATCAGACATATGTCGACCTGCAGTTCATTGGCAAGCATACCTAAAAGACCCACACCAAATAACAAAGTGGACCTCTCCTTGCTCCTCATCAGCTGGGATCTCCAAACCCACTATACCTTCTGTCCTCTCTGAAACCTGCACTGAGAGGAATGAAGGTGTAGAATTAGGTGTGTCACAGCCAAGTACTTGCGGGCAATCTGCTATCGGTACACCAATGTCAGATTGTACCAGGCAAATTTCCCTGCCCCAGCTGCTGCACCGCCGAAAGAAGTTCGCTCCCAGCCATCCACATGCCCAGCGGTTGAATGCTAGCTTGGCTAAATTGCTAGCACTTTAACTGCTGCCTTTTCAGTTGGTAGACTCTGCCCCCCTCCGTGAGTTTGTGGAATGTGCGGTTCCTCAGTGGCAGGTTCCCAAACGCCACATTTTCTCAGGGAAGGTGGTTCCGGCTCTCTACCGGCATGTGGAAGGCAATGTCTTGGCCTCGCTGGACAGGGCGGTAGCGGTAAGGTGCATATTACTGTTGACTCATGGTCCAGCAGGCATGGACAGGGACGTTACCTATCTTTCACGGCGCATTGGGTGACTCTGCTGGCAGCTGGGAAGGATGCAGGACAAGGTGCAGTAGTTTTGGAGGTTGTTCCGCCACCACGCCTCCAAAATGCTACTACTGGTGATTCTGACACACCTCTCTCCTCCACCCTCTCCTCTTCTTCCTCCATGGCCTCTTCCTGTACTTTGTCCTTGGAACCAGCAGTGCTCCGTAGGCATTCAAGGGGCTACGCAAGTACGTAGGCAAAAAGATGCCATGCGGTGCTTGAGATGGTGTGTTTGGGGGACAGGAGCCACACTGGGGCAGAGATTCTGTCAGCTCTGCAGGGGCAGGCTCAGAGGTGGTTGATGCCATGCCAGCTTAAGCCAGGAATGGTGGTTTGTGATAATGGCACCAACCTCCTCTCCGCCCGGGACAACTGACCCATGTGCCCTGTTTGGCTCACGTCCTTAACTTGGTGGTGCAGCGGTTCTTGGGCAGGTACCCGGGCTTACAGGATGTCCCGAGGCAGGCCAGGAAACTCTGTGTGCATTTCCGCCAGTCATATAATGCCAGTGCTCGGCTGGCTGACCTCCAAAAGGAATACAACCTGCCCAAGAACCGCCTAATCTGTGACATGCCCACCAGGTGTAACTCAACGTTGGCCATGCTGCAGCGGCTGCACACGCAGCAGAGGGCCATCAATGAGTATCTGTGCCAATATGGCACGAGGACAGGGTCCGGGGAGTTTTTTTTTTTTGCCATGCCTGTGGGTCATGATCAGGGATGCATGCACTGTTCTGGCACCATTTGAGGAGGCCACGAGGATGGTGAGCAGTGAGAGTGCATGCATCAGTGACACTGTCCCTCTTGTCCACCTGTTGGAGCACACGCTGCGTGGAATAATGGACAGGGCACTTGAGGCAGAACAGAGGGAGGAAGAGGAGAACTTCCTTACCTCTCAAGGCCCCCTTTATCCAGACAGTGTTCCTGCTGGCCCGCCTATCACACAGGAAGAGGAGGATTGTGTCAGCATGGAGGTGGAGCCTAGCACTCAGCATCAGCAGCAGTCCTCAAGGGATCAATTACAGTCCCAAGAACCTCATGGACTTGTACGTGGCTGGGAGGAGGTGGCTGCGGATCATGTCGTCCTGAGTGACCCAGAGGACTCCGGACTGAATGCCTCAGCAAACCTACGCTGCATGGCCTCCCTGATCCTGCAAAGCCTGTGGAAGGATCCTCGTATTCGTGTGATCAAGGAGAGGGATCATTACTGGCTGGCAACCCTCCTTGATCCACGTTACAAGGGTAAGGTTGCGGACCTTATCTTGCCGTCGCAGAGGATGAAACATCTTCGGGAGGCCTTGCAGAAAGGTCTGTGCAACGCGTTCCCAGAGACTGGGAGGTTACAAAATCCTGGTCCTGGACAACGTGTTGCTGAGGCTTCGGTCAGTCAAAGAAGGAGCGATGGAGAAGGTGGCCGTCTGACCAATGCGTATAGACAATTTTTAAGTCCGCAGCCCCAAGGTATGATCAGTTCCAGCAACCATCGCCAGCGTCTGTTTTACATGGTGCAGGAATACCTAGGGGCAAGATCAGACTTGGACACCTTTCCCACCGAAAATCCTCTAGGTTACTGGTTCTTGAGGATGGATCACTGGCCAGAGCTTGCACAGTATGCAATTGAGCTACTGGCCTGTCTTGCATCCAGCGTTCTTTCGGAACGCACATTCAGTACTGCTGGAGGCTTTGTAACCGATCACAGGGTGAGCCTGTCCACCGAATCGGTCGATCGGCTGACCTTCATAAAAATTAATCAGTCTTGGATCACCAGCTACCAAGCACCTGATGCTGATGTAACCGAATATTTTTTTTTTGAATGGGAGATCCCTTCAAGACTGCCTATGCTGATGCTGAGTCACTATCCTGTTATGCTGAGTGACTATCCTCTTCCCCCTCAATGTTCATGCTGATAGTTTGTAAGAAAATTTTTGGTTCTGGGCACCGCCACCAGTGGCTAAGGCCCAATTTTACAGCCCCTGTTTAACAAGGGCGTGTAATTACAATTTTTGATGCAATACTTTGCAGCAGGGCTCATTCCTGCTCTCCAACTATAGTATCTGTGAGGGTTTGCAGTGTTGTGGCACCAGTGCCTAAGGCCCAATTTTTCTGCCCCTGTTCAACAGGGGCATGTAATTACAATTCTTGATCTAATATTTCACAGCCGGGCCCATTCCAGCGCCCACCAAGAGTAACTGTGAGCACTTAGTGTTGTGGCACCAGCACCACCACCACCACCAAAGGCCCAATTTGCTGCCACTGTTCAACAATGACATGTAATTACAATTCTTGATATAATAGATCACAGCAGGGCGTTCCAGCGAACCAAGAGTAACTGTGAGGACTTACAGTGTTGTGGCAACACCAACACCTAAGGCCCATTTTCTGCAGAGTACATAGGGCAGGCCCCTACTTTCAAACATCCGACTTACAAACGACTCCTACTTACAAACGGAGGGAGACAACAGAGGTCTGATGAAGTCACATGATGTGACGTCACATGTAAGAGCCAGATATACCCGAAGGACGGAAGTGACGTGGAACGCGGACGTAGATACTTGTTTTTTGCCTTTATCCTTTGTTTTCATGTAAGAGCATGATATTTTGAATAAAATCCCTGTTTTTAATCTTTATTACGCTATGGGAGGCTATTTCTTTTTATTTTCATCCTTATGCTGAGACACTTACCCACGGAATTCCACGGACACCTTAGTTGTTTCCAGGACCACTTGCAACACGGAGGGGGGCTGCTCGAGGAGGAGGAAAGCCGGTACCAGACGCCAGATATATCAGGATACAAATAAAGGCGATATTCCAACAGAAGTGAGGTAAGCGCTCTGAGAGCATAGAGACTTGGGAGAACCTTTTTGATAAGAAGACTCATAGAAGATTATATGTTTGAAGATTCATCTTTAAGAATTTTTTGCACAAGAATTCTTTGCACAATATTTTGCACATGAACTATTGCATTTTGAATGGCACTATTGCACTTTACAAGTTTATTGGACTTTTTTTTGGATTATTGTCATTTTACACATTTGCATGATTTTGCACGTTTGGATTTTAGCATTTATATAGAGGTAGTTGCGCTCATCCCTTTTTATTCATTAATTTTGTTTGGGAGCCACGTCGCACGGCCGCGCAATTGTCAGTTAAAGTAACGCAGTGCCGAATCGCAAAAAGTGGCCTGGTCTTTGGCCAGCGAAATGATCCGGGGCTGAAGCGGTTAAGGGCACAAGGCATAACAATTGTAGCGTACCTAGACGATCTATTACTTATAGATCAATCAGTGACTCGTTTGGAACAAAGCGTACGCACTACAACCAACTATCTGAAAAGTTTGGGTTGCATTCTCAACCTAGAGAAATCTTACTTAATACCGCTAAAAAGGCTGGAGTACTTGGGTCTGATCATAGACACAGCCCAGGAAAGGGTGGTCTTGCCTCAAGCAAAGTTCAACTCCATAAGAGAGCTGGTGCGGAGGGTCAGGTCAAAGGGCAATCCCTCCATTCGCCTCTGCATGAGGTTGCTAGGAACCATGGTGGCTTCATTCGAAGCAGTTCCCTATGCCCAGTTCCATTCAAGACTGTTGCAAAACAGTATCCTGTCTGCTTGGAACAAAACAATTCAAGCTTTAGACTTGCCAATGCGGCTGTCCCCAAGAGTGGCCCAAAGCCTCACTTGGTGGTTATCAACCCAGAATTTGCTGAAAGGAAAATCCTTCAGACCAGTCATCTGGAAAGTGGAAACGACGGATGCCAGCCTTTCAGGCTGGGGAGCAGTACTAGAAAAGACAACTGTCCAAGGACAGAGGTCAAGAACCGAAAGAACATTGCCCATCAGTATCCTAGAGATTCGGGCAGTACGTCTGGCTCTAAAGGCCTGGACTTTCAGGTTACGGGATTGTCCTGTCAGGATTCAATCCGACAATGCCACAGAGAGAGGTGAACCATATTCTAACTTGGGCAGAAAGGAATGTTAAATGCCTTTCAGCAATCTTCTTTCCTTGAGTAGAGAATTGGCAGGCGGACTACTTAAGTCGCCAGCAGTTATTCCCAGGGGAATGGTCTCTTCACCCCGACATATTTCGGGGTGTTTGCCAAAGATGGGTGACTCCGGACGTGGATCTTCTAGCATCCAGGTTCAACACGAAGTTGGTCAACTTTGTGGCCAGAACAAGGGTTCCATTCGCATGCGGACGGATGCGTTGGTGACCCCATGGGATCGGTTCTCACTGATCTATGCATTTCCCCCTATTCAGTTGCTGCCTCGACTTATTTTCAGGATCAAGCTGGAAAGAAAGCCGATAATTCTGGTGGCACCAGCATGGTCCAGAAAGTCATGGTACGCAGAAATCGTAAAGATGGCAGTGGAGGGCCCATGGTCCCTCCCACTACAGCCAGATCTGCTCTCTCAGGGACCGATATTCCATCCTTCCTTACGGTCTCTAAATTTAACGGCTTGGCTATTAAAGCCCACATTCTAAAGAAACGTGGGCTTTCCGGGTCAGTTATCTCTACCCTGATTAATGCTAGGAAGCCAGCTTCCAGAACTATATATTATAGAGTCTGGAAGGCTTATGTTTCCTGGTGTGAATCCAAGGGTTGGCACCCTCGGAGATATATCATAGGCAGAATTCTTGCCTTTCTACAATTAGGGGTAGAAATGAAATTGGCCTTAAGTACTATTAAAGGCCAAGTCTCAGCTTTATCGGTCTTATTTCAAAGACTACTTGTGTGATGGAGTATATAAAATGAATATTTTATTTATAATATGTTTTATCTCTATCTATTATCCATTATAGTTTGAGAAGCTTAACAAGGGTTAAATGTTTCTTTTCTTGATTTTCTGTTTCTGACAGCCTATTTTCACCTCTTCAGGAATTCAGGGTGACTAGTGTCCTTTTACTAGAACCATCTGTTAGGAACAGAAATACAAATAGGTATTTCTGTACAATGAGAAGCTTATTGATTTTCATATTGGGAACCAGAGGGTTTGTGTATATTAAGGGTACACGTTTGAAATATTATATGTGTGTCTTTTAGTGTTTATGTAATAAGACAAAAAGTGATTTCCTTGATTAAAAAATATAGCAGAGATATTCAGCTGAGGGTGAAGAAAAAAGAACAGATGTCCTGTGTAGTCCTGCAGCTCCTCCCCCCTCCGAGCAAGACTAAACATGGAGCTAAGACGAGAATATTCTGGGGACACTCTGCCAAGAGGAAGAAACTGACGTCACAAGAAGAAGCTCCATATATGAACAGAACTAATTATATGTACATGCCTGTGATGACGTCGTCTGTGTAAAATTTGCCTTTAAAAAGGGCTGAGACCGAGACCAGGTCTGGAAGTCATAAAATAATTTATGCTAGAGCACAGTCTGGCGTTATTTTTTTCAAGCTAGCAAATAGGCCTAATTACTTCCAGCACAGATTTGGAACAGCGGCAGAACAAGAGAATAGTTTCTGGGATTGGACCAGAACCGATCCACTACAATTGGCGCTTCCCAACGTGGGTTCTAGATTACGATTTCTGATTAGCTGACCTCGCTATGGCTGCCAGCAATTGGAGCTGTTTCTTCCGGTTCGGGGCATGATCATCCTCGTTACGCGGTAAGTGAATACTGTTTTATTCCTTACCTGTGTTATTCCGGTTCAGACACTCTCCCTTTCGCTTGCATTCAGTCCGCTCTTCCGAGATCGTCAAAGAACGGGTGTCTTCGTATCTAGAACCAATTTAGTACGAACCCGTTGACTCCTTCTGCCGGCTGTTATTTATGTTATGTTTTGTTCTGTGTTGACGTTTTGTTCTGTGTTGACTTATATGTGCCTATTCCGGCGAACTGTCTGTAGGTGAGGGGGTGATGCGGTTTCCTTGCAGGCGTGTTTTTTACGGGCTTGGTTCTGAGAAGGTGTCGAGAGGACACAGATTCCTGGCTAGACCTGGTACAAAACATGCTGGTTAAAGAGGGCGTACGGTACTTTTCTAAAGGCACAGATTCCTGCCCGTTTTTTTATACGGGTCCGAGAGGGTGTCATAGTATACGAACCAGGTAGGTTCGAGGTAGGTTTGATAATTATGTGCGCTGAATTTTTTGTCCGTTATAGGATTGAAGAGACGCGCAGGGTAGGTTAGGATAAATAGATATATATGTGTGAATGGAGTCGCTGAATTCCCTTGCTCAAACAGCTTCCCGTTAATGAAGCGTCGGGGTTTATAGAGGTGTCGGAACCATTCATTTAGATATATATCACCATTTCCACGGATTTATAGAGAGGTGTTAGACACAGAATTTCCTTGTCCGGTGGTTCGGGGTTAAAATTTTTACCTCCATGCAGACAGCGAAGTTGGTATAAGGTGTAATGTCTTTGTTTTGATTTTTCTGTGTTCGGGACGGCAGCTGTCCCTCACGCAGGCACACAGCCCCCTGCCTCTCATGTGTGAGCGTGCTGTCACAAAACCACGCTGCCCAAAGCCCCCACCCTTCCTTCCCCTCAGGCTGTATAGAGGGTTTCACACTTCCCCCCCTTTCTTTTAATACCAGAGTGTGAAGAAGTTATTTAATAAGGAAACTAAGTTTAATGCTGCATGTAAATGTTTATGAATATTTATGCCCTAAACAACAGAAAATGTGTTATTACAAAATGTGGTCATTCAAAACACAAGCAGGGGGCAGAACAAAGTTTTAAGAAAAAACTATTGCTTAAGATAATGGAAAACAGCATGGTATGTAGTGTTTAACAAAAAATCCCACAGATTTGGTTGCAGGAAATAATGAGTTAAGGATTGAGCAATTTTTACAAAATATTCCAAACTAGGATTTGGTTATTAAATTAAAAGTAGTAGATTGTTCTAATTTACTTAAGGCTACCCATGAAAAATATTAAAATATGAAAGTTTTGTTCAATCTAAAAATTATCAAATTGTAAAAAAAACAATTGTTAAAAGTTTTTGTAATTGAGTATTTCTGATAAAAGTAAAGGAATTGGTTGAGGGAGGAATTTTTCTCGGGGAAATGGCCAGTCGCAGTTCATGGGCAGGAGCCAATCTGTGAGTTTCACGAGATTGTCCTCTAAACAATTTTCTTGGTCATTACTATAATCAGGAATGTCATATAACATAGTGTACATGATTTTTGGCAGATGTACAAACCAAATATGTTTTAAAAAATGGTAAAAAAGGTTAAAAATTTATAAAAAACGATAAATGAGATTGTTACTGAATTGTACAATGAAGGGCATGTAAAGCCTGGTAGCTAAGTCTGACAGTAACAGATCTTTCTCTGAAGAGTGTGACATGTAAAGGAATGTACTGTCAACAGAGAAATGCTGATCGAGTTACGCAGCCTCAAGCACAGCCGACAATTTTCACTTCTGTGAATCTGAGAAAACATTTTTGTGTTAAACCTTCCAGAAACCTGGAAGAGGGTTCATGGATGAGAAAAAATATATTTTAAAGGTATTATGACTTACTAAAGTGATTGTTTTGAAAAAACATGTGGGTTTTGCACCATTTGTTTAAGGTGTTTTTCAAGACAAACAGGAGGTGTATTGGCACAATGGAATAATAAACTTTCTGTATATATGCCTGCACTGACAGAGGAATTGAAGACTACCATGTGTTTGTTTAACAGTCAGACTGACAGAGCATGTGTGGTTCATTCAATCATACTGTCTGAGAAGCATGATTGGTTCTGAAAAATAGTACTTCAACATGAAATTTTGACTTAGTTAGAATCAGTACAGACTGATAATGGAGATAAAATTTATTGTAAAAATAATTTATTCCAACGATGATGTATGAGGTTATTTTTGGATGAAACTATTTATTTTTGCATATCCAGGTACTTGACTGACTGAATTGTTTTTACATTCCATTGCTAAAACCATTTAAATGTATGGCAGAGCGATTTTTGGAATCGGGCTTATTTCTACCTGCAGTATGAACTACCCTGTTTCCAAATATTTAGGGACATATACAATTTTTTTTGTTTGTCTTTCAGAAGCTAACTGCCTAAAGTTGTATAATGGTTTTGGGGTAATGCCTGTGTACAAAGGAATTCTTCTAAATTTAGACTTTGCCTTCACATGTGCCTAATGTGATTTTTGGTCTAGACACATGTAAGAAGTACATTCAGGAGATCTGTTTTGTTCAAGAACATGACATAGTGTCATATTTATAAAGAGTAAACTTACCTTCCGTGTAGTAGCGGAACGACGTTTCATAAGGGTTGCTAGGTTTTAAATGTTCTAGTGTCATTTAAATGTTGAACTTTGCTTAGGGTTTGCATAGAAATGTATGTCCATATTCAGTTGTAAGTTGAGGGACCTCGTACTGTAGTCCCTCCCAGTTATCCTTACTCCTTTGTGCCCTATGTTGAATGCTGATGCCAGCTTTTCATTGCCCTGTGATGCATTCAATACCGGGTTACATTACGAATCGCATTATCGCATACTATCAAGTGATTTTGTAGTGGGTTTTGAAGACCCGATTCTGATTGGGCTGTTAGTGACCCGACCAGAGTAGTATAGGACCTTATAGCAGTGAGTGAGCTTATCCTTCCACACTCTCTTCTGTCTGGGGTGCCCCTGTCTGCAAACAGATTTTTAGTTGCCCCCAGTAATGCTAAGGCCCTCTTTTTTGGGCCTCATCTCTTACTCCTGAGCCTGGATGCCTGCGGCTTCCCTTCTTATGACCTGCTATGTGTCCCCTTTGCGCTGTCCGAAGAAGCGCTCGCTGACTTTTTATCTTTTGAGAACAGGCGATCAGTGCTGCTCCTGCTCTTGGACTCCCTGATAATAGAATGCTGTTCATATCTGAGACGCAGGGCCCCGCCTTATGGGTGTTGACACGAACTCATGGATTCTGTAACCACGCTATTGGTTGTTATTTAGCCTGCCTGAACCCTGTTGCTAGAGGTGGCCCATCCTGTCTGCCCAAGCCCTGCTGGACTAACCTTCTGACTTTGTCCTGGCCCATCCCCTTCTGCTGTTTGTCCCTCCCTATTTCTTTGCCTTTCTGTATCAGGTGCAACCCAAGTGTTTGTCCTATGGTTGCGATGCAGTTTCCTCATGCCTGACGGTGTGGCTCTACTTCGATGCCAGTGCCTCTACTCTGCTACTCTACTTCCTCTTTTGTAATGGGGGTATCATGACATGTCTCTGAACAAACAGGAAGAAGAGAACGCAGACCTACCTGCTTTTACCTGAAATGAAGATGAACATTATTGCTTTGAACTTATGCTGAATGCCCCGATCCCAATGCCTCAACTCACCTTGTAGCTGTACAGGTGGATGATCTTTGGACTGTAGGAACCTGCCCATGTCTCCCCAGAGCTCTGTACCCAGCTGTGGTGCAATGGGCCCATGGAGCAACCCATTTGTCAAAGACTTTGATGAACTCACTTATAAAGAAACATTATGTAGCTCCAGGAATGACTAAACAGTACTGCAAGTCCTGCCACACTTGCCTAGCAGGCTCAGGGTGGTTTGAGGCTTATCCTGTCACAGATCAGACAGCGAGAACCACGGCTGCTTTTGGAGCCAGTTTGCAGAAATGGGGTACCTGGGGTGATAGAGAGTGATCAGGGTCCTGTGTTCACTGCTATAGTCACAAAATAAATATGGTTGGCCCTAGGTAACACATTAGCGTTTCATGCATCTTATCACCCTGTTAGGTTGTTATTATCCATAACAGTTGCAATTACGGTCTGATACTTTGATGGATTATGTGACCGCTCTTGTAAGAGAATTAACTAACATCTATGTACGAGTATTTTCTTGCATTACAGATCCTGATCTAGATACCGGTACTTACATTATACTTTCTGGTGATTGGGTGATGGTTAAGAAGTTTCTCTGAAAGCATTCCTTGGAGCCAAGATATGCAACAAGGCTCCAGTTCCTGAGGACCGTGCACCACTCGCACCAGAATAAAACTATATATCTTTTTTCTTATAGCAACTGTGCACGCACAGGAGGTGGCTATTAAACAAAAGGATGGTATAATACAATTTTGGTATAATTCATCAGACACACACGTAGCTACCTTCATATTTGATTTCTGTACTATAATCTTTCGCCCTACAAATGACTGGCAGTGTAACATTTTCCGGACGCAGATCAACACCGGAAATATATATGTAGCAGCCTCCTCACTCCCCTCTTTGCATCAGCTCCTCTGTCTCTTGTCTAGGGGTATCCTAGAGGGGAGAGAGCGGGGACACCACGCCAAGCCTTCACCACAGATGTTAGTGTGGTGTAAGCAAAGTTCTCTCTTTACCTTCGGGTCAGTGCTGTCCACCTGGAGTCTCTACTGAGAGTTACCTTGAAAAAATGTCTGCCAGAAAATAAGCCCCACACCATTAAAGTCCAACACTCCTTTATTCCTCTTGAATGAACACAATCAGTTGAACTCCCTTTTTAGAACAGAACAGAAAAGGAGGTGTGGATGCGAGTAGGCCCAGACACAATGAACTCTCCACTTTCCTTCCTGAAAGTGGGCTGCGGTCTCCTAGCGAAGGGGGATTTCCTTCCAGGCTCCGATGAGAGGCTCACTTGTCACTGGCAATCTGCTGCACCCGGTCTTCAAGTGAGGAGCTCCCCCCGGTCCATTACGCCTTCCGGATTCGGGTCCCCAATCCCTGGGTTCCCTAGGACCTCCGTCCCTCGCGGAACTCAGTGGTGGGCACTGAGCTCCAGACCTCCATCCGAGTACCTCACCCCAGGCTAAAGGTGCCTGGGATGGAATACGACCTCCGAACGTCCTCTAAGCCTAGGCCGCCTAGAGGACCGACACGAACCACCGCCCTAAGGCTGAAGGTGCCTGGGACTCGACCCCGTGACAAAGATGGCCGGCCCCTTTATACCCTCTCCCAGCAAGCACGGCGGGTTCCCCGCCCCACCATACCGCTGCCGAAGGAGGACAAAAAGGAGGCACGGCACACAGCAATGATTCAACCCCAGCCCAGGGCGACAGCGCCACCTGCTGGGCCACAGGGAATTACACATCACTGGTGTCTCTGCCAGGTTTAAATTACACCTGGGAAAGTACATACCCGCTACACTCTCCCCCTGGGGATTTGACACTGGTCCCCAGTGTCTGGAACAAATCATACCCTCAAGGGCTGGCATAATCCAATCCAGAGACCGACTAACAATTGTACAAAAATATAAAACTTTTGAAAAAAACTTGGTCAACTGAAGCAATTGTGTCTGAGCCCTATATAAAAGGGAAGGGAAAACAACAACATTGAACCATAACTTTTGAATCACATATTCACATTATACTTTTCCCACCCATCCTGACTAAGACCCACCCCATTCTCAGTGGTCTTGATGGGATGCTCTCCTGTAGAGGGAAAAGAAAGAGAATTAACACACATAACCCTGACACATATATTTGTGTGAGAGGAAAGAAACTTCTTCGTGAAGAAATCCCTTTTCTCTAAAGAGTGAGTGTGTGTAAAGTGTTTAACGTTGCGCAACACTGCCACCTGGTGACAGCATCGCGGTAACTGCACTCGTGGAACTTTTCCTCTTCTCTTAAGCCCTATCTACCCCAGAGTCCATGATCTCTTGCTGGAAAGTGAAGAACAAAACAGGAACAGTCCTTCATTCCTCTGGGTACAGGGACAACAGGCCCCAAAAAGTTCAGCAGCATAGAACAAAACTGAGTCTTTTCTCTCCTACAGGTAGAAGCGGGGTCGCGGCAGAACAAGTGGCTTCAAGTGCTGGTCCATGGTTTCCAGATGATACTCCACATCTTCCCCTTCCTTACGCCAGATCAACACTTTGTCTGCATGGATGTGTCATCCCAACATCCACTCTGCCTTGCAGTCTTTAAAACGCTGAGAGGCCTTGGGGGAGCATGCCAGGTACCTGCGGGCGTGTGGAACCTGAATGTGAGTCCACACAAAGTCATTGTACCAGCGCTCCCGGCACACTTCCACCTCGTAGAGCAACTCCTTGGACAAGTATGGATACTCCCATCCATACTCTGCAGCAACCTTCTGGCCAAATAGGCGTTGTAGTCTCGAGAGAGGAGGCATGGTGGCTTTGTCCCCTTCGCCAGGTAAAACTATCGAGTCCGGGTGGCGAGGGACCTTGATTACATCTGGTCTGGGCATAGGTGCCCGCAACAGCAGTCTCTTTTCCCTGGTCTTCGGTACAGATGGTACCGGGGATGTAGAGGCAGGCTGGGGACGGGACCCCTCTTCAGGCGCTGGTGCCTCCACCCGGGGTGTACTTTCCCCTGTAGACATGGGTGGATCCCTGGTTCTGCGGGATGAAGCGAGAGGTACTTTGTCCCAGCCCTTTTCTGCAAACAGTTTGTCTATAGCAACGTTGTCTCCCATGTCCGAGAGCGACTCCAGGTCAGAGGTGTCACACTCCTCCGCGGGCAGGTACCCAGTAGTGGAGACTGAGTTTCCACCTCTTCCCACACACCAAATCTCTCCGCCTGGCTTACCTCGGCTTTTACTTGAAGCGGGACGTCCAGAACTCTTGTCAATGGATCCATCCGGGCCGAGCGTAAGCGGGCGAGATGGTCCACCACAACCGCTGGTCGGGGCTACCATACCGGTCTTTCTCTTCGGTGGTGGACGCTGCGAGACAGTGGTGACCGAGTCAGCATCCTCGGTTTTCTCCCGTTGAGTTTTCACGACCTCCTCCGCGGTCACTGCAGTGTGCGCAGGGATGGCTGTCAAAGCAGTGATTCCTCCTCTCTGAGTGGTTTTGCCTGCAGCACGGCCGGGGTAAATGGTTCTCGGCTTCTCAACCGCTGGATCCACTTCGAAAAGAAACTCCCCACAGGCCTCACATCGCCCGAATGGCTTCAGTTGGCACACCAGTCCCGAACAGCCGGGACAAATCACACCCTGGGCCTCAACGTCCATGCACGAATACAGGGCAAATCGACCCCTTGGCTTTAGCCGGATCCCCGTATCCGTTACCGGAGCAGCAGCAGTCAGTGTCGTGGTAGAAGGGTGAACCGGAATCCACGATGTATGTCCGAACATGGTGACCTGCTGCTGATCCATCGCACACAGCAAGGTTTTTGTGCCAACGTCCCACGTGTAGTCCTTCACACGTATTGGACTCCTCCCCTTTGCTCCAGTTCGCGGGCTTTTCTTCTTTTTTCCTTTCTGAGTCACGCCCACGAACTAAGCGATGGGGGTGTGCCTGGTGGCGCAGTGCAAATAGAAGCCCCCACGTGTAGTCCCTCACATGGCTGAGCTCCCCCATTTCCTCACTCTTTCTGCGCGGGCCTTTCCCTTCATTGGGTCATGTCCACGACTTCGAGCAGGGATGCACTTCGGCCAATGAAGGCCTGCCTACTCGCGTAACTCTTCCAAGCAGACACGTTCAATTCCGTGATACACAAACACTATACCGGACCCGAGCCCCCACGTGTAGCAGCCTCCTCACTCCCCTCTTTGCATCAGCTCGTCTGTCTCTTGTCTAGGGGTATCCTAGAGGGGAGAGAGCGGGGACACCATGCCAAGCCTTCACCACAGATGTTAGTGTGGTGTAAGAAAAGTTCTCTCTTTAACTTCGGGTCAGTGCTGTGCACCTGGAGTCTCCACTGAGAGTTACCTTGAACAATGTCTGCCAGAAAATGAGTCCCACACCATTAAAGTCCAACACTCCTTTATTCCTCTTGAATGAACACAATCAGTTGAAATCCCTTTTTAGAACAGAACAGAAAAGAAGATGTGGGTGCGAGTAGGCCCAGACACAATGAACTGTCCACTTTCCTTCCTGAAAGTGGGCTGCGGTCTCCTAGCGAAGGAAGATTTCCTTCCAGGCGGTCTCCGATGAGAGGCTCACTTGTCACTGGCAATCTGCTGCACCTGGTCTTCAAGTGAGGAGCTCCCCCCGGTCCATTACGCCTTCCAGATTCGGGTTCCCAATCCCTGGGTTCCCTAGGACCTCCGTCCCTCGCGGAACTCAGTGGTGGGCACTGAGCTCCAGACCTCCATCCGAGTACCTCACCCCAGGCTAAAGGTGCCTGGGATGGAATACGACCTCCGAATGTCCTCTAGGCCTAGGTCGCCTAGAGGACCAACACGAACCACCGCCCTCAGGCTGAAGGTGCCTGGGACTCGACCCCGTGACAAAGATGGCCGGCCCCTTTATACCCTCTCCCAGCAAGCACGGCGGGTTCCCCGCCCCACCATACCGCTGCCGAGGGAGGACAAAAAGGAGGCACGGCACACAGCAATGATTCAACCCCAGCCCAGGGCGACAGCGCCACCTGCTGGGCCACAGGGAATTACACATCACTGGTGTCTCTGCCAGGTTTAAATTACACCCAGGAAAGTACATACACGCTACATATATATATATGTGATACACCAGACTGTGGCCACTGGGAATCTGTGGGTTGGAATACAGGGGATGACTGGGGATCTAGGCCACAGAGTGCCCTGAACAGGAAAGACAAATATGGAGAGTCATTACTCAGCAGACTGACCTTAATAAAAAAAAGGCACATGGTCAAGCTATGATACTAAACTGGGCATGAAACTCACCCTGACCATAAAAAATCCCAGTCCTAAGGTTGCAGGCACATATGTTATGGGACTGCGATATGATGGGGAGAATAGGGGACCAAGTGGACAGTTCCAAGTTAAAGACATGTATAATTCATCTAAATGGGAGGCCCTTCAACCAATAAGTGATCCCCTTAAGTCAAC
Organism: Rana muscosa; assembly: GCA_029206835.1. Taxonomy (NCBI): domain Eukaryota; kingdom Metazoa; phylum Chordata; class Amphibia; order Anura; family Ranidae; genus Rana; species Rana muscosa. Next base: position 419,326,810 of record CM055116.1, on the reverse strand, counting down.
CTGTGGCTTGAGTGGATGAGGTATAGTGTAGGGAAACATAACAGGTCCAACTGTTATGTGTGTAGTGGAGCTAGACCCCATTTGGGAACAGTGCCATTAAACATACCTCCCACTCAAGAGGAGTGCTTTCTGAGCCTGTTTACCAATACTTCCACTGATTCCTCCCAGTGCGAAACATGGAAAAGAGAATATCTTATAATAACTAGGACATCCAAGCCCGGGGAGGGTATTACTATATATCCCGGTAATTACACATGTTATGGGAACTGCCAGGGAATAGGGAAGTCCTTAGGGAACTTCTCTATGGGATACTGTGCTTCCTACAGTAGTGTATCCATGGACCTGGTACAGAGTCAGACTCAGTCTTTGGGAGACGTGTATTGGATTTGTGGGGACATGAAGATTAGGACTAGATTACCAGACAGGTGGACAGGGGAATGTGCACTTGCTAAAGTCATAATGCCCCTGCACATCTTTTCGGGAGGTGACTTGGTAGTAAGAAGAGAGCACTCATCTAAATCCACTAGGAAGCGTAGAGGTGCTCCAGCTGGTAGTTTTGACCCTCATGTATATATAGATGCCATAGGAGTCCCAAGGGGGGTCCCAGATGAATTTAAAGCAAGAGACCAAGTAGCTGCAGGTTTTGAGTCCCTGATTCCCATAATTACTGTGAATAAGAATGTAGATTGGATTAATTATATCTACTATAATCAACAGAGGTTCGTTAACTATACCAGGGATGCACTCCAAGGTTTAGCTGAACAACTAGAGGCCACTTCACAAATGACTTTTCAAAATCGTATGGCCTTAGACAGGATTTTAGCTGAAAAGGGGGGTGTGTGCAAAATGTTGCCTGGGACAAGTACATTGTATGTACATTCCGGACAATACAGGCCCCAATGGTAAGGTAACCTTGGCCATTAAGAAATTAGAGGATCTCTCAAAAGAGTTAAAAAGAAATTCAGGACTGACCGATCCCTGGGACCAGTATTTTGGGTGGATGAATGGGTGGCAACGCATTTGTACTCAAATAGGTATAGAAATTTTGATACTGCTTACATTAGCCACAATAATGGTTTGCTGTATTCTGCCCTGCATGAAAAAGCTGTTAGGAAAGGCAGCTGAAGAGGTGACTCCTAATTTTTTTAATTTAGGTGAGATTAGAGATCCAATAAAGGAGGATGAGGGACCGTATGCTCCATTGCAGTCCTTACCTGTAACTAATACATACAACATTCTTAAATGATAAGGGAAAGAATAGTACTTGACTGTTCTCCTGACCGTTTCGTCGAGTAAAGACACTGGGCAAGCCATGTCCGACCTCTATGCGAAATGTAAAAAAGGTCCTGACGTCAGGAGGGCCAGGTAAGGTTATATAATATAGGGACAGTGTTGATAAAATAATCATTTCAAGGGGGGACTGTGATGGAGTATATAAAATGAATATTTTATTTATAATACGTTTTATCTCTATTATCCATTATAGTTTGAGAAGCTTAGCAAGGGTTAAATGTTTCTTTTCTTGATTTTCTGTTTCTGACAGCCTATTTTCACCTCTTCAGGAATTCAGGGTGACTAGTGTCCTTTTACTAGAACCATCTGTTAGGAACAGAAATACATTTTGAGGTATTTCTGTACAATGAGAAGCTTATTGATTTTCATATTGGGAACCAGAGGGTCTGTGTATATTAAGGGTACACGTTTGAAATACTATATGTGAGTCTTTTAGTGTTTATGTAATAAGACAAAAAGTGATTTCCTTGATTAAAAAATATAGCCGAGATATTCAGGTGAGAGTGAAGAAAAAAGAACAGATGTCCTGTGTAGTGGAGCTAAGACAAGAATATTCTGGGGACACTCTGCCAAGAGGAAGAAACTGACGTCACAAGAAAAAGCTCCATATATGAACAGAACTAATTATATGTACATGCCTGTGATGACGTCGTCTGTGTAAAATTTGCCTTTAAAAAGGGCTGAGACCGAGACCAGGTCTGGAAGTCATAAAAGAATTTATGCTAGAGCACAGTCTGGCATTATTTCTTTCAAGCTAGCAAATAGGCCTATTCACTTCCAGCACAGATTTGGAACAGCGGCAGAACAAGAGAATAGTTTCTGGGATTGGACCAGAACCAACCCACTACACTTGTTACTCATTCTTTAGTCCGGGGCTTTATACAAGGGGTGACACGGCTTAATCCGCCCATCAAACCCCCCTTGAATCTTTGAATCCTTGAGACTTAAACTTAGTTTTGTCTGTGTTACAAAAACAGCCATTTGAACCAATACAACATATTCCCCTAGTCCTTCTGACAAGGAAGTTGATATTTTTGGTTGCTATATCCTCAGCAAGGAGGGTTTCAGAATTGGCTGCTCTTTCTTGTAAAGAGCCATATTTGATTTTTCATGAGGACAGAGTGGTGTTACGCCCTCGTCCAGGCTTTTTGCCAAAAGTAATTTCAGGTTTTCACTTGAACCAAGATATTGTCCTGCCATAGTTTTTTCCAAAACCATGTTCCAGGGAAGAAAAGTCTCTACATTGTCTTGATGTGGTGAGAGCAATGAAAATCTATTTAAAGAAAACTGCTCAGATTCGTAAGACTGATGTCTTATTTATTCTGCCGGAGGGTCCTAAGAAAGGACAGGCAGCGTCTAAATCCACTGTCGCCAAGTGGATTCGGAAAGTGATAATTCAAACTTATGATTTAAGATAAGATTCCCCCGTTTCAAGTTAAGGCACATTCTACCAGGTCAGTTAGTGCTTCTTGGGCAGTGCGTCATCAGGCCTCCATGGCTCATATCTGTAAGGCCGCAACTTGGTCTTCAGTGCATATATTCACAAAATTTTATCAGGTGAATGTAAGGAGGTATGAGGATATCGCCTTCGGGCGCAGTGTGCTGCAAGCAGCAGTATAGATCCTCAAGTCTGGGTGTACCCTGCAGGTTGTTTCTCCCACCCCTCAGGTGGCATTGCTATGGGACGTCCCATTAAGTAATTACTTAAGGCTCTGTGTCCCATGATGTTACGATAAAGAAAATAGGATTTTTTATAACAGCTTACCTGTAAATTCCTTTTCTTGGAGTACATCATGGGACACAGAGGTCCCTCCCCTCTTTTTTGGGATTTAGGTATATTGCTTTGCTACAAAAACTGATGTGCTCCTGGAAGGAGGAGGGGTTATTTAGGGAGTAAACTTCCTTTAATTGGGTTTACCAGTGTCAACACCTGAAGGTGGCCTATAACCCATTAAGTAATTACATAAGACTCTGTGTCCCATGATGTACTCCAAGAAAAGGATTTCACAGGTAAGCTGTTATAAAATCCTATTTTTTTACAACACATAAAGTTGCCGCCATAATTTCCAATAGAAGAATTTAGTAGTATTTTATGAAAAGCATCAAGGTGTTGATACTCTTGTAGTTCAACAATTTTTATATATTATAATGATGATAACTTACGGTACCTATAATTTCATTACACATATTCTGTTGGGCCCATAATGGAGGGTTTTATGTTGTGAAAACTTACTTTTATCTGATAAAATCACAATTATTTAAACGGTCTATTTACAAGTAGTACCTAACAAATTTTTGGATATTCGATTCGTTATCAATGCAAATTGAATTTGATTTAAATACAGCCGAAAAATTATAATTGAAAACGAAAAAAACTAAACATTTTACGAAAATGAATCATTCTAACATAACAAATGTAACTAAACAAATATTTTAAATTAACAAATCCATTTAAAATGAAACCAAAAACAATTTTTTTTCATCCTGCACATGTGTGTAGCGATACCCTCAACTTAAGAGAGCCGCAAGTTTTGATTTGGGCCCTGAGTACAGCTTCCCCAACCCCCCGGCAATCTGCTCTACCTGCTCTGGCACAGTTAACCCACAGCAATTTCACTTAAACAATCACTTATGCTTTAAATATGGGTGTGTGAATTGATAACTCAGACTCATAGACAATGTTGTAAATAATAACTGACTTTACTGTTAGTGGTAAGATAAAAGGGGATAACATGCATGTAACATTTGGTTCACAACACATAAGCAGGTCCCTGCAGTTATAAATCACAATACTGTGTGTGTGTGTACCAGCAATGGAAAGGGGACGGAACGCCACGTGGGGCGACCGTTACCTAAACACCCTGTGGTGTGATAACGAACTTATAACTATCTAACGGATCAGGCCTGATCCCTAACCATGAAACTCAGTCTTAGAAGAAACACGAATCTTCACCGGCACAGGATCTGTAAAGGTGGTGCACTTGAAGTATTTAAAACCATGTATTTGTAATCCAATAGGGGGGGGGGGGTAATTCTCCCACACCGGAGGTGTTAGGCCTCGGAAGTCTAGTAGGCACAAAGTATAAAAGTAACAGTTTAAAGATGAGCTTTCGCTCGCTCACCACTCCGGAACACTTCCCTCAGTCCGGAACTTCCACCGGCTGTGTCGGTCCTCGTCCACAGCAGCTTCTACGATCGGATCCCCGATCCAGATAACTTTAGAAGAGATGAGTCTGGGTGCCACCCAGGCTCGCAAAGGGGGGTGGAAGGCTCTTTGGTTCGCTCCACAGGCCCCAGGCTTCAGGCCTGGAACAGCACAGATCCGCACAGGTGTATCTCTCTCTGCCTCCTCGTGTCCAAAGAGAAAGAGCTAGGCCTCGCCCCCTCCTTATATTCCTTCCCCCCGACTCCCCTCTCTCTGGAATTTCCTGTCTCTGATTAAAGGGGAACACCCCGCTACACACTCCCCCCACTAAAACTCTTTGGTCCCCAAAGATAAACATTTTAGCAACATTTCTGAACCATTTTAGAGAGTGCGGAGTATGATGTTGGTACAGGGAATTGCCACCAAAACTCAGAGGTGGGATTCCCTGTCCCACAGGTCACACTGGCATGAGTGGCCTGCCTAACTGTGCCAGAGAGTGAGCTGGGGTTGCCCTCCACCAAATGAACAGTGGAAGGATTGGAGTACTCGGTACTTCTTCTAGCGGTGGTAACAGAGTCCTCTGAGCTCTTTCCCAATTGAGGGTAGGTTAACTTCATGGGAGGCCTCACGACTCTGCGAGCTCTCTGCTCCCTTGGGACTTCAGGCTCTGGTGCCACAGGCTCTGTTTCAGCAACACTCTCTGACATCGTCACTGGTTCTGGGGCCTCTGTCTCTTCTTCATCTGAGTACAGGCCCGGAATATCTTCCCAGCATTCAGGCACGCCACTGGATGGAATGAACTCTGTAGCTTCTGGGTTCAGGGTCCCATCCTGCATATCCTCAGTGGGTGGAAGGTCTATGGTGGGATTTTCCGGGGTTGGGGAGGGCCATAGCCACTCCAGTTCTCCTCTCCCATCTTCACTTGGTTGAGAAGCCTGTCCACCTCTAGATCGAGAGGTCTGAGACCGAGTGTTGGGTCTGGGAGTATCCAAGATGGAAACAGATTCCGGTAGGTTCCTCACTGGAGGTATCCTGACTGCTTCTTTAAGCGGGAGTAAGTGGTTTCTGTGCCAGGTCTTCAAGGGTCCCACTCTCCCCTCTGGCTTTAACTTGTACACCGGTAGTCCAGGGAGTTTCCTACAAATAACGTAAGGCTCAGACCTCCACCTATCAGCAAGTTTGTGCTTCCCTGGGATCCCTAGATTGCGTAGCAGAACACGGTCTCCAGGCTGCAGGTCTTGCACTCGAACCTTCAAATCATAGTTCCTTTTATTTCGGGCCCCTCTCTGGTCTGAGGCCGCTTGGGCTTGTTCATAGGCCGCTTTCAATTTATACCTAAGTCTGTCTACATATCCTTTGTGGGAGGTAGCAGAGGTATAGTCTAGAGAAATGCCAAAGGCCAGATCCACTGGCAATCTTGCTTCTCTCCCAAACATGAGGCGGTAGGGAGAGTAACCCGTCACATCACTGGTGGTGCAATTGTAGGCATGCACCAAAGTGGATATGTGTTGACTCCAATGCTGCTTCTTCTCTGTCTCCAGAGTCCCAAGCATGTTTAGCAAAGTCCGGTTAAATCTCTCAGGCTGGGCATCTCCTTGTGGATGATAAGGGGTAGTCCTGGTCTTTTCCACTCCCAGGGAGTCCAGTAGGTTCCGGATCAGGCGACTCTCAAAGTCCCTTCCTTGGTCGGAGTGGATTCTCTGTGGTAATCCATAGTGGACGAAGTATTTTTCTACAAGCACCTTAGCTACAGTGGAAGCCTTCTGGTCTCTGGTGGGGAACGCCTGTGCATAACGGGTGAAATGATCGGTTACCACCAGAACATTTCCCAATCCACTCAAATCGGGTTCGAGGCAGAGAAAGTCAATGCATACCAGATCCATTGGGCCTTGACTCTGTAGGTGGCCCATTGGGGCAGCTTGATGGGGTAGAGTCTTCCTCTGGATGCATCGTGCACAGGAGTGGCAATACTCCTCCACTTCAGCCCTCATACAGGGCCAATAGAACCGGCTTCTGACAAGTTGGAAAGTTCTTTCAGCTCCCAGGTGACCATGCTGGTCATGTAAGGCAACCAGCACAGTCTCTCGGTGCTTCTCTGGGAGAAACAACTGCCATTTATCCTCGGAGTCATCAGAGGGGCCCCTTCGGTAGACCACTCCCTGATTGACCTGTAGCTTGTCTAGCTCTCTCCTTAGCAGACGAGCCTCCTTGGAGGGGTGATGTCGAAGTTTCTCTGGACTCTTGTTTTCCAATGCTTCAAAGACCAATCTCCCCATGGGGTCTTCCAATTGGTCGCACCTCAGTTCCTTTTTAGACAGCTTCGGTAAGCATTCCTCTTCAAGTTGAGTCACCCCGCAGTAGTGTTTTGGGACTCCCACTGTGGTAACTCCTATCTCCTCGGCTCTGGAGCCTCCTCGGGCTTGGAATTCAGCTCCTTGACAAAGGGCCCGCACCCGTCCGGTGCTATCTGAGTCCAGTCCTCCCAGTCATCAGCCATGGCATGAGATCTTCGGGACAGGGCATCTGCATCCCTATTTCCAGCCCCTGGTCTGTACTTCAGGCTGAAATTGAACCCAGATAATGCAGCTAGCCACCTGTGTCCTGTGGCATCCAGCTTGGCAGTGGTGAATAGGTAGGTCAGGGGGTTGTTATCTGTTTTCACTGTAAACTCTGCTCCATAAAGGTAGTCTCTTAGTTTGTCCACAACTGCCCATTTGAGGGCCAAGAACTCCAACTTATGAGTGGGGTAGTTCTTCTCCGAGGGGGTCAGACTCCGACTCACATAGGCCACTGGTCGCAGTAGCTCTTCATACTCTTGGTAGAGCACTCCACCTAGGCCTTCATGACTAGCATCAACATGTAACTCGTATGGTCTGGTGGGATCAGCATAGGCCAATACTGGGGCTGTGGTGAGGCTCCTCTTCAGGGTTCTGAAGGCCTCTTCACACCTGGGGGTCCACTGATCTTGAACCGACTCCCCGGGTCTTCTGGGTCCCTGGCCATCCTCTTCCCCTTCAGTCTTGAGCAGTTCATTTAGGGGCTTGGCAATACGGGCAAACCCATCCACAAACCTCCTATAGTAGGAGCAGAAGCCCAGGAAAGATCTAAGTTCAGTGACTGTTGTGGGTCTTGGCCAGGAGGTAACTGCCTCCAACTTCTCAGGATCAGTAGCCACCCCCTTTTCAGACACTATGTGTCCCAGATAGTTCACCGAAGACTGGTAGAACCGACACTTCTCTGGGGAAAGCTTCAACCCCTCTTCACTAAGTCTCCTCAACACTTTCTCCAATCGGGCCTCATGTTCCTCCAAAGTTCTCCCGAAGACAATGACATCGTCCAGGTACACGAGGACTTCTATGAGGTTCATATCTCCGACAGTCTTTTCCATGAGACGTTGAAAAGTAGCTGGGGCCCCAGATAGGCCCTGAGGCATTCTGTTAAACTCAAAGAATCTCACAGGAGTTATGAAAGCGGTCTTTTCTCTATCCTCTGGGTGCATGGGGATTTGATAGTACCCGCTCTTGAGGTCCATCACGCTGAACCACCTGGCTCCAGACAAACTCTGTAAGGCGTCCTCTATCCTTGGCGTGGTGTACTGATCAGGGGTGGTCCTCCTGTTAAGAGTTCTGTAGTCAATGCAGAGCCTCAACGACCCATTCTTCTTCCTGACCACCACTATTGGAGAGGCATAGGGGCTTCTGGATTCTCGAATCACCCCAGTCTTTTTCAGTTCTGCCAGCTGCTCCCTCAGATCCTCCAGATCTGCCAGCGGAACCCGCCTGACTCTCTCCCTGAACGGTTTGTCTTCTTGCAGGCGGATGCGGTGGGTAGCACTCCTCGCACACCCCACATCGAACTCATCTTTGGAGAAAATCTTCTCCCATCTAGTCAGCTGGGCCTTGGCTCTCTCTTTCCAGGCTCCAGGTAAATTCGGGTTCTCCATGGAAAGTTTTTCCCAAACGTCTCCTTCTTCACCCGTCCCCTTTACTTCTGACCAGCTGACTGGGACAGCAGGACTCACCTGTCCCAACAGCATCCGGGCAGGGATCTCTATGGCTCTTTCTGTAGAGTTCCTCACACTCACCGGGACTCTTCCCCTGGCTTTCTTCAGGGCCTTGATTGGAATCACTTCCGGTATCACTTCCAGGCCTGAGTGATCTTCCCTTGGGTCGGATTCCAGCATGACAAAGGGACCAGGCTGCTTCCAGGTGAGCTTCACAGTGGCCCTGAGGCAAGCCACCTGTCCGGGCTGCAGCACCACTCCTTCTCTCCCCAGTCTCCACACCTTCCCTATCCCCTCTCCTGGGGTCTTCTGCTCCAACACTAACCGTTGGTAGGCTGTCTTCAGCATGGGATGGATGTTTGGATCTTGATGGCTCCTCATCTTCACCAGGGGGGTCAGAAGTCTTCTCACTAGATCCGTATTGGTGCCTATGATGAGGGACATCTTGCTGGCCCCGGGTGGTCTAGGACACACAACTGCCAGGGTGTCGAACACTTCTGTCTTCCCAGCCACAGAGGGGTCGAATGTCAGCTTTATGGGCAGATAACCATCATAGGGGAACCTCTGCGTTCCCAGGCCCCATATCTCCAGTTCTTCTATCTTCTGTATAGGCAAATGGCTTAAGTGCCTATCGTAGAAGTCTCTGTACAACAAAGTCACTTGAGCTCCAGTGTCCAGGAGGGCCTTCGTATATACTTCTTCCACCTGGATAGATACAGTGGGGGACGGGCCGACCAATTCTTCTGGGTACGGCCGGGTTGAGGTCACTTTCTTCTGAGGACTTGTCTTCATCCAGTTTGTTTTTGACTTTATTCTCTCTTGAGCCCGGTATGCATTGACCTTCCCCACCCTAATGGGAGTACAAACCCACTGAGGGATGTTATTGTCTCTTGGTTGTAGGCATTCCTTCTTGGGAGTGCTAAATTTCTTCTGAGGGGTCTTGTCCCCTCTCTCTGGTGTGTATCTTGGTTGAGAGACCCTAGATTTCTTTTGAGGAGTTTTGTTCTCTCTCTTTTGCTTCCTTCCATTCAGTTTGGAGCTCACTGAAAGAGATGGGCACCCGGTTGACTCCCTCACCGGGGCCCTCTGGCGTTTCCCGCCGGCTGGCGATTATCCATTTTCTTCTTCTTAGGACTGGAACACCTACTGGCAAAGTGGCCACTGCCTCCGCAGTTGTAGCATAACATCTCTTCTCGGTCCCGAGTGGGACTTGGTATTGACGTATCTGGGAACAACTCCTTTCTGGGGCTTGGTTTCTCTGCTCCACCTTGAACTTTCGCCACTATAGCAGTCATCATCTCCATCATCTGGGACATCTGCAACTTCAAAGTGTCCACCTCCGCTCCCCTATCGGGAGTCATGACCGGTGTAACTATTGCTACCGGCTGTTTGACGGGCTCTATCAGGCGTTCTTCTTTTTTTTTTTCTTCCAATATAGCCTCTTCCTCTCTAATCATTCGGATGAGGTCAGGGTACTCCAGATTCTTCCCATCCTGCCGGGCACGCAGTGTCCATGCAATTGGATCCATGGGTTGAGCTCCCCTCACTACCTGTTGAGCACCGGCCTCATCTACTTTCCCTGGGCTGATCCCCTTCTTTAGGATCATCCTATGCAGTATTTTGTCCAGGCGTCCCATATAGTCTGATAGTTTTTCACCTTCCTTCTGGTAGCAATGCTCCAGCTGATAAGCAAGCTCCGTGACTTTCTCTGTCCCACCAAACACATTCTGTAACACATCGAGGCACTCTTGTGCAGTACAATCTGCCTTGCTATCTTCAGGTTGCGTACGGCCTCTAGAGCAGGCCCTTTCAAACTTTCCACAACCCTCTGTTTCTTTCTACGGTCCGGGACTTCCCATTCCTCTAGTGCCTGAGTTGCGCTATCTAGCCACTCCTCAAATCCCTCTTCTTCCAAGGGTACTGGTTTCCTCCCTGAAAACATCCGGAGTTTCCTGTACCCCGACATCGGGTAATCTGTGGGCTCTTTCTTGCACTGAGCTACAATCTCCCCCAGAACAGCGCATAATTCTGCACTAAGGGTGCCTGGGCTTGTCCTGGGGCTCTTTGTGTCCTTCTGTGGGGATGACGGGGAAGATGGCTGCGGTGATAGTGTTATTGTTGTCTGAGGGTTGTCTCTTGTGCGCGGCAGCGCATGCAGCAAATGATAGACCTGATCGTCCTCATCTTGTATGCTGTTGCCTCTAAACTGTTCAGGAATTTCTGCCTGCCATTCCAGTAAGACATGTGAAAGTCCACCACTAGTTTTCACGTCTATCACCCATGGTTTGTGAATCGGTGATAGGGACATTATGAGTTGTATCATTGCTTGTGTCTGCCATATCCCCGGAAGTTCTATAACTGCCGTCCTGGCTGGGTCTACGCCCCATCTCTTGTACCACTGTCCCACCTCTATCGGGTCCATGCCGGTAGCTTCTGGCGGTTTCACCGCTGTCTCAGTAATCCCGGACGTACGAGCCCCCACGTGTAGCGATACCCTCAACTTAAGAGAGCCACAAGTTTTGATTTGGGCCCTGAGTACAGCTTCCCCAACCCCCCGGCAATCTGCTCTACCTGCTCTGGCACAGTTAACCCACAGCAATTTCACTTAAACAATCACTTATGCTTTAAATATGGGTGTGTGAATTGATAACTCAGACTCATAGACAATGTTGTAAATAATAACTGACTTTACTGTTAGTGGTAAGATAAAAGGGGATAACATGCATGTAACATTTGGTTCACAACACATAAGCAGGTCCCTGCAGTTATAAATCACAATACTGTGTGTGTGTGTGTACCAGCAATGGAAAGGGGACGGAACGCCACGTGGGGCGACCGTTACCTAAACACCCTGTGGTGTGATAACGAACTTATAACTATCTAACGGATCAGGCCTGATCCCTAACCATGAAACTCAGTCTTAGAAGAAACACGAATCTTCACCGGCACAGGATCTGTAAAGGTGGTGCACTTGAAGTATTTAAAACCATGTATTTGTAATCCAATAGGGGGGGGTAATTCTCCCACACCGGAGGTGTTAGGCCTCGGAAGTCTAGTAGGCACAAAGTATAAAAGTAACAGTTTAAAGATGAGCTTTCACTCGCTCACCACTCCGGAACACTTCCCTCAGTCCGGAACTTCCACCGGCTGTGTCGGTCCTCGTCCACAGCAGCTTCTACGATCGGATCCCCGATCCAGATAACTTTAGAAGAGATGAGTCTGGATGCCACCCAGGCTCGCAAAGGGGGGTGGAAGGCTCTTTGGTTCGCTCCACAGGCCCCAGGCTTCAGGCCTGGAACAGCACAGATCCGCACAGGTGTATCTCTCTCTGCCTCCTCGTGTCCAAAGAGAAAGAGCTAGGCCTCGCCCCCTCCTTATATTCCTTCCCCCCGACTCCCCTCTCTCTGGAATTTCCTGTCTCTGATTAAAGGGGAACACCCCGCTACATGTGTATTTGGTATGATTAGCAAACCTTGAAATCAAGTTTTTAATTCCAACCTCAATATTATTAATAAACAGATTGAACAGCATTGGCCCCAAGACAGGACCTTGGGGCATACCACTCACAACTCTAGACCACTAAGAGAATAAGTCGTTATCAATGCTCTCTGGATCCATTGATGCAGCCAGTTTTCCTATTCATGTACATACAGTTTTATCAACTCCAACAGACCTTACTTTATAAATTAAATGTTTAAGTACGGTGTCAAATGCTCTAGCAAAATCTAGATAAACTACGTCCATTGAACTTCCACCATCCAATTTCTCACTTCCTCATGAATGAGAATGATATCAGGTTGTCTTTTATAAATCCATGCTGGTTTGACTTTTTTTACAGACACATTTCTGAATAGAGTCCCTTACTATTCCCTCAAAAACCTTACATACATTGATGTAAGGCTGACTGATATGTAGTTCCCTGGTTTACATCTTAATCCCTTTTCTTAAGCTAATCAGTTGATAGCATTTCACTCAGTGAGGTGTCTTTAAAAATTGGAAATAGAGAGGGGAAGTGGCCTGAGACGGAAGCGATGTAAGAGGGCGTGTCCAACAGTCCGTGCTGTGCCGCTATTCCTAGCATGAGAGGATGGATACCAATGGAGCACCCTCACCCTCACCTCGCTAACCTAGCCTGACCTATGCATACCTTGCTTCGAACCTCCCCGCAATCTCTCTGAATCTCTCTGAATTTCCTGTGCTGATCAGCCATCTGCACGGACTGTAAGACGCCAGTGCAGGGGGGTCAAACGTGCCTCCAGATTCCTGAAAACTCTGCTGATAAGACTGATTGATCTGCTGCGGAACATCCCTGAGACATCCCTGAGACACCTGACAGGAGGCTGGAGCAGATAAGTAAGCAGAAAAGTAACACAGCGGACCGGTAAGGCATTTGAAAAGGGATCTGGGATACAAACATATCCAGAGCAGTGTGGTGGGCGTGGCCGGGGCAGGAGGGAGTGAGAGTGTCTGTGTGAGCGTCTGAGATCCTCCGCTCCATACCCCCCCTCTGACCAAAAAAAACATGCCCAACTAGGAACAGGAATGCAGGATATGGAGCCTAGTTATTAGCCCCGCTGATATGGATGCCATTATGCCATAGTACTACTAGTATCTCTACCGTTGGACGAGCTCTCTCCTCTCCTACCGCTTCCATAGAGTGAGTCGGGCTGGGGTGGAGACCTGCACCGAGTGACGGGATATCGCTGGCGGGGAGCCAGGAGGTCGTGGAGCAGCAGTGCGGGCGGCTGCGGAGACCGCCGTGAAGGTACCGAGAGGTGTGTTGTGGTGCTTTGTGTGCCCTGTGTGGTCCTTCCTGGTGTGTTGGATGAAGGATGGAGCCGGGTCTGGTACTCGATGGTGGCGGGGAGCCGAAGCTGGGAAAGTCGGCGGAGCCTTCCAGTGATCCCGCGAGACCCTGCGGCCCCACGTGACCTCACCCCATAGCAACGGAGCCTGGTTCCTGGTGAGCTGAGGCAGAGAGGTACGGGACACAGGGGGGGGGAGCATTGTGGCATTGTGGCAACAGTTAAAGGGCACAGCTCCTTGGAGACACCCATTTAAAAAAAAAAAGCACATTACCACCTATTACATTTAATACCTAAAAAAGGGGGCCTCCTCTTTGGCATACTTTGCTTCCCTCAAAGAAGCTAAAATCAGCCACTACAGCCATCGCAGGAAGGAAGCCAAGGCATTAAATTTAAAAAGACCTAGGCAATGGAAACAGCAGTTTTTTTTCCCCACCTGACTAGAAGTTTTTGTTGTGTTTTGAGACCAAACAAAAAATATAGTCTGCTGCGACACACTAATATGACTGGGAAACGGGGAACGGAGGAGCAGTTAAACCAGCTAAACCAGCACCAACCATTTCAGGAAGGAGCCCAGGTTACACACTCAGCAAAGAGCCAAGCAAGTTAAGCAAAAGCAGCAGCGGCAGCAGCGGCGGCAGCAGCAAAGCTGGAGCGATTTGCTCGAAACACCCTCTCACTGGCAAAGTCTCAACAGCCAGCTCAAGCAGTAATGTCGGGGTCCAGGAAAAGCCAAAGCAGTGGTCAGGTACCAGCATTGGCGAATCCGGCAGTAGTACCGAGCACAAAAACAGTGAGTACTAAAGGGAAAGGGGTGGGAAAATCCAATACGGTAACTGATGTAACTGCTGTGGCTGTTGTAACAAGCCCTACAAATTTAGCCGAGGCGAATATGGAAGGGAACTCTAAAGGAGGGGAGGAAGAGCCCACACTGAGGGATCTGCTGCACGCCATAAATGCGTGTGAGGAATCGATAAACGGTTTGGATACCCAATTGAAAGGTATTAAAAAGGAACTATCCGTAATGGGGGGCAAACTGAAAGAGACAGTGGAAAAAACTATAGTTTTGGAGGAGAGGCTAAGTATTGTCGAAGATGTGTTGTTTCCGCTTAGACAAGATTTAATGGAGATGAAGAAACAAATGGACACTCAGACTGCCAAAATTGACGAATTAAAAAATAGGAACCGCAGAAGTAACGTCAGAATAATAGGCATGCCGGAGCGAAGCGAGGGAGTCGATCCTATAGCATTCCTAGAAGGGTGGTTTAAGGAAACATTTGGGGCTACATCTTTTTCATCTTTTTTTGGCATCGAACGTGCCCACCAAGTCCCCTTTAAGCCCCGTCAGGGAAGTGAGCGCCCAAGACCCCTACTTATAAAAATGTTCAACTATAGAGATAAAGTGACCTTACTTCGGAAGGCTAGAGAAATGGGGGAAATTCTCTACAGAGGGACAAAAATCTCATTCTACCAGGACTTTTCCCCAGACCTTCAAAGGCGGCGAGCGGCCTTTACGCCAATTAAACGTACCCTACAGCAAAATAATATGGACTATGCATTGTTCTACCCCGCACGCCTGCGGGTATCTGTGACGAATGGCGTACATTTTTTCGACTCCCCAACGAGTGTCGAGAGGTGGCTGGTGGATAACCGGAAAATACCAGAGAGTATCAGGGGACGAGAGACTGGAGACTAACTAAACTGTGGCGGAGCCCTCCTCCTTCCTTTTTTTTTTCTTCTTCTTGGGGGGTTGGTTGATGTCTTTATATAGGGATAATTTTCTTGATTAAATATTAGGTTAGGAGAGAGAAAAAGGGGAAATAGAACGAGAAGGGAAAATATTAGTTAAAGCACTAGTTGAAGCACTTTAAAAGAGAAAAGTAGTATATATTGATCAGATTAAAATGGGGCTGGCCTGATAAAAATCATTCAATAGTAGGCACAAGGATTAAAAACACATGAATTGCACTAAAAGGTTGCCGGGGGGGGGGAGGGGGGGCGTAGGACCCCTGGAGAAGGGGTATAGAGAGATGCATGGTAGAGGGGAGGTGAGAGGGGGTGTGTGTAGAGTTGAGGCCAAAGGTAAAGCCCCAAGGGTAGGCCCAGCTGGGCAAAGAGGGAGGGGGGATAGGGGGGGAAAGGGAAGGGGGTAGAGGTAAAAGGGGGGAGGGGATTAGGGCAGGGAGGGGGGAGGGTAGGGGAGGGGGGTAGAGGTAAAAGGGGGGAAGGGTTAGGGGAGGGAGTGGAAGGAGGAAGGGTAGGGGAGGGAAAGGGAACTACATCACAATGGATTAAGGGAAAATACCACAAACACAAGGCTTGCAATATAAATTCCACAAAAATAAGGGCACCTTTATAGAAGTATATTTTGGTATTTTGTATTTTTATATTTTTCCACTAGGGACAGATCCCTATCAGAAGGGCAAACGAATTTTGATTTATTATTAATTTTGTTTTTTTGTTTTGTTTTTTGCTAGCGGTATATGACTATTTATTTCTTTTTTGGTATGCACAATGGTTAATGTGAATAATGGGGGTATAGTATTAATGACCTGGAATGTCAGGGGTCTGGGGGAAAAGAATAAAAGAAACGCAATGTTTAAATATTTGGATAGAATGAAACCCCAGATAATCTGTTTACAGGAAACACATATGCGACCTGACTCCACCTTCTGCACTCACGTAGATACCCGATACAATTTCATTCTATGCACACCTCATACTCCAGGGGAGTAAGTGTAATGGTCTCTACTGATATCTCCTTCGATTGTATTCAACAGAAGGTGGACAGAGAAGGTAGATACGTTTTTTTGCTGTGCAAACTCAATGGATTAGTATGTATCATCGCCAATTTATGTTCCTCCACCATTCTCAGCGACCCCTCTTAGAAGCTTAGCGCAATTTATGGCCCTATCTCCAAATGTCCCGGTATTGGCGTTGGGAGACTTTAATAATATTCTCGATACATCCCTGGATAGAATGTCTTTGACATCAAGAGTGGTGAGGCAGACGACTGGTAGGACGGCTTTTGCCTCCCTACTTTTGGAATTAGGACTCCGGGATATCTGGCGAGAGAGACATGCAGAGGATAGAAGCTATTCATGTTATTCTGCTACACATGATGGACTCTCCCGTATTGACCTGGGTCTGGGGAACAAGGTACCTATGCAGCGGGTAAGGGAGTCAGCTTATGAACCGCGCATGTTATCGGATCACTCGCCATTTTGGGTACGGCTGGATGCTACGGTTGCATCGAGCCGCCCGATGTGGAAAGTGAACCCTTTTTGGCTAACCCTGTTCCCGTCTCTGGATAAAACCAAGAGGACAATACGGGAATTTTTGCACTTCAATAAGGGATCGGCTAGCGCAGCGGTAGTATGGGACACACTTAAGGCATTTTTAAGGGGAAGCCTTATTAGAGAGATAAAGGGAATTAAATCCCGTTCGAGGGAATGGGAAAGCAGGGTACGGGAAGAAATGAAAGTGAGAGAACAGGCCCTGATAGCTGACCCCTCTCAGTCTAACCATGATTCCTGGACAGAGGCGCAATCCATGTACAATTCGGTCTTATTGACCGCAGCGGAGAAAAGGATATATTTTCAGCAGCAGAGTTATTTTGAGGAGGGGTAAAACACTGGCCGTCTTCTTGCCCTTATAGCTAGAGAGCAGCGGGAATCCGCTAATATCTCTGCTGTGAAGGCAGAATCTGGGGAGAAATATACCCTTAGTTCTGATATCTTAGACAATTTCCAGCGGTTCTATAAGGATCTATACTCCTCTAAAACCAGATATACTCCATCTGACCTGGCTCTGTTTCTACAAGCATGCCCATTCCCACAGCTCTCTGAGGCCGATAGGGAAATTATAAACTCCCCAATAACACTGAAAGAACTGACGGAGGCACTGGAGGGGGCACCACATCATAAATCCCAAGGCCCGGATGGGTTACCGGCAGAGGTTTAATCCCATTATAGGGAGGACCTTTTACCATCCCTGTTGCAGGCACTAACGGAGGCAGTGGAAGTAGGTAGCCTACCAGACAGTATGCAAGAGGCAATAATAATAGTACTCCCAAAACTGGGGAAGGATAAGCTTCTAGTGGACTCCTATTGCCCAATCTCCCTATTGAATGCGGATGTTAAACTTCTGGCCAGTATTTTGGCTAAGAGGCTATCTCAGGTAATCGGCAGGCTGGTCCATTATGACCAGTCTGGCTTTATCCCCACACGTTCCACCGCAGATAATATTAGGCGATTGTATATGAATTTACAGGTGCCGGTGGATAATCCGGGGAGTAGGGCCATTCTGTCACTGGATGCCGCAAAGGCGTTTGACAGTGTGGAGTGGCCCTACCTCCTGGAGATCCTGGAAAGGTTTGGATTGGGGGACAAGTTTATAAAGTGGGTAAAAGTGCTCTACTCTTCTTTTTTTTTTAACAAGAAAAAAAGTGCTCTACTATAATCCCAGAGCCAGACTCCGTATTAACAACAATATCTCCTCCCCATTTGAGCTATATAGAGGCACCCGTCAGGGGTGCCCATTGTCCCCACTGCTGTTCGCCCTGGCGGTAGAGCCGCTGGCTATCCTGATTCATAATGCCTCGGAAGTGGTGGGGTTTCGCAGGGGCCAGAGGGAAGAAAAAATATCTTTATACGCGGATGACGCGCTTATATATCTAGGCGACTCTGCCGCCTCGTTGCGGGCAGTAGTGGGGATAATTGAGGATTTTGGAGGCTTTTCAGGATTTACCATTAATTGGTCAAAATCAATATTAATGCCTATAGATCAGTGGACGGAACAGTTACCAGAGGGGGCAGAACAAATAATTATAGCAAAAAGCTTTAAATACCTGGGAGTAGTAGTATCCCCGGAACCGGCTGAGTATATTCAGTTAAATCTGGGCCCACTGCTGGTTAGACAGAAAGCGAACTGTAACAGCTGGTGTAAGCTTCCACTGTAAGTAGTAGGATGGGCAAACCTAATAAAAATGGTGTGGGCCCCGCAGTTACTGTATGTATTCCATAATTCCCCCATGTGGATCTCCAACAAGTGGTTTAAACAGATTGATACACTAATGAGAGAATTAATATGGAAAAAAAAGACACTCAGGATCAGTCTAGCTACCTTGCAGTACGGAAAGGATAGAGGAGGATTGGCAATACCCCATCCTAAAATGTTCTTTTTGGCCTCACAGTTTCAGCAGATGGCAGGATGGGGGCAGGAGGGGAGGGAGGATCTGATATGTAAAATGGTGACTACATCTGTCCCAGCATTGGAAGCGGCCTCCCATATGGAAATGGACCTGCCGAGTATACCAGACTCGGCACCCATAGGCGCCCTTCTCAAAAGAGTATGGGGGGAGATCCGGAAAGCTTTGAAGATAAAGGGTTTGCTGCCCTTTACTCCGATATGGCATAACCAGAGATACCCAGAGGTACAGGAATTGCAGGGCTTTACACCTTGGAAAGAGAGGGGGATCTGCTTTTTTGCACAATTATATGAAGGGAAGGAGTTGAAGACATATGAACAGCTATGCTAGGAATTCCAGTTAAGTCTCAAGGGCTTTTATCAATACCTCCAGCTTCGTCATGCCTTACAGGCACAACAAATAACACACCTTATGACAGTGTCAACATCACCTATGCTGAAGGAAGTCCTTGGGGCAGATACCCGGAAGGGATTAATATCAAAAATCTATATGGAATTGCTGTCCTTGGTTCAGGACCATGCCTCTTTGAGAAGCCAGAGCAAATGGGTGGAAGACATAGGGGAAATAGATGGAAACCAGTGGGAAATGGCACTCAATTCTATTCCTGTGGTATCGGTATCTGCATCCCACAGATTATCACAACTATTTATTTTGCATAGGGCATATAGAACATCAGAGCAGTTATATAGGTGGGGAGGAAGAGATTCCCCTGTGTCCAAAATGTAAAGTACATAGGGGGACTTTATACATTTAATATGGAAATGTCCAAAACTATATCGGTACTGGGAGGAAGTCTCCCAGTGTATTACGAGACTAGCCCAGGTACCAGTTCCCCTAAACCCTTTAGTGTATTTGCTTGGAGCCATTGACACAGAAATGTTCCCAAGAGGAACGTACTGTATGTTGACTAGATTGATGTATCTGGCTTGAAAACTTATTGAAAAATACTGGATGGCATCAGCGGTACCTACAGTGAAGCAATGGATTTCATGCATAAATTCCGTGCTTTTAAGAGAGCGATTGCCGTACAGCCGAAGGGGAGAAGTGGGTAAATTTGACACCATATGGAAAGTATGGCTGGAGGACGCTGATCTTGCGCCACCTCAACTAGTAGTGGAAAGACTCCAGATGTAAGATCTTTAGGGGCTGTAGTGATGTCGCGAACATAAAATTTTCCGTTCGCGAACGGCGAACGCGAACTGCCGCAAATGTTCGCGAACGGGCGAACCCGGCGAACCGCCATAGACTTCAATAGGCAGGCGAATTTTAAAACCCACAGGGACACTTTCTGGCCACAATAGTGATGGAAAAGTTGTTTCAAGGGGACTAACACCTGGACTGTGGCATGCCGGAGGGGGATCCATGGCAAAACTCCCATGGAAAATTACGTAGTTGACGCAGAGTCGGGTTTTAATCCATAAAGGGCATAAATCACCTAACATTCCTAATGTGTTTGGAATAACGTGCTTTAAAACATCAGGTATGATGTTGTATCGATCAGGTAGTGTAAGGGTTACGCCCGCTTCACAGTGACAGACCAAACTCGGACAGACCAAACTCCCCGTTTAACGCACCGCAAACAACTGCAAACAGTCCATTTGCACAACCGCAAGGCTTTAATGATCACCTTAGATGATCACAAAGAAAATTTATGTTTTTTCTATGCAAAATTATCAAGCCGATCGCTTTTGGTCTGTTCACAATGAAGCAACGACCTTACCATCTGGGGTGTGCCAACAACGCCATTGCCAACACACTCATAGAGGTGGTCGCTTCATTGTGATACGCAAGCCCCTTCACCACAACAAGGTAACGATCACGAAGGGGAATTGACACAGGTATGTGTTTTTTTGTTTGTTTTTTTTGCAGCCACAGTGCAGCACCAGAGGCCAGAAAAATTAGGCATGTACACATGCCTGTAAAATTAGGTATTGTTGCAGCCGCTGCTGTAGCAGCGGCCAGAAAAAATTATGTTTTTCAGGCAGAAAGTGCCCTAAAACATTGCGGCTTGTGGACCATTTTTAGCCCAAGGCAGCTCATCTCATCAGGCCTTTTTTAGTCAAATGTATCGCCCACTGTCAGTCCCTTCGGGATCCATGCCTCATTCATCTTAATAAAGGTGAGGTAATCTAGACTTTTTTGACCTAGGCGACTTCTCTTCTCAGTGACAATACCTCCTGCTGCACTGAAGGTCCTTTCTGAAAGGACACTTGAAGCGGGGCAGGCCAGAAGTTCTATCGCAAATTGGGATAGCTCAGGCCACAGGTCAAGCCTGCACACCCAGTAGTCAAGGGGTTCATCGCTCCTCAGAGTGTCGATATCTGCAGTTAAGGCGAGGTAGTCTGCTACCTGTCGGTCGAGTCGTTCTCTGAGGGTGGACCCCGAAGGGCTGTGGCGATGCGTAGGACTTAAAAAGCTCTGCATGTCCTCCATCAACAATACGTCTGTAAAGCGTCCTGTCCTTGCCGGCATGGTCGTGGTAGGAGGAGGATTACTTTCACCTCTTCCCCTGTTTGATTCCCGTTGTGCTGTGACATCACCCTTATACGCTGTGTAAAGCATACTTTTTAATTTATTTTGGAACTGCTGCATCCTTTCCGACTTCCTGTAATTCGGTAACATTTCTGGCACTTTCTGCTTATACCGGGGGTCTAGTAGCGTGGCCACCCAATACAGGTCGTTTTCCTTCAGCCTTTTTATACGAGGGTCCCTCAACAGGCACGACAGCATGAAAGACCCCATTTGCACAAGGTTGGATGCCGAGCTACTCATGTCCTGTTCCTCGTCCTCACTGATCTCACTGAAGGTCTGTTCTTCCCCCCAGCCACGTACAACACCACGGGTACCAGATAGGTGACAACGAGCACCCTGGGATGCCTGCTGTGGTTGGTCTTCCTCCTCCTCCTCAAAGCCACATTCCTCCTCTGACTCCTCTTCCTCAGACTCCTCTTCCAGCGTTGCCGCAGGTCCAGCAAGCGATGCTGATAAGGCTGTTTCTGGTGGTGGTGATGGTGACCACAACTCTTCCTCTTCCTCTTCACGCTCATCTACGGCCTGATCCAGCACTCTTCGCAGGGCACGCTCCAGGAAGAAAACAAATGGGATGATGTCGCTGATGGTGCCTTCAGTGCGACTGACTAGGTTTGTCACCTCCTCAAAAGGACGCATGAGCCTACAGGCATTGCGCATGAGCGTCCAGTAACGTGGCAAAAAATTCCCAGCTGCGCAGAGGCTGTCCTAGCACCCCGGTCATACAAATACTCATTGACGGCTTTTTCTTGTTGGAGCAGGCGGTCGAACATTAGGAGTGTTGAATTCCAACGTGTCGGGCTGTCGCAAATCAAGCGCCTCACTGGCATGTTGTTTCGCCGCTGGATATCTGAAAAGTGCGCCATGGCTGTGTAGGAACGCCTGAAATGGCCACACACCTTCCTGGCCTGCTTGAGGACATCCTGTAAGTCTGGGTACTTATGCACAAAGCGTTGTACAATCAGATTTAACACATGTGCCATGCACGGCACATGTGTCAACTTGCCCAAATTCAATGCCGCCAACAAATTGCTTCCGTTGTCACACACCACTTTGCCGATCTCCAGTTGGTGCGGAGTCAGCCACTGATCCACCTGTGCGTTCAGGGCGGACAGGAGTGCTGGTCCGGTGTGACTCTCTGCTTTCAGGCAAGTCAACCCCAAGACAGCATGACACTGTCGTATCCGGGATGTGGAATAGCCCCTGGGGAGCTGGGGGGGTGCTGTTGATGTGGAGCAAGACGCAGCAGCAGAAGAGGACTCAGCCGAGGAGGTTATCGAAGAGGATGGAGTAGGAGGAGTAGAGGAGGTGACAGCAGGCCTGCCTGCAAGTCGTGGTGGTGTCACCACCAACTCCTCTGCAGAGCCACGCATTACATGCTTGGCAGCCGTCAGCAGGTTTACCCAATGAGCAGTGTAGGTGATATACCTGCCCTGACCGTGCTTTGCAGACCAGGTATCAGTGGTCAGATGGACCCTTGCCCCAACACTGTGTGCCAGACATGCCATGACTTCCTTTTGCACAATAGAGTACAGGTTGGGGATTGCCTTTTGTGAAAAGAAATTTCGGCCGGGTACCTTCCACTGCGGTGTCCCAATAGCTACAAATTTTTTGAAGGCCTCAGACTCCACCAGCTTGTATGGTAAAAGCTGGCGGGCTAAGAGTTCCGACAAGCCAGCTGTCAGACGCCGGGCAAGGGGGTGACTCTGTGACATTGGCTTCTTACGCTCAAACATGTCCTTGACAGACACCTGACTGTGGGCAGATGAGCAGGAACTGCTCAAGGCGAGAGACGTAGTGTCAGATGGTTGAAAGGGGGCAAGGAGGACAGCAGTGGTTGACGTGGCTGAAGATGCTGGACCAGGAGGAGGATGGTGGCTTTGAGCTTGTGTGCTGCTTGTACTCGTCATCATGTGTTGATCCCATAGGCGTTTGTGATGTGAGATCATGTGCCTTCGCAAAGCAGTTGTACCTAGGTGGGTGTTGGATTTCCCACGACTCAGTTTCTTTTGGCACAGGTTGCAAATGGCATCGCTGTTATCAGAGGCAGACACACAAAAAAAATGCCACACTGCTGAGCTTTGCAATGGCGGCATTCTGGTGGTGGCAACAGCATGCGTTGATTGGCGTGCTGTCTGGCTGACCCCGGGTGCCGATACATGCTGTCTGACTGTGCCACTAGCTCCTTGCGACGACCTACCCCTCCTTCCAACTCGTCTCCTCCTCCTCTCTGTCTCCCCATCTGAACTTTCCCCCTGTTCTTCTTCTCTTCGAGCGGGCACCCACGTGACATCCACATCGTCATCATCAACCGCTTCACTTGTATCTGACAACTCAGCAAAGGAAGCAGCAGCGGGTACAACATCATCATCATCACACCGTACATCCATGTGTGTAATGCTGCCTGACTGAGACATATCCCTTTTATCTACATCCTCTGGCAATAATGTTTGCGCATCACTCATTTCTTCCAACTCATGTGTAAATAACTCCTCTGACAGATCAAGTGAAGCAACTGTGGTGCTAGTGTTGGTGGTGGCGGCAGGCGGGTGAGTGGTAACTTGAGAGGTGCCCAAAGCTGAGCTGGAGAAGGATGGTGCGTCAAGGTTCCGAGCGGAAGCTGTAGAAGATTGGCTGTCCTGTGTTAGCCAGTCAACTATGTCCTCAGAACTTTTCGAGTTCAGGGTACGTGGCCCCTGAACACTGGGCATTATTCTAGGGCCAAAGGGAATCACAGCACCACGACCACGACAGCCCCTGCGGGGTGGCCTGCCTCTGCCTGTCATTTTTTTTAGATTAGTTTAGTTGTACTATGCGTGCAAGCTACTGTGACACCAGATATGAGTGGCACTGTGCACTGGCAGAAGTTGGCACAGTAGACACTGTAGGTCTGACACACACGCTGGCAGGCAACTGACTGCTCATCTACTGCAGTCAAAACTGTTGTGTTTTTTTTATGCAAGCTACTGTGACACCAGATATGAGTGGCACTGTGCACTGGCAGAAGTTGGCACAGTAGACACTGTAGGTCTGACACACACGCTGGCAGGCAACTGACTGCTCATCTACTGCAGTCAAAACTGTTGTGTTTTTTTTATGCAAGCTACTGTGACACCAGATATGAGTGGCACTGTGCACTGGCAGAAGTTGGCACAGTAGACACTGTAGGTCTGACACACACGCTGGCAGGCAACTGACTGCTCATCTACTGCAGTCAAAACTGTTGTTTTTTTTATGCAAGCTACTGTGACACCAGATATGAGTGGCACTGTGCACTGGCAGAAGTTGGCACAGTAGACACTGTAGGTCTGACACACACGCTGGCAGGCAACTGACTGCTCATCTACTGCAGTCAAAACTGTTGTGGTTTTTTTTATGTAAGTGTAGCGGGGTGTTTCCCCTTTAATTAGGAGAAAGAACTACGGTTCCCAGAGCTCCACTGGTTCACAGGATGTTTTGGGTTATGCCCCAGAGACTCATGGGGGAAGTGATATAAGGAAGGGGCGAGGCCTAGCTCGGTCTCTTTGGACACGGGACGGCTGAGACTGATCCACCTGTGCAGAGCTGTGCTGTGTGAGGGCCTGAAGCCTGGGGACTTCTTACAGCGAACCAAAGAGCCTTCCACCCTCTGCGAGCCTGGGTGGCATCCAACATCTCCTGCCTGCAGCCTAGATTGGATCGGAGACCCGATGGCAGCAACCGCTGTGTGCGAGTGACGACACAGCCGGTGGAAGTCCGGGACGGGTCGCGTCCGGAGGGTGAGCTGAGCGAAAGCTCATCCAATAACCTGTTTATAGTACTGTGCCTATAGACTGCCGAGGCCTACCACCTCACTTTAAGACTCTCACTGGAGATCCGCAGCAGGACTGATCCAGAGGATCTCTAGTGAAGTACGGTCAGTTGTTCAGATTCTCCCTGTTGGATTACAAAGTGTTTATTATTCTTATGTGCACCACCTCTACAGCAAGCCGGTGAAGAATCCATTATTCTTACAGGACTAAGTTTTAGAGTAAGGGATAAGGCCTGATCCGTTAGGTATACATTTAGCTGTTGTGCCATAGGGTACCTAGTTAACGGTCGCCCCACGTGGCGTTCCTTTACCCCCCTTTATTCTTATGGTGTAATGTGACTGTCATTGCAGGGCTCTGCATACAAGTTAAAAATCATATTGTCATTGCTGTGTGTTTTCTTTGCATAACAAGAAGTAAAATCCGTTATCCCTTTATCACTGTTCTATGTTTGAATCTCTCTCTTAAAGTATAAGGATATATGTGTGTATCCTTTAGACTAGCTGTGCCAGAGTGGGTAGAGCCGATTGCCGGTGGGTTGGAGAGCTGTACTCAGGGCCCAAATCAAACCTTGCGGCCCGCTTAAGCTGAGGGTATCGCTACACGTGGGGGCTCGTACATCCGGGATTACTGAGACAGCGGTGAAACCGCCAGAAGCTACCGGCATGGACCCGATAGAGGTGGGACAGTGGTACAAGAGATGGGGCGTAGACCCAGCCAGGACGGCAGTTATAGAACTCCCGGGGATATGGCAGACACAAGCAATGATACAACTCATAATGTCCCTATCACCGATTCACAAACCATGGGTGATAGACGTGAAAACTAGTGGTGGACTTTCACATGTCTTACTGGAATGGCAGGCAGAAATTCCTGAACAGTTTAGAGGCAACAGCATACAAGATGAGGATGATCAGGTCTATCATTTGCTGCATGCGCTGCCGCGCACAAGAGACAGCCCTCAGACAAAAATAACACTGTCACCGCAGCCATCTTCCCCGTCATCCCCACAGAAGGACACAAAGAGTCCCAGGACAAGCCCAGGCACCCTTAGTGCAGAATTATGCGCTGTTCTGGGGGAGATTGTAGCTCAGTGCAAGAAAGAGCCCACAGATTACCCGATGTCGGGGTACAGGAAACTCCGGATGTTTTCAGGGAGGAAACCAGTACCCTTGGAAGAAGAGGGATTTGAGGAGTGGCTAGACAGCGCAACTCAGGCACTAGAGGAATGGGAAGTTCCGGATCGCAGAAAGAAACAGAGGGTTGTGGAAAGTTTGAAAGGGCCTGCTCTAGAGGCCGTACGCAACCTGAAGATGAGCAAGGCAGATTGTACTGCACAAGAGTGCCTCGATGTGTTACAGAATGTGTTTGGTGGGACAGAGAAAGTCACGGAGCTTGCTTATCAGCTGGAGCATTGCTACCAGAAGGAAGGTGAGAAACTATCAGACTATATGGGACGCCTGGACAAAATACTGCATAGGATGATCCTAAAGAAGGGGATCAGCCCAGGGAAAGTAGATGAGGCCCGTGCTCAACAGGTAGTGAGGGGAGCTCAACCCATGGATCCAATTGCATGGACACTGCGTGCCCGGCAGGATGGGAAGAATCTGGAGTACCCTGACCTCATCCGAATGATTAGAGAGGAAGAGGCTATATTGGAAGAAAAAAAAAAAGAAGAACGCCTGATAGAGCCCGTCAAACAGCCGGTAGCAATAGTTACACCGGTCATGACTCCCGATAGGGGAGCGGAGGTGGACACTTTGAAGTTGCAGATGTCCCAGATGATGGAGATGATGACTGCTATAATGGCGAAAGGTCATATATGGCGAATGGCGAAAGGTCAAGGTGGAGCAGAGAAACCAAGCCCCAGAAAGGAGTTGTTCCCAGATACGTCAATACCGAGTCCCACTCGGGACCGAGAAGAGATGTTATGCTACAACTGCGGAGGCAGTGGCCACTTTGCCAGTAGGTGTTCCAGTCCTAAGAAGAAGAAAATGGATAATCGCCAGCCGGCGGGAAACGCCAGAGGGCCCCGGTGAGGGAGTCAACCGGGTGCCCATCTCTTTCAGTGAGCTCCAAACTGAATAGAAGGAAGAGGAAGAGAGAAAACACGACCCCTGAGAAGGAATTACAGATACACACCAGAGAGAGGGGACAAGACCCCTCAGAAGAAATTTAGCACTCCCAAGAAGGAATGCCTACAACCAAGAGACAATAACATCCCTCAGCGGGTTTGTAACCCCATTAGGGTGGCGAGGGTCAGTGCATACCAGGCTCAGGGGAGAACAAAGTCAAAAACCAACTGGATGAAGACAAGTCCTCAGAAGAGAGTGACCTCAACCCGGCCGTACCCAGAAGAATTGGTCGGCCCGTCCCCCACGGTATCTATCCAGGTGGAAGGAGTATATACGAAGGCCCTTCTGGATACTGGAGCTCAAGTGACTTTATTGTATAGAGACTTCTATGATAGGCACTTAAGCCATTTGCCTATACGGAAGATAGAAGAGCTGGAGATATGGGGCCTGGGAACGCAGAGTTTCCCTTATGATGGTTATCTACCCATAAAGCTGACATTCGACCCCTCTGTGGCTGGGAAGACAGAAGTATTCGACACCCTGGCGGTTGTGTGTCCTAGACCACCCGGGGCCAACAAGATGTCCCTCATCATAGGCACCAATGCGGATCTAGTGAGAAGACTTCTGACCCCCCTGGTGAAGATGAGGAGCCATCAAGATCCAAACATCCATCCCATGCTGAAGACAGCCTACCAACGGTTAGTGTTGGAGCAGAAGACCCCAGGAGAGGGGATAGGGAAGGTGTGGAGACTGGGGAGAGAAGGAGTGGTGCTGCAGCCCGGACAGGTGGCTTGCCTCAAGGCCACTGTGAAGCTCACCTGGGAGCAGCCTGGCCCCTTTGTCATGCTGGAATCCGACCCAAGGGAAGATCACTCAGGCCTGGAAGTGATACCGGAAGTGATTCCAATCAAGGCCTTGAAGAAAGCCAGGGGAAGAGTCCCGGTGAGTGTAAGGAACTCTACAGGAAGGGCCATAGAGATACCTGCCCGGATGTTGCTGGGACAGGTGAGTCCTGCTGTCCCAGTCAGCTGGTCAGAAGTGAAGCAAGCGGGTGAAGAAGGAGATGTTTGGGAAAAACTTTCCATTGAGAACCCAAACTTACCTGGGGCCTGGAAGGAGAGAGCCAAGGCCCAGCTGACTAGATGGGAGAAGATTTTCTCAAAAGATGAATTCGATGTGGGGCGTGCGAGGAGTGCTACCCACCGCATCCGCCTGCAAGAAGACAAACCGTTCAGGGAGAGAGTCAGGCGGGTTCCGCTGGCAGATCTGGAGGATCTGAGAGAACAGCTGGCAGAACTGAAAAAGACTGGGGTGATTTGAGAGTCCAGAAGCCCTTATGCCTCTCCAATAGTGGTGGTCAGGAAGAAGAATGGGTCGCTGAGGCTCTGCATTGACTACAGAACTCTCAACAGGAGGACCACCCCTGATCAGTACACCACGCCAAGGATAGAGGACGCCTTACAGAGTTTGTCTGGAGCTAAGTGGTTCAGCGTGATGGACCTCAAGAGCGGGTACTATCAAATTCCCATGCACCCAGAGGATAGGGAAAAGACCGCTTTCATAACTCCTGTGGGATTCTTTGAGTTTAACAGAATGCCCCAGGGCCTATCTGGAGCCCCAGCTACTTTCCAACGACTCATGGAGAAGACTGTTGGAGACATGAACCTCATAGAAGTCCTAGTGTACCTGGACGATGTCATTGTTTTCGGGAGAACTCTGGAGGAACATGAGGCCCGATTGGAGAAAGTGTTGAGGAGACTTAGTGAAGAGGGGTTGAAGCTTTCCCCCTGAGAAGTGTCGGTTCTACCAGACTTCGGTGAATTATCTGGGACACGTAGTGTCTGAAAAAGGGGGTGGCGACTGATCCTGAGAAGTTGGAGGCGGTTACCTCCTGGCCAAGACCCACAACAGTCACCGAACTTAGATCTTTCCTGGGGTTCTGCTCCTATTATAGGAGGTTTGTGGATGGGTTTGCCCGTATTGCCAAGCCCTTAAATGAACTGCTCCAAGCTGAAGGGGAAGAGGATGGCTTGGGCCCTAGAAGACCCGGGGAGTCGGTTCAAGATCAGTGGACCCCCAGGTGTGAAGAGGCCTTCAGAACCTTGAAGAGGAGCCTCACCACAGCCCCAGTATTGGCCTATGCTGATCCCACCAGACCCTACGAGTTACATGTTGATGCTAGTCATGAAGGCCTAGGGGGAGTGCTCTACCAGGAGCATGAAGAGCAAATGCGACCAGTGGCTTATGTGAGTCGAAGTCTGACCCCCTCGGAGAAAAACTACCCCACCCATAAGTTGGAGTTCTTGGCCCTCAAATGGGCAGTTGTGGACAAACTATGAGACTACCTTTATGGAGCAGAGTTTACAGTGAAAACAGATAACAACCCCCTGACCTACCTGTTCACCACTGCCAAGTTGGATGCCACAGGACACAGGTGGCTAGCTGCATTATCTGGGTTCAACTTCAGTCTGAAGTACAGACCAGGGGCTGGAAATAGGGATGCAGATGCCCTGTCCCGAAGATCTCATGCCATGGCTGATGACTGGGAGGACTGGACTCAGGTAGCACCGGACGGGGTGCGGGCCCTTTGTCAAGGAGCTGAATTCCAAGCCAGAGGAGGCTCCAGAGCAGAGGAAATAGGAGTTACCACAGTGGGAGTTCCAAAACACTACTGTGGGGTGACTCAACTTGAAGAGGAATGCTTGTCAAAGCTGTCTAAGAAGGAACTGAGGTGCGACCAATTGGAAGACCCCATGGGGAGATTGGTCTTTGAAGCATTGGAAAACGAGAGTCCAGAGAAACTTCGACATCACCCCTCCAAGGAGGCTCGTCTGCTATGGAGGGAGCTAGACAAGCTACAGGTCCATCAGGGAGTGGTCTACCGAAGGGGCCCCTCTGATGACTCCGAGGATAAATGGCAGTTGTTTCTCCCAGAGAAGCACCGAGAGACTGTGCTGGTTGCCTTACATGACCAGCATGGTCACCTGGGAGCTGAAAGAACCTTCCAACTTGTCAGAAGCCGGTTCTATTGGCCCTGTATGAGGGCTGAAGTGGAGGAATATTGCCACTCCTGTGCACGATGCATCCAGAGGAAGACTCTACCCCATCAAGCTGCCCCAATGGGCCACCTACAGAGTCAAGGCCCAATGGATCTGGTATGCATTGACTTTCTCTGCCTCGAACCCGATTTGAGTGGATTGGGAAATGTTCTGGTGGTAACCGATCATTTCACCCGTTATGCACAGGCGTTCCCCACCAGAGACCAGAAGGCTTCCACTGTAGCTAAGGTGCTTCTAGAAAAATACTTCGTCCACTATGGATTACCACAGAGAATCCACTCCGACCAAGGAAGGGACTTTGAGAGTCGCCTGATCCGGAACCTACTGGACTCCCTGGGAGTGGAAAAGACCAGGACTACCCCTTATCATCAATATACAAAAAATGTAGCGCTATGTGTAAAAATAAAAATAAAAATAACACCCAAGTGCAGTGCTCTAAATGACTTAAATCACAAAGATTCTATAAATGAGTCCAACTGTGAAAAATAGTAAGTTAGAAAAAGTCTCTGATGACCAAAACGTGGATGTTGCTGAAACTTCCAAAACAGAATGGTGACCTTTCAAAAAACAAGTGACTTGTAACGTAACCACCACCACATGGAGGGGAGGCTTACCGGATGAAATGGACCCAATAGACGTACGTCCGTAGGGTCAAACAGGCTTGGTATATGTATATCCGTACATATGGTATCCCAGTTGGCACTGCACACATATATATCCAAAATCCGGAACAAGTGATGACACCAGATATCCAAGCCCGATGGATAGTAAAATGGCTCACATAGGAGTCTGGTGAAGTATATGTTTATTTCAATGAGATTTAGGTAAAAAGCAAGCAGACTGGTTTCCTAATGTTCAGGTGTTTCCAGTGAAGTCTTTGGGGCCACAAATGACTCTAATAAGCCAAAAGGAAGCTTACAGAGCTGTCATACTAAACTGCATATACCCATTAGGAAACCAGTCTGCTTGATTTTTACCTAAATCTCATTGAAATAAACATATACTTCACCAGACTCCTATGTGAGCCATTTTACTATCCATCGGGCTTGGATATCTGGTGTCATCACTTGTTCCGGATTTTGGATATATATGTGTGCAGTGCCAACTGGGATCCCATATGTACGGATATACATATACCAAGCCTGTTTGACCCTACGGACGTACGTCTATTGGGTCCATTTCATCCGGTAAGCCTCCCCTCCATGTGGTGGTGGTTACGTTACAAGTCACTTGTTTTTTGAAAGGTCACCATTCTGTTTTGGAAGTTTCAGCAACATCCACGTTTTGGTCATCAGAGACTTTTTCTAACTTACTATTTTTCACAGTTGGACTCATTTATAGAATCTTTGTGATTTAAGTCATTTAGAGCACTGCACTTGGGTGTTATTTTTATTTTTATTTTTACACATAGCGCTACATTTTTTGTATATTGTTTGTTTTTTGCCCTTCTCCACAGGTATTGTAGCTGCTTATATGTGTTAGTAGCGCGAATATTGTTTGTATTTTTGCTACCCCTTATCATCCACAAGGAGATGCCCAGCCTGAGAGGTTTAATCGGACTTTGTTAAACATGCTGGGGACTCTGGAGACAGAGAAGAAGCAGCATTGGAGTCAACACATATCCACTTTGGTGCATGCCTACAATTGCACCACCAGTGATGTGACGGGTTACTCTCCCTACCGCCTCATGTTTGGGAGAGAAGCAAGATTGCCAGTGGATCTGGCCTTTGGCATTTCCCTAGACTATACCTCTGCTACCTCCCACAAAGGATATGTGGATCGACTTAGGTATAAACTGAAAGCGGCCTATCAACAAGCCCAAGCGGCCTCAGACCGGAGAGGGGTCAGAAATAAAAGGAACTTTGACCTGAAGGTTCGAGTGCAAGACCTGCAGCCTGGAGACCGTGTGCTGCTACGCAACCTAGGGATCCCAGGGAAGCATAAACTTGCTGATAGATGGAGGTCCGAGCCTTATGTCATTTGTAGAAAACTTCCTGGACTACCGGTGTATAAGTTAAAGCCAGAGGGGAGAGTGGGACCCTTGAAAACCTGGCACAGAAATCACTTACTCCCACTTAAAGAGGCAGTCAGGATACCTTCAGTGAAGAACCTGCCGGAATCTGTTTCCATCTTGGATACCCCCAGACCCAACACTCGGTCTCAGACCCTCCGAGCTAGGGATGGACAGGCTTCCCAACCAAGTGAAGATGGGAGGGGAGAACTTGAGTGGCTATGGCCCTCCTCAACTCCAGGGAGTTCCGCCATAGACCTTCCACCCACTGAAGATACACAGGATGGGACCCTGAACCCAGAGGCTACAGAGTTCATTCCATCCAGTGATGTGCCTGAATGCTGGGAAGATATTCCGGGCCTTTACTCAGAAGCAGAGGAGGAAGAGGCCCCAGAATCAGTGATGATGTCAGAAAGTGTTCCTGACGCAGAGCCTGTGGTACCTGAGCCTGAAGTCCCAAAGGAGCAAAGAACTTACAGAGTCGTGAGGCCTCCCAGGAAATTAACCTACCCTCAATTGGGAAAAAGCTCAGAGGACTCTGTTGCCACTGCCAGAAGAAGTACTGAGTGCTCAGATCCTTCCACTGTTCATTTGGTGGAAGGCAACCCCAGCTCACTCTCTGGCACAGTTAGACAGGCCACCCATGCTAGTGTGACCTGTGGTACAGGGAACCCCACCTCTGAGTTTTGGTGGAAATTCCCTGTACCAACATCATACTCCGCATTCAGTAAATTGGTTCAGAATTGTTGTTAAATTGTTTATCTTTGGGGGCCAAAGAGTTTTAGTGGGGGGAGTGTGTAGCGGGGTGTTTCCCCTTTAATTAGGAGAAAGAACTACGGTTCCCAGAGCTCCACTGGTTCACAGGATGTTTTGGGTTATGCCCCAGAGACTCATGGGGGAAGTGATATAAGGAAGGGGCGAGGCCTAGCTCGGTCTCTTTGGACACGGGACGGCTGAGACTGATCCACCTGTGCGGAGCTGTGCTGTGTGAGGGCCTGAAGCCTGGGGACTTCTTACAGCGAACCAAAGAGCCTTCCACCCTCTGCGAGCCTGGGTGGCATCCAACATCTCCTGCCTGCAGCCTAGATTGGATCGGAGACCCGATGGCAGCAACCGCTGTGTGCGAGTGACGACACAGCCGGTGGAAGTCCGGGACGGGTCGCGTCCGGAGGGTGAGCTGAGCGAAAGCTCATCCAATAACCTGTTTATAGTACTGTGCCTATAGACTGCCGAGGCCTACCACCTCACTTTAAGACTCTCACTGGAGATCCGCAGCAGGACTGATCCAGAGGATCTCTAGTGAAGTACGGTCAGTTGTTCAGATTCTCCCTGTTGGATTACAAAGTGTTTATTATTCTTATGTGCACCACCTCTACAGCAAGCCGGTGAAGAATCCATTATTCTTACAGGACTAAGTTTTAGAGTAAGGGATAAGGCCTGATCCGTTAGGTATACATTTAGCTGTTGTGCCATAGGGTACCTAGTTAACGGTCGCCCCACGTGGCGTTCCTTTACCCCCCTTTATTCTTATGGTGTAATGTGACTGTCATTGCAGGGCTCTGCATACAAGTTAAAAATCATATTGTCATTGCTGTGTGTTTTCTTTGCATAACAAGAAGTAAAATCCGTTATCCCTTTATCACTGTTCTATGTTTGAATCTCTCTCTTAAAGTATAAGGATATATGTGTGTATCCTTTAGACTAGCTGTGCCAGAGTGGGTAGAGCCGATTGCCGGTGGGTTGGAGAGCTGTACTCAGGGCCCAAATCAAACCTTGCGGCCCGCTTAAGCTGAGGGTATCGCTACACGTGGGGGCTCGTACATCCGGGATTACTGAGACAGCGGTGAAACCGCCAGAAGCTACCGGCATGGACCCGATAGAGGTGGGACAGTGGTACAAGAGATGGGGCGTAGACCCAGCCAGGACGGCAGTTATAGAACTCCCGGGGATATGGCAGACACAAGCAATGATACAACTCATAATGTCCCTATCACCGATTCACAAACCATGGGTGATAGACGTGAAAACTAGTGGTGGACTTTCACATGTCTTACTGGAATGGCAGGCAGAAATTCCTGAACAGTTTAGAGGCAACAGCATACAAGATGAGGACGATCAGGTCTATCATTTGCTGCATGCGCTGCCGCGCAGAAGAGACAGCCCTCAGACAAAAATAACACTGTCACCGCAGCCATCTTCCCCGTCATCCCCACAGAAGGACACAAAGAGTCCCAGGACAAGCCCAGGCACCCTTAGTGCAGAATTATGCGCTGTTCTGGGGGAGATTGTAGCTCAGTGCAAGAAAGAGCCCACAGATTACCCGATGTCGGGGTACAGGAAACTCCGGATGTTTTCAGGGAGGAAACCAGTACCCTTGGAAGAAGAGGGATTTGAGGAGTGGCTAGACAGCGCAACTCAGGCACTAGAGGAATGGGAAGTTCCGGATCGCAGAAAGAAACAGAGGGTTGTGGAAAGTTTGAAAGGGCCTGCTCTAGAGGCCGTACGCAACCTGAAGATGAGCAAGGCAGATTGTACTGCACAAGAGTGCCTCGATGTGTTACAGAATGTGTTTGGTGGGACAGAGAAAGTCACGGAGCTTGCTTATCAGCTGGAGCATTGCTACCAGAAGGAAGGTGAGAAACTATCAGACTATATGGGACGCCTGGACAAAATGATCCTAAAGAAGGGGATCAGCCCAGGGAAAGTAGATGAGGCCCGTGCTCAACAGGTAGTGAGGGGAGCTTAACCCATGGATCCAATTGCATGGACACTGCGTGCCCGGCAGGATGGGAAGAATCTGGAGTACCCTGACCTCATCCGAATGATTAGAGAGGAAGAGGCTATATTGGAAGAAAAAAAAAAAGAACGCCTGATAGAGCCCGTCAAACAGCCGGTAGCAATAGTTACACCGGCCATGACTCCCGATAGGGGAGCGGAGGTAGACACTTTGAAGTTGCAGATGTCCCAGATGATGGAGATGATGACTGCTATAATGGCGAAAGGTCAAGGTGGAGCAGAGAAACCAAGCCCCAGAAAGGAGTTGTTCCCAGATACGTCAATACCGAGTCCCACTCGGGACCGAGAAGAGATGTTATGCTACAACTGCGGAGGCAGTGGCCACTTTGCCAGTAGGTGTTCCAGTCCTAAGAAGAAGAAAATGGATAATCGCCAGCCGGCGGGAAACGCCAGAGGGCCCCGGTGAGGGAGTCAACCGGGTGCCCATCTCTTTCAGTGAGCTCCAAACTGAATAGAAGGAAGAGGAAGAGAGAAAACACGACCCCTGAGAAGGAATTTAGGGTCTCTCAACCAAGATACACACCAGAGAGAGGGGACAAGACCCCTCAGAAGAAATTTAGCACTCCCAAGAAGGAATGCCTACAACCAAGAGACAATAACATCCCTCAGCGGGTTTGTAACCCCATTAGGGTGGCGAGGGTCAGTGCATACCAGGCTCAGGGGAGAACAAAGTCAAAAACCAACTGGATGAAGACAAGTCCTCAGAAGAGAGTGACCTCAACCCGGCCGTACCCAGAAGAATTGGTCGGCCCGTCCCCCACGGTATCTATCCAGGTGGAAGGAGTATATACGAAGGCCCTTCTGGATACTGGAGCTCAAGTGACTTTATTGTATAGAGACTTCTATGATAGGCACTTAAGCCATTTGCCTATACGGAAGATAGAAGAGCTGGAGATATGGGGCCTGGGAACGCAGAGTTTCCCTTATGATGGTTATCTACCCATAAAGCTGACATTCGACCCCTCTGTGGCTGGGAAGACAGAAGTATTCGACACCCTGGCGGTTGTGTGTCCTAGACCACCCGGGGCCAACAAGATGTCCCTCATCATAGGCACCAATACGGATCTAGTGAGAAGACTTCTGACCCCCCTGGTGAAGATGAGGAGCCATCAAGATCCAAACATCCATCCCATGCTGAAGACAGCCTACCAACGGTTAGTGTTGGAGCAGAAGACCCCAGGAGAGGGGATAGGGAAGGTGTGGAGACTGGGGAGAGAAGGAGTGGTGCTGCAGCCCGGACAGGTGGCTTGCCTCAAGGCCACTGTGAAGCTTACCTGGGAGCAGCCTGGCCCCTTTGTCATGCTGGAATCCGACCCAAGGGAAGATCACTCAGGCCTGGAAGTGATACCGGAAGTGATTCCAATCAAGGCCTTGAAGAAAGCCAGGGGAAGAGTCCCGGTGAGTGTAAGGAACTCTACAGGAAGGGCCATAGAGATACCTGCCCGGATGTTGCTGGGACAGGTGAGTCCTGCTGTCCCAGTCAGCTGGTCAGAAGTGAAGCAAGCGGGTGAAGAAGGAGATGTTTGGGAAAAACTTTCCATTGAGAACCCGAACTTACCTGGGGCCTGGAAGGAGAGAGCCAAGGCCCAGCTGACTAGATGGGAGAAGATTTTCTCAAAAGATGAATTCGATATGGGGCGTGCGAGGAGTGCTACCCACCGCATCCGCCTGCAAGAAGACAAACCGTTCAGGGAGAGAGTCAGGCGGGTTCCGCTGGCAGATCTGGAGGATCTGAGAGAACAGCTGGCAGAACTGAAAAAGACTGGGGTGATTCGAGAGTCCAGAAGCCCTTATGCCTCTCCAATAGTGGTGGTCAGGAAGAAGAATTGGTCGCTGAGGCTTTGCATTGACTACAGAACTCTCAACAGGAGGACCACCCCTGATCAGTACACCACGCCAAGGATAGAGGACGCCTTACAGAGTTTGTCTGGAGCTAAGTGGTTCAGCGTGATGGACCTCAAGAGCGGGTACTATCAAATTCCCATGCACCCAGAGGATAGGGAAAAGACCGCTTTCATAACTCCTGTGGGATTCTTTGAGTTTAACAGAATGCCCCAGGGCCTATCTGGAGCCCCAGCTACTTTCCAACGACTCATGGAGAAGACTGTTGGAGACATGAACCTCATAGAAGTCCTAGTGTACCTGGACGATGTCATTGTTTTCGGGAGAACTCTGGAGGAACATGAGGCCCGATTGGAGAAAGTGTTGAGGAGACTTAGTGAAGAGGGGTTGAAGCTTTCCCCCGAGAAGTGTCGGTTCTACCAGACTTCGGTGAATTATCTGGGACACGTAGTGTCTGAAAAAGGGGGTGGCGACTGATCCTGAGAAGTTGGAGGCGGTTACCTCCTGGCCAAGACCCACAACAGTCACCGAACTTAGATCTTTCCTGGGGTTCTGCTCCTATTATAGGAGGTTTGTGGATGGGTTTGCCCGTATTGCCAAGCCCTTAAATGAACTGCTCCGGACTGAAGGGGAAGAGGATGGCTTGGGCCCTAGAAGACCCGGGGAGTCGGTTCAAGATCAGTGGACCCCCAGGTGTGAAGAGGCCTTCAGAACCTTGAAGAGGAGCCTCACCACAGCCCCAGTATTGGCCTATGCTGATCCCACCAGACCCTACGAGTTACATGTTGATGCTAGTCATGAAGGCCTAGGGGGAGTGCTCTACCAGGAGCATGAAGAGCAAATGCGACCAGTGGCTTATGTGAGTCGAAGTCTGACCCCCTCGGAGAAAAACTACCCCACCCATAAGTTGGAGTTCTTGGCCCTCAAATGGGCAGTTGTGGACAAACTATGAGACTACCTTTATGGAGCAGAGTTTACAGTGAAAACAGATAACAACCCCCTGACCTACCTGTTCACCACTGCCAAGTTGGATGCCACAGGACACAGGTGGCTAGCTGCATTATCTGGGTTCAACTTCAGTCTGAAGTACAGACCAGGGGCTGGAAATAGGGATGCAGATGCCCTGTCCCGAAGATCTCATGCCATGGCTGATGACTGGGAGGACTGGACTCAGGTAGCACCGGACGGGGTGCGGGCCCTTTGTCAAGGAGCTGAATTCCAAGCCCGAGGAGGCTCCAGAGCAGAGGAAATAGGAGTTACCACAGTGGGAGTTCCAAAACACTACTGTGGGGTGACTCAACTTGAAGAGGAATGCTTGTCAAAGCTGTCTAAGAAGGAACTGAGGTGCGACCAATTGGAAGACCCCATGGGGAGATTGGTCTTTGAAGCATTGGAAAACGAGAGTCCAGAGAAACTTCGACATCACCCCTCCAAGGAGGCTCGTCTGCTATGGAGGGAGCTAGACAAGCTACAGGTCCATCAGGGAGTGGTCTACCGAAGGGGCCCCTCTGATGACTCCGAGGATAAATGGCAGTTGTTTCTCCCAGAGAAGCACCGAGAGACTGTGCTGGTTGCCTTACATGACCAGCATGGTCACCTGGGAGCTGAAAGAACCTTCCAACTTGTCAGAAGCCGGTTCTATTGGCCCTGTATGAGGGCTGAAGTGGAGGAATATTGCCACTCCTGTGCACGATGCATCCAGAGGAAGACTCTACCCCATCAAGCTGCCCCAATGGGCCACCTACAGAGTCAAGGCCCAATGGATCTGGTATGCATTGACTTTCTCTGCCTCGAACCCGATTTGAGTGGATTGGGAAATGTTCTGGTGGTAACCGATCATTTCACCCGTTATGCACAGGCGTTCCCCACCAGAGACCAGAAGGCTTCCACTGTAGCTAAGGTGCTTCTAGAAAAATACTTCGTCCACTATGGATTACCACAGAGAATCCACTCCGACCAAGGAAGGGACTTTGAGAGTCGCCTGATCCGGAACCTACTGGACTCCCTGGGAGTGGAAAAGACCAGGACTACCCCTTATCATCCACAAGGAGATGCCCAGCCTGAGAGGTTTAATCGGACTTTGTTAAACATGCTGGGGACTCTGGAGACAGAGAAGAAGCAGCATTGGAGTCAACACATATCCACTTTGGTGCATGCCTACAATTGCACCACCAGTGATGTGACGGGTTACTCTCCCTACCGCCTCATGTTTGGGAGAGAAGCAAGATTGCCAGTGGATCTGGCCTTTGGCATTTCCCTAGACTATACCTCTGCTACCTCCCACAAAGGATATGTGGATCGACTTAGGTATAAACTGAAAGCTGCCTATGAACAAGCCCAAGCGGCCTCAGACCGGAGAGGGGTCAGAAATAAAAGGAACTTTGACCTGAAGGTTCGAGTGCAAGACCTGCACTAGAGACCGTGTGCTGCTACGCAACCTAGGGATCCCAGGGAAGCATAAACTTGATGATAGATGGAGGTCCGAGCCTTATGTCATTTGTAGAAAACTTCCTGGACTACCAGTGTATAAGTTAAAGCCAGAGGGGAGAGTGGGACCCTTGAAAACCTGGCACAGAAATCACTTACTCCCACTTAAAGAGGCAGTCAGGATACCTTCAGTGAAGAACCTGCCGGAATCTGTTTCCATCTTGGATACCCCCAGACCCAACACTCGGTCTCAGACCCTCCGAGCTAGGGATGGACAGGCTTCCCAACCAAGTGAAGATGGGAGGGGAGAACTTGAGTGGCTATGGCCCTCCTCAACTCCAGGGAGTTCCGCCATAGACCTTCCACCCACTGAAGATACACAGGATGGGACCCTGAACCCAGAGGCTACAGAGTTCATTCCATCCAGTGATGTGCCTGAATGCTGGGAAGATATTCCGGGCCTTTACTCAGAAGCAGAGGAGGAAGAGGCCCCAGAATCAGTGATGATGTCAGAAAGTGTTCCTGACGCAGAGCCTGTGGTACCTGAGCCTGAAGTCCCAAAGGAGCAAAGAACTTACAGAGTCGTGAGGCCTCCCAGGAAATTAACCTACCCTCAATTGGGAAAAAGCTCAGAGGACTCTGTTGCCACTGCCAGAAGAAGTACTGAGTGCTCAGATCCTTCCACTGTTCATTTGGTGGAAGGCAACCCCAGCTCACTCTCTGGCACAGTTAGACAGGCCACCCATGCTAGTGTGACCTGTGGTACAGGGAACCCCACCTCTGAGTTTTGGTGGAAATTCCCTGTACCAACATCATACTCCGCATTCAGTAAATTGGTTCAGAATTGTTGTTAAATTGTTTATCTTTGGGGACCAAAGAGTTTTAGTGGGGGGAGTGTGTAGCGGGGTGTTTCCCCTTTAATTAGGAGAAAGAACTACGGTTCCCAGAGCTCCACTGGTTCACAGGATGTTTTGGGTTATGCCCCAGAGACTCATGGGGGAAGTGATATAAGGAAGGGGCGAGGCCTAGCTCGGTCTCTTTGGACACGGGACGGCTGAGACTGATCCACCTGTGCGGAGCTGTGCTGTGTGAGGGCCTGAAGCCTGGGGACTTCTTACAGCGAACCAAAGAGCCTTCCACCCTCTGCGAGCCTGGGTGGCATCCAACATCTCCTGCCTGCAGCCTAGATTGGATCGGAGACCCGATGGCAGCAACCGCTGTGTGCGAGTGACGACACAGCCGGTGGAAGTCCGGGACGGGTCGCGTCCGGAGGGTGAGCTGAGCGAAAGCTCATCCAATAACCTGTTTATAGTACTGTGCCTATAGACTGCCGAGGCCTACCACCTCACTTTAAGACTCTCACTGGAGATCCGCAGCAGGACTGATCCAGAGGATCTCTAGTGAAGTACGGTCAGTTGTTCAGATTCTCCCTGTTGGATTACAAAGTGTTTATTATTCTTATGTGCACCACCTCTACAGCAAGCCGGTGAAGAATCCATTATTCTTACAGGACTAAGTTTTAGAGTAAGGGATCAGGCCTGATCCGTTAGGTATACATTTAGCTGTTGTGCCATAGGGTGCCTAGTTAACGGTCGCCCCACGTGGCGTTCCTTTACCCCCCTTTATTCTTATGGTGTAATGTGACTGTCATTGCAGGGCTCTGCATACAAGTTAAAAATCATATTGTCATTGCTGTGTGTTTTCTTTGCATAACAAGAAGTAAAATCCGTTATCCCTTTATCACTGTTCTATGTTTGAATCTCTCTCTTAAAGTATAAGGATATATGTGTGTATCCTTTAGACTAGCTGTGCCAGAGTGGGTAGAGCCGATTGCCGGTGGGTTGGAGAGCTGTACTCAGGGCCCAAATCAAACCTTGCGGCCCGCTTAAGCTGAGGGTATCGCTACATAAGCTACTGTGCCGGGGAAAAAAAACAAGCAGACTGGTGTTTTACCAGCCCTAAAAAGGGCTTTTTGGGGTGCTGTCAGGACGCTGTGCTTACAGCAGAGATCAGATGAGTCTTTCAGGAGTGGAGTGAACACTGAATACACTGGCCTAGCCTAGCTTTCCCTATAAAATCAGCAGCAGCTAAACTGTCCCTCCTCTGGCTAACACTGCAGCTTAAGTACAGACTGAATCTAAAATAGATGCTGTCCAGGAAAAAACTAAAAAGCAGACTGGTGTTTTACCAGCCCTAAAAAGGGCTTTTTGGGGTGCTGTCAGGACGCTGTGCTTACAGCAGAGATCAGATGAGTCTTTCAGGAGTGGAGTGAACACTGAATACACTGGCCTAGCCTAGCTTTCCCTATAAAATCAGCAGCAGCTAAACTGTCCCTCCTCTGGCTAACACTGCAGCTTAAGTACAGACTGAATCTAAAATAGATGCTGTCCAGGAAAAAACAAAAAAGCAGACTGGTGTTTTACCAGCCCTAAAAAGGGCTTTTTGGGGTGCTGTCAGGACGCTGTGCTTACAGCAGAGATCAGATGAGTCTTTCAGGAGTGGAGTGAACACTGAATACACTGGCCTAGCCTAGCTTTCCCTATAAAATCAGCAGCAGCTAAACTGTCCCTCCTCTGGCTAACACTGTAGCTTAAGTTCAGACTGAATCTAAAATAGATGCTGTCCAGAAAAAAAAAACAAGCAGACTGGTGTTTTACCAGCCCTAAAAAGGGCTTTTTGGGGTGCTGTCAGGACGCTGTGCTTACAGCAGAGATCAGATGAGTCTTTCAGGAGTGGAGTGAACACTGAATACACTGGCCTAGCCTAGCTTTCCCTATAAAATCAGCAGCAGCTAAACTGTCACTCCTCTGGCTAACACTGCAGCTTAAGTACAGACTGAATCTAAAATAGATGTTGTCCAGGAAAAAACAAAAAAGCAGACTGGTGTTTTACCAGCCCTAAAAAGGGCTTTTTGGGGTGCTGTCAGGACGCTGTGCTTACAGCCGAGATCAGATGAGTCTTTCAGGAGTGGAGTGAACACTGAATACACTGGCCTAGCCTAGCTTTCCCTATAAAATCAGCAGCAGCTAAACTGTCCATCCTCTGGCTAACACTGTAGCTTAAGTTCAGACTGAATCTAAAATAGATGCTGTCCAGAAAAAAAAACAAGCAGACTGGTGTTTTACCAGCCCTAAAAAGGGCTTTTTGGGGTGCTGTCAGGACGCTGTGCTTACAGCAGAGATCAGATGAGTCTTTCAGGAGTGGAGTGAACACTGAATACACTGGCCTAGCCTAGCTTTCCCTATAAAATCAGCAGAAGCTAAACTGTCCCTCCTCTGGCTAACACTGCAGCTTAAGTACAGACTGAATCTAAAATAGATGCTGTCCAGGAAAAAACAAAAAAGCAGACTGGTGTTTTACCAGCCCTAAAAAGGGCTTTTTGGGGTGCTGTCAGGACGCTGTGCTTACAGCAGAGATCAGATGAGTCTTTCAGGAGTGGAGTGAACACTGAATACACTGGCCTAGCCTAGCTTTCCCTATAAAATCAGCAGCAGCTAAACTGTCCCTCCTCTGGCTAACACTGTAGCTTAAGTTCAGACTGAATCTAAAATAGATGCTGTCCAGAAAAAAAAAACAAGCAGACTGGTGTTTTACCAGCCCTAAAAAGGGCTTTTTGGGGTGCTGTCAGGACGCTGTGCTTACAGCAGAGATCAGATGAGTCTTTCAGGAGTGGAGTGAACACTGAATACACTGGCCTAGCCTAGCTTTCCCTATAAAATCAGCAGCAGCTAAACTGTCCCTCCTCTGGCTAACACTGCAGCTTAAGTACAGACTGAATCTAAAATAGATGCTGTCCAGGAAAAAACAAAAAAGCAGACT
Organism: Rana muscosa; assembly: GCA_029206835.1. Classification (NCBI taxonomy): domain Eukaryota; kingdom Metazoa; phylum Chordata; class Amphibia; order Anura; family Ranidae; genus Rana; species Rana muscosa. The sequence continues at coordinate 419,284,009 of CM055116.1, read as the reverse complement.
GGTGTTTTACCAGCCCTAAAAAGGGCTTTTTGGGGTGCTGTCAGGACGCTGTGCTTACAGCAGAGATCAGATGAGTCTTTCAGGAGTGGAGTGAACACTGAATACACTTGCCTATAGCTTTCCCTATAAAATCAGCAGCAGCTAAACTGTCCCTCCTCTGGCTAACACTGTAGCTTAAGTTCAGACTGAATCTAAAATAGATGCTGTCCAGAAAAAAAAACAAGCAGACTGGTGTTTTACCAGCCCTAAAAAGGGCTTTTTGGGGTGCTGTCAGGACGCTGTGCTTACAGCAGAGATCAGATGAGTCTTTCAGGAGTGGAGTGAACACTGAATACACTGGCCTAGCCTAGCTTTCCCTATAAAATCAGCAGCAGCTAAACTTGTCCCTCCTCTGGCTAACACTGCAGCTTAAGTACAGACTGAATCTAAAATAGATGCTGTCCAGGAAAAAACAAAAAAGCAGACTGGTGTTTTACCAGCCCTAAAAAGGGCTTTTTGGGGTGCTGTCAGGACGCTGTGCTTACAGCAGAGATCAGATGAGTCTTTCAGGAGTGGAGTGAACACTGAATACACTGGCCTAGCCTAGCTTTCCCTATAAAATCAGCAGCAGCTAAACTGTCCCTCCTCTGGCTAACACTGTAGCTTAAGTTCAGACTGAATCTAAAATAGATGCTGTCCAGAAAAAAAAAACAAGCAGACTGGTGTTTTACCAGCCCTAAAAAGGGCTTTTTGGGGTGCTGTCAGGACGCTGTGCTTACAGCAGAGATCAGATGAGTCTTTCAGGAGTGGAGTGAACACTGAATACACTGGCCTAGCCTAGCTTTCCCTATAAAATCAGCAGCAGCTAAACTGTCCCTCCTCTGGCTAACACTGCAGCTTAAGTACAGACTGAATCTAAAATAGATGCTGTCCAGGAAAAAACAAAAAAGCAGACTGGTGTTTTACCAGCCCTAAAAAGGGCTTTTTGGGGTGCTGTCAGGACGCTGTGCTTACAGCAGAGATCAGATGAGTCTTTCAGGAGTGGAGTGAACACTGAATACACTTGCCTATAGCTTTCCCTATAAAATCAGCAGCAGCTAAACTGTCCCTCCTCTGGCTAACACTGTAGCTTAAGTTCAGACTGAATCTAAAATAGATGCTGTCCAGGAAAAAACAAAAAAGCAGACTGGTGTTTTACCAGCCCTAAAAAGGGCTTTTTGGGGTGCTGTCAGGACGCTGTGCTTACAGCAGAGATCAGATGAGTCTTTCAGGAGTGGAGTGAACACTGAATACACTGGCCTAGCCTAGCTTTCCCTATAAAATCAGCAGCAGCTAAACTGTCCCTCCTCTGGCTAACACTGCAGCTTAAGTACAGACTGAATCTAAAATAGATGCTGTCCAGGAAAACAAAAAAGCAGACTGGTGTTTTACCAGCCCTAAAAAGGGCTTTTTGGGGTGCTGTCAGGATGCTGTGCTTACAGCAGAGATCAGATGAGTCTTTCAGGAGTGGAGTGAACACTGAATACACTTGCCTATAGCTTTCCCTATAAAATCAGCAGCAGCTAAACTGTCCCTCCTCTGGCTAACACTGCAGCTTAAGTACAGACTGAATCTAAAATAGATGCTGTCCAGGAAAAAAAAAAAGCAGACTGGTGTTTTACCAGCCCTAAAAAGGGCTTTTTGGGGTGCTGTCAGGACGCTGTGCTTACAGCAGAGATCAGATGAGTCTTTCAGGAGTGGAGTGAACACTGAATACACTTGCCTATAGCTTTCCCTATAAAATCAGCAGCAGCTAAACTGTCCCTCCTCTGGCTAACACTGCAGCTTAAGTACAGACTGAATCTAAAATAGATGCTGTCCAGGAAAAAAAAAAAAGCAGACTGGTGTTTTACCAGCCCTAAAAAGGGCTTTTTGGGGTGCTGTCAGGACGCTGTGCTTACAGCAGAGATCAGATGAGTCTTTCAGGAGTGGAGTGAACACTGAATACACTTGCCTAGCCTAGCTTTCCCTATAAAATAAGCAGCAGCTAAACTGTCCCTCCTCTCGCTAAGACTGCAGCTTGAGAATGAATCTAAAATGGATGCTGTCCAGGAGGTGGGAGGGTCTGGGAGGGAGGGTATGCTGCTGATTGGCTGGAATGTGTCTGCTGACTGTGAGGTACAGGGTCAAAGTTTGCTCAATGATAATGAATAGGGGGCGGACCGAACATCGCATATGTTCGCCGGCCGCGGCGAACGCGAACAAGCTATGTTCGCCGGGAACTGTTCGCCGGCGAATAGTTCTGTACATCTCTATGTAGGAGGGGAGGGTAGAGAAGAGAGGGAAAGAACGGTGGGAACGATAAAGGAAAAGAAGAGGAGAGAAAGAGAAAAAGGGGAAAAAGAAAAAAGAAAAAAAATGTATATAAAGAAAGGAGAAAATAGTGGCAATGGTGGAGGAGGTGAAGAGTGGTGATTTGATACAAGGAAGTAAAGGTGATGGATGTAGTTCGGGGGGAAGGGCGGGAGGGGGGAGGAAATAGGGAAAAGAGAATATAGTAATAGGATATAGCAATATGTATATGATGATAGGTACAAAAAAAATTTAATGTTTTACTGGATAAAATGCAATAAATGTTTGTATCATGAGATTAATTTTCTAAATAAAAAAGAGATGATATAAAAAAAGAGCAGTGTGGTGGAGAGTATATGTAGCAGACTGTCTGTCAGAATTAACGGAGAGCTCCGAGTCTGGTGTTCTGCATAGCGGGCTCTTTACCTATATCCCTGTGTTCTCAATACCTCCATATAATCTTCAAACTTTGTTCAGATTACAGGTTGTGGAATTTTCTGTGGAATTTTAAATTGGAGGAGGGGGGGGGGGGGGGAGTGAGGAGAGAAGCTACCTTTTTGGCCTGCCTGATCAGCTGGATCTGATAACAGGGAATCTGCATGAGTGTCTGTCACTGTGTTTGAAAAAAACAAAAAGGGAGTCTGGAGGATCAGATTCAAGGAGTGAAATTCAGTGCTTTACAAAATATACTACAGATTATTTAATGTACTAGATGAACTGTATCAGTGTATCTTAATTATACTGCTGTCTAGAGCTATTTTAGCTATTTAGCTCTATCTAGTCCTATCCAGAAAGTTACTATATAATAACTCAACATTATCAAGGCTTTTTTTTTTTAAAGTACAGCCCTGTGGCATTATATAAAAGCATTATCTATAAATTAAGAAGCTATATGAACTTTATGAAATCTATTTTCAGATACTTTGCTATGAGAATTATTTGCTGATTCGCTGGACTGTGAGGCTGGGTGGTAGACTGCGGAGCCCGGGCTGGGGCTAAGAAGCAGGGAAGTTGTATATTTGGATTTGCATACAGGGATCAGAATATATTAAATAAGTATGCTATAACTCAGCCGCCTCAAGATTTGCATAATTAGAGTGAATGCAGGTTAAAATACTCTAGGAAATTTTTCAAGGATTGACTAAGGATAATTTTTGTAATATTCTTGTAATATTCACTGTGCGTATTCATATCCATACCGGCTAACCAAAAATAAAAAATAAAAAAAGGGAACGGTCACAGGTCAAGAGATAACATCTGTTGAACTTACAGACCATATAACCTGCTGGAACTGCTGGGCTATCTTAGTGTATGTACTGAACACTCTGAATATTATGCTGAACATTTATATTGAACTGGTATATACACTAAATAGTGTGTTGGATATAAAATATTGTACAAGGGTTCTTTTTCATTGAACAGTGTTGAGAACTGAATACCTAAAAAAAAAACAAAAAAAAAAACTTTAATTAAAAGGAGGTTGTGAGTAGATTGGGGGAGGAGAAGGGAGGGGTGGTGGGGAAGGGAAGGAAAGGAGGAGGGGGAGGGGAGGTGAAAGGAGAATAAAAAAGTGAAAAGAAAGAAAAAAAGATAAAAAGGGTGACAGAAGGAGAAAGTACGAAGTGGAAAGATGTCAAGTAAAAGAGGGAAGAAGGAGGAGGAAAAAAGAAAATATGAAAAGAAAATGCTTGTGGGGGAGGACCCACTACAGGAGAGCATTGAGAGTATAAACAAAACACAAATGCAGGATATCCTTAAAAAAGGGGTTGGGGAAGACATGACAAAGTTGACGCCTGAAACTCGTAGTATGTCCAGGATGGCATCTAGGAACGAGAAAGATCAGGTCCCAAAAGATAATAAACAGGAGGATCTAAATAAAACGCAGCCTCCGAGAGTTCCTGAGGTCTCCTGGGGTCTTGATGAAAGATGTATATCCGATATTCTATTGGATACTATACCGAATGGTGATCATTTCTTTCTCGTACATCACGGGACACAGAGCGACATAGTCATTACTAATGGGTTATATAGATACCGTCAGGTGCTGGCACTGGCAACTTCCAAAACCGGAAGTACCCTCCCCTATATAAGCCCCTCCCATCCGGGAGCACCTCAGTTTTTTGCCAGTGTCTAAGGTGTTGGCCAAGAAGAAACATGTGTTTTTCACTGAGCTTGCGTACAGGTTCTTTTGGGCCTCAGTAAGCTATTCCGGATCCGACCAAAAAAGCTTCATAGCTAAACGGTCGGTACCCGGGCCTTGCAGAGAAGAGCAAGGTTTTGCCTGTAATGCTTCTCTTAGGAGAGCTGGACCCTGGGATCCAGAGCTCTGGTCATACCCACGACCAAGATGTTTTCTGTGCAGGGTGCTATACAGGTCCAGGGGAGTGGAATCCTTGGGAACCCGGTCCCTGAAGGTTTGATTACAATGCCTGCCGTGATAGGTGAAGTTTGGGCTTTTGTGGACCAAACAAAGTCCTGCGGCGGGGAACAGGTAAGTGGGGGCCCCCAGGAACTTGGTTCTATTGGGGGACCCCCAAGCCTAATTTGTCTTTCTGTCTGTTACCTAATGGTATTCCCGCAAAATTCTGTGCATGCCTGTAACTACTAAAAAAATGTAATAATTTTTAATGGTGGTCAAGAAAAAAAAAAAAAAATTTTTTATATATATTTAATATATTAGACTGCGGTACCTGTGTTTGTCCACTAGAGGCCGCTGTGGAATGTTTTCTTGTCATGTGGACTAGCTTCTTCTCAGCAGAGCAAAGTCCAGGCAGATGGTGAGTTCTCTTATAGGAAACTGCTTCCTCTGCCATGTTGCAGTGCTCGTCCATCCCCCGGCCTGCGGCAAAGAGGGGCCCTGGCTCCTGTCCCTTGTTACCATATTTGAAATTAGCGCCGAAGGCGCACGTGCCCGCGCGCGTGCGCGTGCACGCGCCTCTATATATAGAGGTGAGCCGGGAAAGGGGGCGGAGCCTGGGGGATGACGCTCTGTGCGCGCCGCAGCGCTTCTGCGCATGTGCGGGCGTCCCAGCAGTTTAAAAAAACCACAATATTGTAGTGAGCTGGCTATGAAGTACAGAGACAGAGCTGGCAACATTTAAAGGCATACAGCAAGCGGTTGATACAGGCATCCCCTAGAAAGGCACATTAGTAGACACCAACTGTGATATAGCAGCAATTGTGCTAGACTATTCTCAGTAAAAGTGGTGTATTACGGCTGGAATACCTCAGCTTTAGGCTTAGGAATATGCCGTCCAGAAGCTCCGGAACTGAATCTTCCAGGAAGCGAAGGGGGTCTCATCGGGCTCGGAGGATCTTGGGCATACTCCTGCTGCACCAGTCTCCCCTGAAGTTCAGAGGTAAGTGACCGTAGAGACCCCGCAGGGTACTTGGTACTGTGGCTGTCCTCAGTTCACCTGCTCCTGTGTATGTAACAGAGGAGGATTTTCCTCAGCTCTGGGAGGATTAGAGAGAGATTGTCAACATTTATCGCTGCCTCCCTGTCAGGGAAAGCACGCCCGATCTCCGTCTCCTCCTTCAGAGTGCCTGTTAGCAGAGCAACAGTCCCATACAGGGATCGACCTGCCTGAAGGGGATCAGGATGAGGTTGATTCTGTTATAGAGGAATCAACAGTGGGGGAACCTTTTCTCAGCATCTTAAGCTGAAAGATTATGGGTTCAGTCTCTGACTAACATGGTCCGATCAGCATTTAAAAATGCACCTTGCGGAACCATCAACCACTACTGTATCCTCGTTGGGGTCGCTAGAAGCCCCCAGACTGTTTGTTCTTTTCCACTTCACCCTTTACTGAAAGGGCTCATTTACCAGGATTGGGAACGTCCTGAGAAAATATTTATTCCCCCAAGAGATTTCCGGTGGTCTATCCCATGGAGGATAAGTTCATCAAAAAAAAAAAAAAAAAAAAAAAAGAAAAAAAAAAAAAAAAAAAAAAATGGAAGGTCCCTACAGTGGACGCAGCCATCTCTTGTATGTATAAATCACTGACATGTCCAGTGGATAATGTCCAAATGTTCAAGAACCCAATAGATAAAAGATTGGAGTCCTTATGAAAATCTGCTTGGTGATACAACCAGCAGTAGCAGCTATTGGGGTCTGCTAAGCAGTGAAGGATCAGTTGAAACAGGTCTTGAGGGACTTGACAGATCAGCAGGCTTTGCCCTAGCTGATCTACCTAGAGCCTTAGGCTTTGCGGTTGACGCCATAGAGGATTCAGTCCATCAGGCCTCCCGCCTTACGCTGTCTATAGTACATATGCGTAGGCTCCTATGGCTCAAAAACTGGTCTGCTGAAGCTCCCTGTAAAGAATGGCTGGTTAGCGTCCCATTTCATGGTGAACGCTTATTCAGGGAAAACCTGGACAAATATATCCAGAAAATTTCCAGCGGTAAAAATACGCTCTTACCGGTTAAAAGCAGAGTTAGAGGTCCCTCTTTAAGAGGCCTGCTTCTCCAGTCCCTGGGGCATCGGCTGTGTAACAGTTCCGACGGCCTCCTCGGTCAAATCCCGGGGGTAAAAAACAGGGACAGTAGCAGGGTAATGAGAAACCCTGGGTCAGGGGAGGTACAAAACCTCCCCCAAAGTTAAATTCATTGAAGCCCCCACTCAGTCGGGTGGGGGGAGGACTCCAGTTGTTCGCAAGAGACCTGGCGGGACACGATCAAGACAGATAGGTGCTCTCCGCAGTAGGTTTGGGATACAGTTTGGAGTTAAAAGACTCTCCTCCTTCCCATTTTTGAGGTCAAACGTGCCAAGGGATCCCCGGAAGAGAGAGTCCCTCCTGTTGGCACTAGAACAACTATTGCTCCAAGGAGTAATTATGGAGGTTCCCCTGGAAGAATGAGGGTTCGAGTTTTACTCAAACCTCTTTACAGTCCCGAAGCAAACGCGGTCGGGAGGCCCATATTAATTCTAAAAGGGCTATACAAATTCCTGTATATCAGGACTTTCCGATGGAGTCGATCCGATCGGTGGCCACTGCCCTACAAGGGGAGGATTGGTTAGCCACGATCGACATCAAAGATGCTTATTTGCACATTCCCATCTTTCCAGTCCACCAAAAATTTCTACGCTTTGCAGTAGAAGGGCGCCATTTTCAGTTCAGAGCCTTACCCTTCGGTTTGGCCACAGCACCACGAGTGTTTACAAAAATTCTGGCCCTTTATTGGCCAATCTAAGAACACAAGGTGTAATGATAATGGCATATCTGGATGACTTGTTGCTGATAGACCACTCAGTGAAAAAACTAGACGTGGTCGTTCACAAGACGATCAAGTATCTGGAATCTCACGGTTGGATTATCAACCGAGACAAGTCAGCCCTAAAAACCAGTCAAAAGTCTGGAATACTTGGGGCTAAGGTTGGATTCAGGCCAGAGAAAAATATTCTTGCCTCGAGGAAAGGTGTTGTCTTTGAAATATTTGATCCACTTAGTGGGTACAAAAAAGACAGCCGTCCATACGCCTGTATATGAGGCTGCTGGGAAAAATGGTGGCATCATTCGAAGCAGTACCCTACGGTCAATTCCATTCAAGGAATTTGCAAGGGGCCATACTGTCAGCCTGGAACAAAAAAGTTCAGGCCCTAGACTTACAATGTCCTTGTCCCCTTCCGTTCGCAAGAGCCTCCGTTGGTGGTTGGTTCCCCAGAATCTGGAAAGAAGGAAATCCTTCAGTCCGATTTCTTGGAAGGTGGTCACTACAGATGCCAGCCTTATAGGCTGGGGAGCAGTACTGGAGCAATAGTCTCTCCAGGGCAGATGGTCGGATGCAGAAAAGGCCCTGCCCATCAATCTCTTAGAGATACGAGCAGCCCGGTATGCCCTAGTAGCATGGACATCCAAACTCCAAGGGTCCCCTGTCAGAATTCAATCAGACAATGCCACAGCAGTGGCATATATCAATCATCAGGGGGGCACCAGGAGTCGTGCAGCCCAGAGGGAAGTAAATTACATCCTGAAATGGGCAGAAAAATATGTCCCAGCCATATCTGTGGTATTCATTCCAGGAGTGGAGAATTGGAAGGCGGACTTTCTAAGTCGCCAGCAATTAGGCCCAGAGGAAGGGTCCCTTCACCCCGAGGTTTTCTGGACAATATGTCAGCGGTGGGGAACATCGGATGTAGATCTTCTAGCATCCAGATTCAACGCAAAGGGGGACAGGTTTGTCTCTCGGACAAGGGATCCCCTAGCTTGCGGCTCGGATGCCCTAGTGTTCCCTTGGGATCAGTTCAAGCTGATATATGCATTCACACCGCCACAATGGTTACCTCGATTACTCCGCAGAATCAGGGTAGAAAAGAAACAGTGATTCCGGTGGCTCCAGCGTGGCCCCGAAGAGCGTGGTACGCGGAGATTGTAAAATTTCAGTGGGGAGTCCTTGGACTCTCCCACGTCGTCCGGACCTGCTTTCGCAAGGACCGATATACCACCCTTCCTTACCAGCCCTAGGTTTGACGGCCTGGCTATTGAAGCCCACATTCTAAAAAAGAGAGGGCTCTCTAATGCTGTGGTATCTACCATGATCAATGCCAGGAAGCCGGTATCCAGGCAGATCTACTATAGAATCTGGAAGGCGTACATCGCGTGGTGTGAGGCCAGGAAATGGCATCCACATAAGTACGTAATAGGTAGGATTCTGGACTTCCTACAGTGGGCTGTAGATAGGAAGCTTGCCTTGAGTACTATCAAGGGTCAGATTTCGGCCTTGTCAATATTTTTTCAAAGGCCCTTGGCTTCGCATTCACTAGTCAAAGCCTTTATACAAGGAGTGATGCGTATTAGTCCTCCGGTTAATATTCCCATATGTCCATGGGATCTAAACTTGGTTCTGTCGGTTCTACAGAAACAACCATTTGAACCATTACAGTATATTTCCTTGGTGCTTCTCACCAGGAAATTGATTTTTCTAGTAGCCAATTGTTCGGCTAGAAGAGTATCGGAATTAGCAGCTATGTCCTGCAAGGAGCCATATCTGGTTATCCATAAGGACAGAGTAGTGTTACGTCCTCATCCAGCCTTTCTTCCTAAGGTGGTATCGAGGTTTCATTTGAACCAAGATGTGGTTCTTCCTTCTTTTTTCCCCAAACCTACTTCGGTAGAGGAAAAGTTATTGCATTCTTTGGATGTAGTAAGAGCAGTTAAAGCTTATCTAAAGGCCACTGCTCAGATTCGCAGAACGGATACTTTGTTTATTCTGCCGGAAGGCCCCAGAAAGGGTCAGGCAGCGTCAAAATCTACTTTAGCCAAGTGGATTCGACAGGTCATTATGCAAGCTTATGGCTTGAGAAGGAGACCGCCTCCGTTCAAAGTTAGAGCGCACTCCACGAGAGCAGTTGGAACTTCATGGGCAGTGCATCACCAGGCCTCCCTGGCTCAAATCTGTAAGGCCGCAACATGGTCTTCAGTTCACACGTTTACTAGGTTCTACCAGGTGGACGTCGCCTTTGGGCGCAGTGTGTTGCAGGCCGCAAAAGATCCTCATGTCTGATAGCGCTCAGCTTATATATGGTGTATCCCCCCCCTCATTTGGCATTGCTTTAGGACATCCCATTAGTAATGACTATGTCGCTCTGTGTCCCGTGATGTACGAGAAAGAAAATAGGATTTTTATAACAGCTTACCTGTAAAATCCTTTTCTTGGAGTACATCACGGGACACAGAGCTCCCGCCCCTCTTTAGGGACACTTATTGCTTTGCTACAAAACTGAGGTGCTCCCGGATGGGAGGGGCTTATATAGGGGAGGGTACTTCCGGTTTTGGAAGTTGCCAGTGCCAGCACCTGACGGTATCTATATAACCCATTAGTAATGACTATGTCGCTCTGTGTCCCGTGATGTACTCCAAGAAAAGGATTTTACAGGTAAGCTGTTATAAAAATCCTATTATTCAAGCACAACGAGAGAATAAGGAGGAACTTGACCCACAGGGTATAGGTGGGAATAAGGTTATTGGTAGTTTAAATCAATCTGTCAGTAAAGCAGCTGAAACTACAATAAAGGAACCAACACTGAGTGATGTCTTTGCGGCCATACAGGCATGTAATAATTCTTTAACAAATCAAATGCTAGATTTAAAAAAGGATATAACAGTTATAAGACAAGAAAATCAAAAAATCTGTGAACGCACAACTGATTTGGAAAATAGGGTCAGTACAACAGAGGATGCCTTGCCTTCCTTAAAAAGGGAACTCCAACAAACCAAAAAACAAATAATGGACCAAGCACAGAGATTGGATAATTTGCAAAATAGGCAAAAGACGTAATAATGTTCGTATTCTAGGCGTTCCTGAACAGGAATGAGGTCAATCAATGATCGTTTTTTGTAGAAAAATGGATAATGGATACATTGGGCATGGAGGGATTCTCAAAACTTTATACAATTAAAAGGGCTCATCGTATTCCCAGTCACCCGATCTCCTCTTCAAGTAATCCCAGGACAGTGATAATCAAGATGTTAAATTACAGAGATAGAGACTTATTTCCTTTTTGGCGTGCTTTAGAAAGAATTATCGAGTATAATGCCGCGTACACACGACTGTTTTTCTCGACGTGAAAAACGGCATTTTTTCCTTTCGACGAGAAAAACGATCGTCTGTGGGCTTTATGTCGTTTTTCTCGATGAGAAAAACAACATTAAAAACTTCGAGAAAAATTAGAACATGCTCTATTTTTTCTCGCCGTTTTTCACGTCGTCGTTTTTCTCGTCATGAAAAATGGTCGTGTGTAGGCTTTAACGACGTGAAAAAAGCGTGCATGATCAGAAGCAAGTGATGAGAAGGGAGCGCTCGTTCTGGTAAAACTACCGTTCAGAATGGAGATGGCACATTCGTCATGTAGGAAATTATTGCATCGTTTAATGCAGCGCATTCTTTTCTTCGTTCTAATGCTGCAATAATCCTATTCTCTTGCTGCTGATATTCTCACAGAGTTATGTAAAAGTTTGGTCTTTAGTATTTATTGTTTTCTCATGATTAATCTATATTTATTGTAAGCCAGATCTCCCTAAATCCCCAATATTTTAGAGTTTCCATCTTGTTTTGAAGATGTTTTTTTTTGTCATTTTTATTTTTATTTTAGACTGGTTTTCCATATTATTTGATATTTTGTAGTGTGTCAAGCTACCCCAACAACATTATTATTTCTTAGAATTTTCCCTCAAGGAGGTTATTGTTCCTTGTTAATTTCCCAATTTTTTATCCACTGTCCCTGCCTACTCACTACCAATCTGTCTATTTAGAAGAAAAACACATGTTCATTTTGTAACATCAAACAAAAATTCCATTTATTCTGGCCTAAAAACAAATTAAAGGGTAAGCCAAAACAAAACCAGATGTAAAGTAAATCTAAAGAAGCCAGGAAGACAGCACTGGAGACCCTGCTGAAATTAGTGCAGACCCAGATCACCACAGCAAACACCAAAGGATGAAAAGACGAAAATTGGGACTATCTGAGGGACATATCCTGGGCTCATTTGGTGCTTTTCTTTTTTCCCTTCCCTGCAGCCTTCCTTGGAGGCTGTGTCTGTGGAGGAGGGACTGGGACAGGAGCAGGGACTGGGACAGGAGCAGGGACTGGGGCAGGAGCAGGGACTGGGGCAGGAGCATGGAGTGGGGCAGGAGCAGGGAGTGGGGCAGGAGCAGGGAGTGGGGCAGGAACTTGAGCAAGGACATAAGAAACGTCCACAACGTCCGTAAAATCATTCAGTTTCCCCAACATGCCCATATTTACAACCTTCAATATCAGGCTCTCGCTTTTTAGCCGCTGGGCCAATTCCATTTCTGGAAGTTTGTGCCCAATAAGGGCAGCAAATCCCTCTGCAGCGGTGGGGGGCTCTCTGAGGGCCGCAGTAGCCTCCCTAATTAGGGCCTGGGTCTCCTCCTCCATTTGAAGAAGCCTCCTTGCCCTTTTTCGTGGAATCCGCAGCGGAGGTATCTGGGGCCTGGTGTTGCGCTGTGTCCCACTGGGGCCTGCCTCCTCCTGTGTCCCACTGGGGCCTGCCTCCTCCTGGCTTCCACTGGCACCTGCCTCCTCGTGGGTCCCACTGGGGCCTGCCTCCTCCTGGGTTCCACTGGCACCTGCCTCCTCGTGGGTCACACTGGGGCCTGCCTCCTCATCCTGTTAAAAAACGTTACATATAGTTATTTTAGCCTTCATCTTTCACACACATTTGTCACCTCATGACATTTGCTAATTGAATGCTAATAAATATTATAGTTAATCATTCTGACACCAGCATTTTTCATTCATGTCCCCCTAATTTTTGCTGATGTCTATTGATATGTCAGACACTTTGGTTTATCTGGTAACATTTTTAACACAATTTTTTCAACTTTGACAACATTAGACTTTTATTAATATAAATATTTCGCTAAATATTATACCTGGCTCCAAATATTCAAATCCGGCTCCTCCAGGAGTTGAGCTTGTTCCTCCAAAGAGACCTCAACTTGGCTGGAGGGTTGGCTGCAGGGAATGCTGGAGGGAAGGCTGGAGGGTTGGCTGCAGGGAAGGCTGGAGCTCGTTCTGGGTGGAAGGGTGGAAAGGGATTCCCTGGATTCCAGGTGGTCATCGAGGAAACTGAGATGCTGGTAGTACCAGAGATTTGGAATATATCTGTCCTCTGCAGCTGCTCCTGACCGCATTGATGTTCGGACTTTGTTTCTTTGAGTCCGGTATGTTCCCCTAGTGGTCCCAATTTTCTTCTTCACATCCTGTAGTGTTGCTGTGGGGATCTGAGATTGCACAAATTCCAGCAAGGTCTCCAGTGCTCTCTTCCTGGCTTCTTTATTTTTATTTTGTTTGTTTTTGGTCTCCCATAAAACAGGAAGATTCTTCCATCTTTGCAGGAATTCCATCATGAAATCGGGGTCCTTAAATACCTGCATTTTTGCTGCAAGTCCAAAAACACACCAAAAATCGAAGGTCAGTCAAGTCTACTCCAAATCTTTCTCACCATATATAGGCCACTAACGTAGCAATTGATCAGTCATCATAGAGTTGAGTGGACACCTGGATGTTTGTGTTGAACTCTTTTTTGTAAACATGGTAAAAAGCTAGAGTTCGTGACGTGACTTGACCCGAACTTGACCCCGAACCCAAACCCCATTGAAGTCAATGTAGCCCCGTAAATCTGCGGACTAAAAGGACTCCAAAAAAGTAAAGGAGTACCTCGAACTGTCCCTGCACAAAGTGTCATTTGTGCTTTTCCAAAATTAACCCAAAATTCACTCCTGGCTATAATGAATTGTTGTCTCCCGACAAATGCAATACATAGAAAAGTCATTGATACAAACATTGAGAAAGCATTTTGGTTCCCACAAATTCTCTTACCAGGCCCTTCATGTCTGGAATGGATATTAAGGGGAACCCCGCCGCCAATGTTTTTCAAAAGGCGTGTGGTCCCCCCAAATATCCATACCAGGCCCTTCAGGTCTGGTAAGGATTTTAAGGGGAACTCCACCCCAAATTATAGAAAAAAATGGCGTGGAGTCCCCCCAAATATCCATACCAGGCCCTTCAGGTCTGGCAAGGATTTTAAGGTGAACTCCACCCCAAATTATTGAATAAAATGGCGTGGAGTCCCCCCAAAAATCCATACCAGACCCTTATCCGAGCACGCAACCTGGCCGGCCGCAGGGGAATAGGGGGGGACGAGAGAGCGGCCCACCCCTCCCTCCTGAACCGTACCAGGCCACATGCCCTCAACATGGGGAGGATGTCCCCATGTTGATGGGGACAAGGGCCTCATCCCCACAACCCTTGCCCGGTGGTTGTGGGGGTCTGCGGGCGGGGGGCTTATCGGGATCTGGAAGAACCCTTTAACAAAGGGGACCCCCAGATCCCGGCCCCCCCTATGTAAAATGGTAATGGGGTACATTGTACCCCTACCATTTCACCCCAAAATGTGACAAAATTCAAAAAATGACAATAGACGTTTTTGGACAATTCATTTATTATTGTTTTTGTTTTTCTTCCATCTTCTCCCTTCTTCTTTTCTGCATTCGAGTTTCTTCCTCCATCTTCCTCTTCCTCTTCATCTTCATCTCCATCTCCATCTCCATCTTCATCTCCATCTTCATCTCCATCTTCCTTCTGGCTTCTCGTCCGCATCTTGCTCCGGCTTCTTCTTTCTTCTCGCGCCGCTCCGTTTGAATTTGAGTTTGCCGCTGTGTGACGCTTAAGTTATGCAGTTCTCCTCTAGGTCCGCTGCGAGCCGGTGGCCCCGCCCCCCTCTGACAGCACGGGGAAAGTACCCGTGAAATCCATGTGCGTCAGAGGGGGGCGGGGTCCCCGGACCAAGTGGAGAACTGATGAACTGAAGCGTCACACAGCGGGAACCTCCAATTCAAACGGAGCGGCCGGAGAAAGAAGATGCCAGAGCAAGATGCGGACGAGAACACCGAAGAAAGAAGGAAGATGAAGAGGAAGATGAAGAGGAAGAGGAAGATGGATGAAGAAACACGAATCGAGAAAATAAGAAGGAAGAAGATGGAAGAAGAAGATGGAAGAAAGCCAAACCAACAAATAAAGGAATGGTCAAAAACCGTCTATTGTCATTTTTTACATTTTGTACACTTTCTTCGTGAAATGGTACCCCTTACCAATTCACATAGGGGGGGGGCCGGGATCTGGGGGTCCCCTTTGTTAAAGGGGTCTTCCAGATTCCGATAAGCCCCCCGCCCGCAGACCCCCACAACCACCGGGCAAGGGTTGTGGGGATGAGGCCCTTGTCCCCATCAACATGGGGACATCCTCCCCATGTTGAGGGCATGTGGCCTGGTACGGTTCAGGAGGGAGGGGTGGGCCGCTCTCTCGTCCCCCCTCTTCCCCTGCGGCCGGCCAGGTTGCGTGCTCGGATAAGGGTCTGGTATGGATTTTTGGGGGGACTCCACGCCATTTTTTAAAAAAAATTGGGGTGGAGTTCCCCTTAAAATCCTTGCCAGACCTGAAGGGCCTGCAAATAGAATTTGGGGGGACCCCCACGTTTTTTTGGGTCTCGAAAACTGAGTTTGCAATGTATTGCCATTTGCCAGGAGCCGAGAATACATTCTAGCCGCAATTGAGTTTTAAATGATTATTCAAACTTCAAAAATGACACTTTGTGCAGGGCCAGTACTAACAGCACGGGAAGCAAGCGCAAAGTTACATGCATATTGCCCAACACCGGCCCCGAACATACAGTGAATGTTTAGGTTTCTGCTCCGGGACCCAGCCCAAAAAAAAGGTCTGTACGGTCACTAAATTTTCTGTTCGGGGCCGCTCAACCCTCGACATATCAAGTATGAAAAATGTTACGTACCCGCGATCTACACGTTCGTTGCTTCCGACCTTCTTCCACTCACTGAACGTCGCTTTCCACGATGTTTTTTTAACGTTATATACAGTGCGCATGCGTGACGATCCACAAGCTTTCCCGCCCCTGACGTTTGTTAGACTACTTTCCCCGCCCCTTCTCGCTCGTCCTTAATGACGGAGACTGACAACATGGCGGAGAATGACCAAGATGAAGTGGAAAGTGTGGAAGGAGGCAGGGCCAGACCCAGAAGATATAAAGCCACTAACATGTCGTTTGAGGAGATGGTGGATATGGTCACCATATTGCTGAGGGAGGATTTTGACGCCAAACATGGGCCCTACAAAAATCCAAATAAGGTGAAGGCCCAGATCATGGATAAAGTGGTCAAAACGCTCTTCAGGAATTTTGGTGTTCGCAGGTCGAGGGAACAGATCCGCAAACGATGGTCGGACATTAAATTGTGTGAGCCGGAGCAATATAAAAAAATTAAAAAAGTGATCCGAAAAAGTAAGTATATTTACATTTAATGTGATTTTTATTAATAGCGTGGTGCTGCATGTGCTTTTTCGTTAATGTATGTAGTACAGTTCAAGATGTCCGGGTTCATGTTCTTGTTCACACGAATCGATCGTAGAAATCCGCGTTCAAACGTTCACTAAATGACGATCTTTTGGTCCGAGTCAGTGTTAACTACATTTGATCATTCCTAATAATAGGCATGTTCGAATTTAGTTATCACTGTATTCCCCCAAAACATCGTTTGGGTGGTATTGAACGAGGATTTCGACGTTTGATTCTTGTGCCCAAGAACATGAAACAGGACATCTTTTACTGTTCAAGATGTCCTGTTTCATGTTCTTGGGCACAAGATTCATCAGGCGAAATCCTCGTTCAATAATACCAAAACGATGTTTTGGGGGAATACAGTGATAACTACATTTGAACATGACTATTATTAGGAATGATCAAATGTAGTTAACACTGACTCGGACCAAAAGATCGTCATTTAGTGAACGTTTGAACGCGGATTTCGACGACTGATGATTCTTGTGCCCAAGAACATGAAACAGGACATCTTTTACTGTTCAAGATGTCCTGTTTCATGTTCTTGGGCACAAGATTCATCAGTCGAAATCCTCGTTCAATAACACCAAAACGATGTTTTGGGGGAATACAGTGATAACTACATTTGAACATGCCTATTATTAGGAATGATCAAATGTAGTTAACACTGACTCGGACCAAAAGATCGTCATTTAGTGAACGTTTGAACGCGGATTTCGACGACTGATGATTCTTGTGCCCAAGAACATGAAACAGGACATCTTGAACTGTTTATGTGATAATTAATTAGAAACATGGTTGTGTAGGTGTTGGTAACTATATTTAACTAATCTAACTGGATTCAGTGTACGGTTACGAGAGTATGCTCAGCAGCTGCTTACACATCTGGACTCATTAGCACAAGTGTGGGCCACAGGAACAACCTTTTGATGGTGTCACACACAGGTGATCCAGTGGATACTTGGTGTGTTTCCATGTGTGAAACATGACCAAAATAGATTAATCTACCAGCTTTGGAAATGGATACAATCATGTGTTCATCTTCTAAAGTATTTCCAAAAATAGAATTGTAACACACTTCCCAAGAATGCTTAATATTACTCTTTCAGGCCTAAATATATTTAGTTACACAAGTCTACCTTTGGGTTCTATCTCCTAGGGCTTCAAAGAGCTAGGAGACAGGAGGCTGCAAACCCCGCACCACCAACCCAAGACCCACAACCGCAGGATGTGGCTGAACAGGGAAATGCCAACTCAACAGGTCAGTGTCATACACCACAGCCTCAGGTAATAGATGTAGGCCTGTATATTTAGTAAGACCTTATTTTTTTTCTAATTTAAGGTACTTTAATGCCTGCGGCCCCAGCAACCTTCACCCGACACACTGCCCAGATGTTGGTGAAAGAACTGAGGGTCTGCTCTCGTGAGCTGGAAACAATGAAAGAGAACTTGTTCCAGATGAGGCAAAACACTAAGCAGATGGAGCAAAGAATTCAAAAAATAGAACAGGTTCTTGGGAGGGTTTAAAAATGTTATATGTTTTACAATTCAGTTTTCTAATTTTTGTTTTAATTGTAGATATGCCCTTTTTTGGGGGAATCTTTTAATTTCTAAAATTAATATTGTACATGTTGTACATTTTTGTCAAGACTTTTATCCAAAAAATGATCTTTAAAAAGCCCAAAAATTTGTTTTTTTATTTTTATACAAAAATAAATAAATAATTATGCTCCTCTAATAAATATTTTAAACTAAACAATGTGTGGCTTCTTATATCAATGTTGCCCCCCCCCCCCATAACAAATGTGTGTGTTTACACTCAAAATGATGGTAATTTACTTGTTACAAAAACACATGGCACTACAACTGCACTAGTATAACCTAGGACAGTGATGGTGAACCTTGGCACCCCAGATGGTTTGGAACTACATTTCCCATGTTGCTAAGGCACTCTGCAGTGGAGTTGAGCATCATGGGCAATGTAGTAGCAAAACATCTGGAGTGCCAAGGTTCACCATCACTGATCTAGGAGAAAGAACAAATACAACAAAATAAAAGCAAACAAGATGTTTTCAGTATAATTTCGTTTATTCTTCATAAAATTATTTTAAATGTGATCAGGCATTGCAATGGCCCCCCTACCCATAAAATATTCCACATAGCGTTGCCGCACATCACAGCCGCTTTGGGGGGCCAAGCCTGTAGGGCCAGCTACCTGGGCTGGCAATGGTCCATCCAAGAACTGTGTGCCCTGAAGGGCAACTGAAGAGAGATAATTGTTCGATTTTTTTTTTTAAATAATTGTGAAGTATGCAACAGCACATGATTAAATGGTTCCATTTGTACTCCGCCATGTTGAGAGCAGTCTGAAAAATGCGAAAACGACTGGCCATGATGCCAAAGGCATTTTCGACCACCCTTCTCGCTCTGGCCAGCCTATAATTAAATACCCTCCTCTCAGGGGTGAGGGTCCTTTGTGGAAAAGGCCTCATCAAATGGGGTCCAAGCGCAAACGCCTCATCTGCCAGGAAAACAAAGGGGAGGCCATGTTCATTTTCTTCAGCAGGTGGCAATGCCAGGTCCTCGGAAAGAAGCCGGTCGGCAAAATCGGTCTGGGCAAAAACACCACCGTCAGACATCAGCCCATTTTTCCCAACATCAATATAGAGAAATTCATAGTTGGCAGACACCACCGCCATCAGCACAATACTGTGGAACCCTTTATAATTATAAAAAAAGGATCCCGATTGGGGTGGTGGCACGATGCGGACGTGCTTGCCATCAATGGCTCCTCCACAGTTGGGAAAGTTCCACCGCTGCGAAAACTCAGATGCCACATTCTGCCATTCCTGTGGCGTCGATGGAAACTGTGGAGTCAAACCAAAAATACAAATTAAAATACTTTGCTACCTAAACATTGCAAGCATGTTCGCACTAAACATTTTGGGCAAAACATCAGTATAGCATTAATTTGGAAGGAGGATTTTAGAGCGGAGCTCTGCAGCCAAAATAATACCAAATTACCCAGCAGCTCCAGCTAGAGCAGCTGCAGAGTTTTTATAATTGGACACTTACCTGTCCTGGAGTCCAGCAACGTCCGCAGCAGAGGACGAACAATCGCTCGTCACTCTGCTGCCCCTCCGCCATCCTCTGTGAGGGAACCAGGAAGAGAAGCCTTGCAGCTTCACTGCCCGGTTCCCTACCGCACATGCACGAGAAGCGCTGCGCAGTTCTGACTGGTCCTCCTGTGTTCTGGGAGCCAAGTGTCTCCAAGAACACTATGGGTATTCTGCGGGAAGTGACTTGTCTCCGGCAGATTGGCCGCAGAGATGACTCCTGAATGTGGGTGAAAATACCTGTCTTAAACAGGTATCTTCACCCCCCTCCCCCCTGAAAGGTGTCAATTTTGACACCAGAGGGGGGATGGTTACGATGAGCGGAAAATAAACTTTAGGGTGGAGCTCCGCTTTAATAAGAGCTAAAAATGAGAACAAAAAACATGAGCCACTCTGATGGACCTGTGAAATTCTTTTAGGGTAGGGGGGTTGAGATGAGTTGGGGACATCATAAATAAAAGCTCTAGTACTATGTAATTTATTTTGTTAGATTAGACAAAAGCAAATAATTAGGGGGGGGGGGCAGGCAATCTAAGCACTACAATGGAGCGGACAAAAAACATTGGGGAGTGACTAGGCTAGGTGTGTTTGGGCCCAGGATATAATGCTGGAGAGGTTGGTTTTTAAAAATATGCATGTAGGCCCAAAAAAAGGAACATTCAAAGCTTACAACATGCATGGGGACAAAGGGGACAATCACAGCATATTCCAATCATGGTAATTAGAGACAGTTCAAAAAATAATATACATTATCAAGCATAAAAATACATAGATTGGGATTTTTATAAAGGAGAAAACTTACCTTAATATAGTCCTCCTGAAGGACCTGGATAATGGCAGAGCAGGTTTCTGGGATAATGACGCCCAGAGCCTGGGGGGAGATGCCTGTCGAGAACTTGAGGTCCTGCAAGCTTCTCCCAGTCGCAAGGTATCGCAACGTGGCGATGAGCCTCTGCTCAGCAGTAATGGCTTCCCGCATAACGGTGTCCTGCCTGGTGATATAGGGGGACACCAAAGCCAAGAGCTGCTGAAAAACGGGGTCAGACATCCTAAGAAAATTCCTGAAGTCATCAGGGTTATTCTCCTGGATCTCCCGCAGCAGAGGCATATGACATAATTGGTCCCGCTTGAGCAACCAATTCTTGGTCCAAGAACTCCTCCTCACCCTGTTCATGGACCGGATCTGGGACATAGCAACAAGCCCAGAAGCAAGCACAGCACGATCTCGGCGACAAGAACGTACCCGCAACATGGCTTCAAAACGGTCGTCTAATCAGAACGAACTAAAAGAACGCACTGAAGAACAGCAAGGCCTCTGAAGAACGAGCTGAAAAACAGTAACGAGCGGACAAGAACGTACTGCAAAAACAGATACGAACTCACTACACGCACTGAAAGCCAGATACGAACCCACAAGCACAAACTGAACTCCCGAAAACGATCTTTAAAGCACGAAGACTGAAAAGCGCGAATCGTCTCTTCCCAAACTTTTATTAACACGCGGTAACACGAAATCAGCAAAAGCAGCCAAAAGGGTGGCGCCAACATAATGAAACTTCCCCTTTATAGTGCCATCGTACGTGTTGGACGTCACCGCGCTTTGCTAGATCATTTTTTTTCACGATAGTGTGTAGCCAAGGCAGGCTTGAGAGGAAACACGAAAAATAACGTCGAGAAAAACGATGTTTTTTTTCATGACATGAAAAACGGTCGTGTGTACGCGGCATGTGGGTAATAAAATCTCCTTCTACCCAGATTTTTCAATGGAAGTACAGAAGAAACGAGAAAAATTTTAAGAGATTAAGTGTAGTTTGCGTCTAAAACAAATAATATATTCAATGTTATTCCCAGCTAAATTGAGAATTATTGACGGAGAAAATTTTATTTTTTTTGAAAATCCGGAAGCAGTCAACGTCTGGCTAGATGAAAGATGTACAAAGGAGAATAAAAAGACTTCCTGAAAGTTCGATACATTTTTCCTCTTCTTTCCACATTTGGAAAACTATATCTGAATATTGAAACGGTGGACTATAGTTTTGATTTTTGATTTCTTCTTTTTTTTTTGTGTTAGTCTCCTAAGCCAATTCTCCTATAGTTATTTTCTGTCTTTTTTTTTGCACATGCATTTCACTTGTAACTGTTTGAGCCCATTAGACAGTCCCCTTGTATGAGTCCCTTGTAGACTGTGGTGAGGGGTAGAGGTTTCTACCAACCTGGGTGGTTGGTGGGAGTCCCTAGGAATGATTGGGTTCACAAGAGAGGGAGGATGGGGTTGGGGGAGGGTTTTTTTTTTTTTTACCCCGGGCTCTCTTTCGCTCTCTTTCTCTCTCTCTCCCTCTCTCTATTTTCTTTCAGTGGGAGAAATGCTTTTCTTATATATAAAGGGTATATCGGATAGTGCATCTGGTCTGTTGAAGCTTTGTTCAATATTCTCTGATGAAATGAAATGATGAGTAGTAAAATAACGGTGTTGTCGTGGAATGTGAGGGGGATGGGAGACAGGCAGAAGAGACAAGCAGTTTACGAGGCTATTGAATTTTATAAACCTATGATAATATTTTTGCAGGAGACCCATCTCGAGCGAGCAGACATGTTGCTTTTTGAAGGTGTAAGATTTCCGTATCAATTCTATGCTATATATACTACTTACTCACGAGATGTCAGTGTCTTGATTTCTCGCTCGATACGGTTCTCATGTAAAGAGAGTTTTATAGACCCAGAAGGTCGTTATATTGTGTTACATAGATGATAAAAACCTTTTGTTGGTCAATGTCTATATTCCTCCTCCTTATAGTGATGAAGTGCTGAAAAATGTTTTTGGGAAAATGGTACAGTGGCCGCACTTGCCAACCTTAGTAATGGGAGACTTTAATAATATAATGAATGAGGGGGAAGATAGACATAGTACCACAAAGGGAAAACAAATGACGAAGAGAACTAGATTTGCTAAACAACTACAAGAAATGGGGCTTTAGACATGTGGATAAATAGATACCCATCAAGAAGAAAATACTCATGTTGCACGAGCACATATGAATCTTTGTCAAGAATTGACCTGGCCCCGGGGAATGACAATTTTCTGCCTCTGGTAGAGTCAATCCAATATGGCCCTAGGGGCCTCTCAGACCATTCCCCACTTATATTGAATATACAAACTGAGGGACAGACATCTACTCCTTTTTGGAAAATTAATCCACAATGGCTATTATTACTGACGGAGGAAGATAAGATAGAGTTAGTTAATTGAATTTTTTAAGGAAAATAAAAACTCGACATCTTTATTAGTAGTTTGGGACACAATGAAGGCATATATGCGTGGAATAATGATTAAAGAAATCTATAAAATTAAGAGTTCATCTAGGAGGCGAGAGGAGGAAGTAATGAAAAGGGTGACTCAAACAGAACAGGATTATATTAGGGATCCCATAGAAGAAAAGCGTTTGGCATGACAGGAGGCCCAGGAAGTTTATAAAAGTTTAGCTTTAACTAAAGCAGAAAATAGTAGATTTTGGTGGGACGTATGCTGGCAGTTATAGCTCAGGCACAAGAAGGCCTGATTACTGTCAAAGCAGTTAAAAATCTTGAAGGTGAGGTGAAGTATAATACAAGTAGTATTCAGAATATATTTGTTGACTTCTACACCTCACTCTATGAGTCTAAAGTGTCGAACCCAACTAACCAAGCTAAACAATTTTTGGATAAATTGGTTCTTCCAAAACTTAAATTAGAGAATAGAGAAGCACTCGATAGTCCCATATCCCTGGAAGAATTAAGTCTAGCCATTTCACAAACTGGACGGACTACCGACAGAGATATATAAAAAATTTGATAAAATTTTATTACCAGAACTCCTAGAGGTACTAAATTGCCATTAGACAATCAACCAAAATAGTCGGGTTTTGTCGGGCAGGAAGAGAGGATAAGAAAAAGTGTAGCGCTTATTTTTGTGAAAGAGTCAGTTAACAAAACATAACAAATGTTCCAAACATGCATATATATTAATTTCAGTGACACCAAGTGACTGAGTGTGATCCGTGAAAAAAAATATTATATGTAAATAAATCAGAACGAAACAGTCCTCTATTGTGACCACACACAAATAACAGTCCAAAAGTGTAGAAAAAACTGCAAGGTTGAAAAAAAGAGTCCCACATGGATATGACCCTCTCTGTGAAAGGATAGAGACACCACCACCGATATAAGGAGGAGGCTTACCAGATGGTATTGACTTGGTAAGGTGTATACCACCCAAGTCAAAACAGGCTTAAATAATCAGTCAGCAAGGTGTATCCAGCTGGTCCTGAATCCGCATATCAGTCGGCACCGCAAATTCCCGTAAACACCAGGAAGTGTGAATACATATAGTCTTGTTGGAGCCAGAGATACGGTAACCACATAACATGCGTAATGGGGAAAAAAACTCACATAGTGTGATACCGTACAAGGAAGTATTTATTTAAAAAAAGATTAAAAAATGTACACTCACATTTGGAAGAACATCATAGGCATATCACAAAATGCAAGAGCGATGTGTGTAAATGGGTCCACCCGACGCGTTTCAACTAAAAAGTCATCATCTGGGGTGTGGACCCCCACAACAACACCGCTATTTATAGATGGAATGACCCCGGAAATTACATCACTTCCTGTTGGTGAACAGGAAGTGGCGGCTGCTATTTAAAATATCCCATTTGATCTCAAAAAATCTTCCCATAATATAGGATAATACTGCCAATGAATATTTATTAGATTGTGTTAGATCAATAGATAAATAAGCAGTATAGACATGGCCAGAACTTCTATATCAGCCATATAGAACAGGAAGCGCCATCCAAGCCTCTCTATGAAGACGAGGCTGGATGACATCACTTCCGCTCTGCACAGGAACATTGGAAAAGATCCCCAAGCCTCACTATGTCTGATATGGCACTGTTTTTTATGAGCCTTAACAAACACTTCCAGTGGTGGTGCTATGGGCAAAGCGCCTGATGTGTTATCGGGAGGTTGTGAGTTCGCATCCCCGCTTTGGCATGCCGAATTTCAAGTCAAATCCAACTGGGGTCATCCCTAAAAATCTAGAATGCTAATATTGGTTAATGTTCCAAAACCGACAAATTCAACTGTCAAACACAAACTAGCCATTTGAATGGTGACTAGATAGTTGACAAGTTGAAATGGGTATTAAAATTATTAAAACATTTTATTAAAAAAAGGATAAAATTTTAAATTACTACAAAAATTTATGAAAAATCGTCCTTGGAGTCAAGATCTATTAATAAAAGCGTTAATATCCCACTCCACATTTAACCCCTGTGGGTGGTGAGTCTGTAACTCGTAAATCCAGAAAGTTTTGAGTCTGGAAACTCCTCTAGTGTTGGCCCCACCCCTCCATGGAGCAACATAACGGTCAATAATCAAGAATTGGGTCCCTGTTGGGTCACGGGCATGGTTTTGCCGATAATGCCGAGGGACCGTGTGTTTGACGCTCCCAAACTTGATTAAGTTGATATGCTCGGTTACCCTGGTCGTGAATGACCTAATGGTCCGCCCAACATATTGTTTACCACATGGACATGTCAGTAAATACACGACATTAATAGTTGCGCATGTACAAAATGGTTTGATTGGATAGACCCGGTTAGTCGCTGTGGACCTAAATTCTTTACTGGCCTTTCTCCCACAGGTGTTATACTGGCATACAAGGCATTTCTTACAGGGGTAGTAGCCTGTCCAGTTATGAAAAAATGTTGGCCTAATCGGAGGATTAATGATGGTTGGTGCAATTTTACTTTTAAGTGAGGGCACTCCTCGGTATATCACTTTAGGTCTTTCTGGTAAAAGTGTACCAAGGATTCGATCATTCCTCAAGATACCCCAATGTTGTTCAAAAATAGCCTTGATTTGCTTGTGTTGGGTAGAAAAGGCTGTAAGAAAAGACCATCTAAAATTGTCTTCCCTTTCTCTTTGAGGTCTATCTGCTAACAATAGAGATCGGTCGATATTCAGAACCTTAGTCATCTCATTCTCGACATCTCGATTGT
Organism: Rana muscosa; assembly: GCA_029206835.1. Lineage (NCBI taxonomy): Eukaryota > Metazoa > Chordata > Amphibia > Anura > Ranidae > Rana > Rana muscosa. Next base: position 419,258,665 of record CM055116.1, on the reverse strand, counting down.
CATATCCCTTTTCAATAAACCGGCCTCTTAGAATGTCAGCTTGTATCCTGAAAGTTTCTGTGTCAGTACAATTCCTGCGGAGTCGCAGGAATTGACTTTTGGGAACGGATTTTAGCCAGGACTTATGATGGCAACTGTCTGTGGGTATATATCCGTTCCTATCCGTAGGTTTGAAATATGTACTGTACTTGAATTGATACTCAAACCTTTCTATTTCAAGATCCAAAAAATGGATTTTAGACTGGCTAAATTCGTATGTAAGTGAAATCCCTCTGTCATTCTCATTGAGCTCTGAGAAGAAATCTTCAAGAGATTCAGGGGTGCCAGCCCAAAGGAGGAGGATGTCGTCTATGTACCTGGCCCACATAATTAACTGCGGGTGTTCCAGGGCATAGACGGCATCCTCCTCCCACTTGGCCATGAAAAGGTTTGCTAAACTGGGAGCAAACTTTGCTCCCATCACAACTCCCTTATGCTGCAAATAAAAGCGACCATCGAACCAAAAATAATTATGTTGGGTGGCAAACTCCAACAAATCAACTATAAAATCCACCTGAGGTTTAGCGAGAGTGACATCCCTATTTAGAAAATCCTTAGCAGCCTCCATTCCTCTCTGATGAGGAATGCAGGTGTATTAAGGATGCCACATCCGCTGTGGCCATAATCAAATCGCCTTCAAAGGTGATAGCAGACAGGCGTTTAATCACATCCTTCGTGTCTTTAAGGTAGGATGGAGTTTTGCGTACAGATGGTTGCAAAAAGAAATCAATGTACCTACCAATTCTAGAGGTGACGGAATCTATCCCGCTAATGATGGGACGTCCAGGGGGATGAAGGGAATCTTTATGAACCTTAGGTAAATAATAAATAACAGGAATGCGGGGGGCTAAAGGAACAAGGAACGATTTTTCTTTACTATTTAAAATTGAGGACTCATAACCCTGAGCGATAAGACTGGTTAATTGTCTCTTGAATTTAGATGTCGGATTACTGGGTAGCTCTTTGTACGTATCCTGATCACTCAGAATTTTGTACATCTCCCCCATATAGTCCTGTTTGTCCAGCAATACAATGCCTCCGCCTTTGTCAGCGGGACGGATAACCAGATCCTTATTGTCACACAAGGATTTAAGACCCTGACTAGGTAAAGGATTATTGAAAACTTGTTTAGGAGGTAATTTGGCAAGATCTTTCAATACCAGATCTCTAAACATGTTTATTGCTGGAGCAAGCTGGTTAGGGGGGTTGAACAGGGATGGATTGGATAAACCTGAATGGACAGTACCTGACGTAGCTGCCCTCGCTATACTTCTAGTAGGATTGGAAGTAATATAGCGCTGTATGTTAATCTTCCTAATGTACTTATGAATGTCGACAAAGGTGTCAAATTTGTTCAACCTCCGCGGGGGAGCAAATTTGAGACCCTTGTCCAAAACAATCTTTTCTTCATGTGTTAAAACAGTACTACTCAGGTTGAACACTCCTTTACAGATTATGTTCGCCCTCGCTTTTCGTCTCTGGCTCCTCCTCCCTCCTCTGGACCCTCTCTTGGGTCTCGGCCCCTTTTTCTCCCTGGGGGGTCCTCGTGAAAACCCTGATTTGGGCGGGGTTGGGAGATTGGTTGTTGATATCCATAGGAAGGCTGATCATACTCGGCATTTGGATACGGATATACTCCATCATTATACTGATCTTGAAGTGGAGAATATCTGTTATAAGTGGATGTTGGTGGATGACTATAGTGGGACGGTTTAGGGTAACCATTATGGTGGTCTTGATATCTAGCGGGTGATCCCCTATAATAGGGAGACCCCCTCTGATAGGATGGCTCACGATCATAATAATGACCGTCAGGGTTAGAATGGTTCCCTCTATGTCCTCTCCCTCCCCTTCTATTAGAATTATGTCCTCTACCCCTCTGTGTGTTCCTAGGGGTATGTACATTTTGGGGGCGACCACCCTGGGTTGGAGGAGGATCCCTAGGTAGTAGGCTCCTATTCATAGAAGGTTTCGGTTGGGTCTGGTAATCAATCAGAGGAGCCTGCGCTCCTATATTAGAAGAATTAACTTCCATAGTTTGATCCTGTACTGGGGTTTTCTGCCAGCTGAATACCTTACCCGCCCTATAGTCACCTATATCCCGCGATTATGGCCACAGCGGATGTGGCATCCTTATACACCTGCATTCCTCATCAGAGAGGAATGGAGGCTGCTAAGGATTTTCTAAATAGGGATGTCACTCTCGCTAAACCTCAGGTGGATTTTATAGTTGATTTGTTGGAGTTTGCCACCCAACATAATTATTTTTGGTTCGATGGTCGCTTTTATTTGCAGCATAAGGGAGTTGCGATGGGAGCAAAGTTTGCTCCCAGTTTAGCAAACCTTTTCATGGCCAAGTGGGAGGAGGATGCCGTCTATGCCCTGGAACACCCGCAGTTAATTATGTGGGCCAGGTACATAGACGACATCCTCCTCCTTTGGGCTGGCACCCCTGAATCTCTTGAAGATTTCTTCTCAGAGCTCAATGAGAAGGACAGAGGGATTTCACTTACATACGAATTTAGCCAGTCTAAAATCAATTTTTTGGATCTTGAAATAGAAAGGTTTGAGTATCAATTCAAGTACAGTACATATTTCAAACCTACGGATAGGAATGGATATATACCCACAGACAGTTGCCATCATAAGTCCTGGCTAAAATCCGTTCCCAAAAGTCAATTCCTGCGACTCCGCAGGAATTGTACTGACACAGAAACTTTCAGGATACAAGCTGACATTCTAAGAGGCCGGTTTATTGAAAAGGGATATGACAATCGAGATGTCGAGAATGAGATGACTAAGGTTCTGAATATCGACCGATCTCTATTGTTAGCAGATAGACCTCAAAGAGAAAGGGAAGACAATTTTAGATGGTCTTTTCTTACAGCCTTTTCTACCCAACACAAGCAAATCAAGGCTATTTTTGAACAACATTGGGGTATCTTGAGGAATGATCGAATCCTTGGTACACTTTTACCAGAAAGACCTAAAGTGATATACCAAGGAGTGCCCTCACTTAAAAGTAAAATTGCACCAACCATCATTAATCCTCCGATTAGGCCAACATTTTTTCATAACTGGACAGGCTACTACCCCTGTAAGAAATGCCTTGTATGCCAGTATAACACCTGTGGGAGAAAGGCCAGTAAAGAATTTAGGTCCACAGTGACTAACCGGGTCTATCCAATCAAACCATTTTGTACATGCGCAACTATTAATGTCGTGTATTTACTGACATGTCCATGTGGTAAACAATATGTTGGGCGGACCATTAGGTCATTCACGACCAGGGTAACCGAGCATATCAACTTAATCAAGTTTGGGAGCGTCAAACACACGGTCCCTCGGCATTATCGGCAAAACCATGCCCGTGACCCAACAGGGACCCAATTCTTGATTATTGACCGTTATGTTGCTCCATGGAGGGGTGGGGCCAACACTAGAGGAGTTTCCAGACTCGAAACTTTCTGGATTTACGAGTTACAGACTCACCACCCACAGGGGTTAAATGTGGAGTGGGATATTAACGCTTTTATTAATAGATCTTGACTCCAAGGACGATTTTTCATAAATTTTTGTAGTAATTTAAAATTTTATCCTTTTTTTAATAAAATGTTTTAATAATTTTAATACCCATTTCAACTTGTCAACTATCTAGTCACCATTCAAATGGCTAGTTTGTGTTTGACAGTTGAATTTGTCGGTTTTGGAACATTAACCAATATTAGCATTCTAGATTTTTAGGGATGACCCCAGTTTGATTTGACTTCAAATTCGGCATGCCAAAGCGGGGATTCGAACTCACAACCTCCCGATAACACATCAGGCGCTTTGCCCATAGCACCACCACTGGAAGTGTTTGTTAGGGCTCATAAAAAACAGTGCCATATCAGACATAGTGAGGCTTGGGGATCTTTTCCAATGTTCCTGTGCAGAGCGGAAGTGATGTCATCCAGCCTCGTCTTCATAGAGAGGCTTGGATGGCACTTCCTGTTCTATATGGCTGATATAGAAGTTCTGGCCATGTCTATACTGCTTATTTATCTATTGATCTAACACAATCTAATAAATATTCATTGGCAGTATTATCCTATATTATGGGAAGATTTTTTGAGATCAAATGGGATATTTTAAATAGCAGCCGCCACTTCCTGTTCACCAACAGGAAGTGATGTAATTTCCGGGGTCACTCCAGCTGGGGTCATTCCATCTATAAATAGCGGTGTTGTTGTGGGGGTCCACACCCCAGATGATGACTTTTTAGTTGAAACGCGTCGGGTGGACCCATTTACACACATCGCTCTTGCATTTTGTGATATGCCTATGATGTTCTTCCAAATGTGAGTGTACATTTTTTAATCTTTTTTTAAATAAATACTTCCTTGTACGGTATCACACTATGTGAGTTTTTTCCCCATTACGCATGTTATGTGGTTACCGTATCTCTGGCTCCAACAAGACTATATGTATTCACACTTCCTGGTGTTTATGGGAATTTGCGGTGCCGACTGATATGCGGATTCAGGACCAGCTGGATACACCTTGCTGACTGATTATTTAAGCCTGTTTTGACTTGGGTGGTATACACCTTACCAAGTCAATACCATCTGGTAAGCCTCCTCCTTATATCGGTGGTGGTGTCTCTATCCTTTCACAGAGAGGGTCATATCCATGTGGGACTCTTTTTTTCAACCTTGCAGTTTTTTCTACACTTTTGGACTGTTATTTGTGTGTGGTCACAATAGAGGACTGTTTCGTTCTGATTTATTTACATATAATATTTTTTTTCACGGATCACACTCAGTCACTTGGTGTCACTGAAATTAATATATATGCATGTTTGGAACATTTGTTATGTTTTGTTAACTGACTCTTTCACAAAAATAAGCGCTACACTTTTTCATATTCACCAGTTTTTGCTTTGTCTCAGCTGTGTTGGCAGCTAATTTTTGTGTTCACTCATTGCACAGCGCAGTATATCCCATATCTAAGGAAGAGAGGATAAAGTGGCCCTTTATGCAGATGACGCTCTTATTTTCCTGGGGGATACCTCAAACTCATTATCGGAACTTATGAGCCTTATCTCCATATTTGGGCTATTTTCGGGCTTCCAGATTAACTGGGATAAAAACATACTATTACCATTAGCTGAGTTAAAAAACCCATTATTAAACCAAGCCTCTAAAATCCAAATTAAGGACGCAGTGAAATATTTGGGGATAGAGATTTCTCGGGATGTAAAAGACTATATTAATTTGAATTTGAAACCATTATTAGCAAAATTCAAAGACAAATGCCGAAGTTGATGTAGGTTACCTCTGACGGTGATAGGAAGAGCAAATCTTATCAAAATGATTTGGGTTCCGCAATTACTTTATGTGTTTAATAATTCACCCGTATGGATTACAGCTTTTTGGTTTAAAAAAATAGAATCTCTCTTCAGAGAGTTGATTTGGAGGAAAAAACGACCACGTATAAAGTTAACAACATTAATGTTAAACAAGGAAGAGGGAGGTCTCGCAATCCCCCATCCCAAAAATGACTTTTTAGCCTCACAAATACAACATACAGAATCTGCTATTATCAGTTTGTGAAGTTTATCCACTGATTTCTTTATTAGAATCGAGAAATCAATTGTGCAATAAAGGATTCCATACGGGTAAATTATTTGACATGGTATGGCAGGAAAGGAGGAAAATTACTGAAGTAAAGGGATTTACTTCATACACGCCAATTTGGAATAATAGTAGTTATGTGGAACTGGGGAAATTGGAGGGGTTTGAGATTTGGAGGCAGAAGGGACTAAGGTATATGCCACAGCTATTTGAGGAAGAGGTGATGAAAACCTTTAGTGAATTAAGCAAAGAATATAATATTCCAAATCAAAGATTTTTTCAATTCCTTCAGCTTAGGCATGCGTTAAAAACACAGGGTCGCTTACAGGAATTGAAGTTTAATAAGTCAGTGGTGATAGCCTTGTTGGATAAGACAGGGCAAAAAAAAAAGGGTCTGATATCACAATTATATGATATATTGTTTGATAAATTAAAAAAAACTGTGGATATACCAGCAAGATTAGCCTGGTCAGGGGATATTGGGCCAATTGCAGATGAACAGTGGGCACAGGCACTATCAGTAATACCTCAGGCCTCTCTATCTCCAACGCAAAATTTAACACAATTATTTATCCTACATAGGGCACATTACACACCAGAGAAATTATTTAAATGGAAATGTAGAGATACAGACCAATGTCCTAGATGTAAAGGGAGAGTAGCCAATCTAATACACATGTTATGGAGATGCCCTAAACTTCATCGCTATTGGTCTGGGGTGGTATCTATGATTAATAGTGTATTTGAGAGTGGGATGCTTATGGAGCCTGGGGGTTGTCTTCTGGGTATACTGGATGAATCAAGAATGTCATGGATATGCATTAATGTCTGTCTGCCATCTTACCTTCCTCCTCATGTGTTCATCTAGAGACCAGACCTCCTTCACCTGGCTTCCTTTATAATCTCCTCCCAGCCTGACTCCACCCCAGGCCCTATCACAGAACACTATATTAACCTGTGCACTGCAAGCCTGCTTTGCTGATCAACGTGTTTGTTAGGCATTGTGTGTTTGGGTTCCTGCCTGCCGTGTGCTACGTCTGTCTCTCTGTTACGTTATTGGCTTGTCCCCGACTATCCCTGTCTGCTCGTGACCCTTGACCTTCGGCTCGTTCTTCGTTATCCTTGTCTGCTTGTGGCCCCTGACCTTCAGCTTGTTATTCGGTTCTCTCTTATCGTGTGCTGCTGCTTCCCCTCTTTTCCCCTTATCCTACGGGGCGTGAGCTAGGAAACTCCAGGGGCCGCGACCTGGTCCCAGCCTGCAGCATAACATCCTCACCACTAGAGGCCCTGGAGAAGACCAGCTGGGTCTTATATTCCGCGCCCTGGGGAATCTTGGCTCTAGCTCCCGTTAGGATCCCGGTTGTGCTCCTCTGGTCCCGCTTTCCACAACCACCCAGTTTCCTATCCGTAGAAGCCAGCCATAGGGTTCACTACCTCGCGGTGCACTCCTGTTCCCCTACGGTGTGCATCTGTCACCTGGCCACAGGTGACCCTGACAAAGAATCCCAGAGGATTATACTGTTTCAATAAATAGAAGTCTATTCCAGGCTCATAAGCTTATTGCACAAAAGTGGTTATCACCATACCCACCCACTGTAGCAGAGTGGAAAATACAAGTAAGGGAAACTGTAATTAAGGAAAAGTATACTTTCTTACGCAGAGGTTATCCAGGGAAATTTGAAAAAATATGGAGAAGGTGGTGTGATATCTTGGAGGTATGAGGGGAGGAGGGATGGGTGAGTAGAGACAGGAGAGGGGGGGAGACCATGGGGGCTAGGGGTAAGGGGGATGCGATCTGTGTTTTTTTTTTCTCCTCTCAATGCGGGCTTGGGTTGTATGTTGTATTTGGTGTTTTTGTTGTTTGTATGCAAAAAAATAAATAAAAAGATGATTTATTAACCACTTGACAACTGGGCACATAACCCCCTTCCTGCCCAGGCGAAATTTCAGGTTTCAGCGCCGTCACGCTTTGAATGACAATTGCGCGGTCGTGCGACGTGGCTCCCAAACAAAATTGACGTCCTTTTTTTTCCCACAAATAGAGCTTTCTTTTGGTGGTCTTTGATCATTTCTGCGGTTCTTATTTTTTGCGCTATAAACAAAAATAGAGCGACAATTTTGAAAAAAACACAATATTTTTTAATTTTTGCTATAATTAATATCCCATTTTTTTTTTTTTTAAAACTATTTTTTTCCTCAGTTTAAGCCGATACGTATTCTACATATTTTAGGTAAAAAAAAAATCGCAATAGGCGTATAGTGATTGGTTTGCGCAAAAGTTTTAGCGCCTACAAAATAGGGAATAGAATTATGATTTTTTTTTTATTTTTTTTTAATTTATTTTTTTACTAGTAATGGCGTCGATCTGCGATTTTTTTTTGTGACTGTGACATTACGGCGGACACATCGGACACTTTTGACACATTTTTTGGACCATTCACATTTATACAGCGAACAGTGCTAAAAATATGCACTGATTACTGTATAAATGTGACTGGCAGGGAAGGGGTTAACCACTAGGGGGTGATCAAGGGGTTAATATGTTCCCTGCTAGATGTTCTTACTGTGGGGGGGAGGGGACTGACTGGGGGAGGTGACTGATGGTTGTCCCTATGTACAAGGGACACACCATCCGTCTCCTCTCCCCGACAGGACGTGGATCTCTGTGTTTACACACAGAGATCCACGTCCCTGGCTCTGTGACAGCCGATCGCTCGTACCTGGCGGACATCGCGGCCGCCAGGCACGCGCATCGGCACTCGCCTGACACGGCGGGCACAGTTTTTCCCCGACGCGCGCCCGCGGTGGCGCGCATCGCGGAAGTAAACAAGAGGACGTCCATGGACGTCCTATCAGCAATTGACGACCGCTTTGCGGACGTCTTTTGCTTATAACCCGGGCGCGAAGTGGTTAAAAAAAAATAAAAAAATTGGAAATGGCGGCTTGGCTATAATAGAGCTAAGATAATAAGGATTTGCTGCTGTAAGAGATTCGGACCTGGTGAATTGATTCTAAGATTTAAACCAATAACCACCTAGATTTCCACAAAAACACAATTGTACATTTCATTACAGTCGCATAAAAACATTAAACATACCAGCAACATCTAGGTTGCTTGTAGCCAGGTTGTAATATGTTGGCCTAAGTGAGTTAGTGTCTGGCCCAGGCTGGGGATAAGGGTTAAAGCAGAGTTCTGCCGTCCTCCAAAAATTTAAAGTCAGCAGCTACAAATACTGTAGCTGCTGACTTTTACTAGTAGGGCACTTACCTGTCCAGGCATCCAGCAGTGTCCTTACCCGAGCTGATTCTTGAATCGGCTCTCGGGTTCTGGCACCACCATCTCGGCTAAGGGAAACCGTCAGAGAAGTCTTGCGGCTTCACAGCCGGTTTCCTACTGCGCATGTGCGAATCGCTGTGAATGGGCTGGCTGAAGGTGGAAGGAGAAGGGGACGTAACTTCCGGCTCACTTTTGCCACGTCAAATTTATCCAGAAGTGGGAGCAGATACCTGTCAAAAGCAGGTACCCTCTCCTCCCCAATAGGTGCCAAATGTGGCAGCTAAGAGGAGGAGGAGGCAGACAGCAGTGCTTCCCATTTTGGGTTGAGCTCCACTTTGTTATGTGGGTTCAGTTCCCAGGATTTTTGGTCCCAGCCAGCCCACCTGTGCTATAAGGGGAAAGGCTGAGGTCCTTGGTTGGTTCTGTTCCCGCTCACAGCCTGTGATATCGGTCTGCTACACCTTGCAGTCCACTAAAGGCACCGAGATTTTCGAAAGACATCCAAGTCATGGAGAACACCAACGTGGATGATAACCTCATGGAGATATGCCTGGGCAGCCACACGACTGTATTTAGATTATGGATAAAGACCTTGTTCCTATTGAACTGATCTGCTGCAACTTGTTCAGTAAAGCTACATGAACCGTTCTAAGCCTGATCTGAAGTTATTGAAAATGGTGCATGTTAGTTCTGGCGTATCTAAAGAACCAGGGTCTATAAGGCACAAAGCGGTATGAAGTAACATCCTTACTCAAGGGGTTAACTCAGCAAAACAAGGAGAAGGAGTGTAGTTGCTAAGACTAACCAAGCACAAGTTCAAGACATCAAGCAACCAGTCATAAAACGTGGTACCTGGTAAGCTCTCAGGTCCTCCGGTAGCGAGGGGTTTGTTGTCTGGCTCCATCCCTAGTAGTCGGTTTCCAGTAGCAACCGGATCCAAACCCACGTTACGGAGATTCGTGGCCTGGCCACAAAGTACAAGAAGTAAGGAGTTAATAAGCACACATGAGGTCTGTGCTGTGCTCCGCAGGACCCCATTCTGTTACTGGGAGCGAGGTAACTGAGGTACGCTAGACTGGTGGAGTGGGCGCAGGCTCAGCAAGTCCCCCCTAATGCAACATCTACCAAGTTAGTGTGCAGGACAGCACTTTTCTGAGGAAGTCTGAAGTTTATTTCACACAGTGTGAAAGCTAAGCTGTAAAACTGCATTAAGGTTAGATTCTTCACATGACTGCAGTCTCCATCTGGTCCTGGGCATTGATGAGCATGCTCCACGTGAAAGGTACCCTGTGTGCAGGGTGAGGTAGGCCCCACCCGCATGCTGGTATGTGCTACAAAGAGTTTTTACAAGCTTATAACTATAAAAGTCTATAGCTTTACTTTACAATGAATGGTTTAAACATTGGAATGATGATCTTTACTATAGCTTTCTTTCACATACAGTACTTTTATTTTCTCAAGTAATTTAGATCACTCTATAATTGATTGAGGCCTAGATGCCTGGACCAAATTTATTAGCATCACTGTGCATGGTTACCATGACAATAACAGTAAATAATATCTACCTAATTCATTTTTGCATTTTTAAAGACATACAAGGCTTTTACTTTATACACTGTTTTAAAGCAGATCTAAGGCTAGCCATAGACACAACATTTTCTCTTGTTCAGCCTGTGGCTGTTCCACCGCAGTGAGTGAAATAGTTGTGGTCCTGCAAGTAACTCATTCATAATAATTATAAATTTATAAAATTTACCTCCAATGGAAATTAACTCATGGACTGAATGTGACCCCTTAAATCAATAAATAGGTCATAAAAGGCTGATAGATGACAGAACCAATTACTGTAAATAAAGCAGAATCTTGATACTATGCTGAAGCATTTCCTCAACTCTTGGCATTAAGGTGATTGTAATGTTTTTTTTGTTTTTGTTTTTTTATGACAAACATGGTATACTTCCCCTCCTCCCCCTGCTGAGTGCCCCCATTGCATGCCGCTTGCTATGTGGAAATTCAGGCAGGCTCACTCCTGAGCCACGTTTGTGTGTGTCTATTGACACACACAGTGCAGCTTGGCCCTGCTCCCTTCTGATTAGCTGTGATTGACAGCAAAAGGAGGCATTGGCCCCCACTGCTGTGTCTGAGCCAGTGAGGAGAGAGAGAGAGAGAGCAGTGATGTTGTTTTTTCTGCACAGTGCTGGATCAAGATCAAGCTCTGGTAAGTATAAAGGGAGCTGGTGTTTTTTTACCTTAATGCATTGAAATGCATTTAAAGTAAAAAAAAAATCTGCCTTTAAGATTATTTTAACTGCTGTAAATGATAAAATGTTTCTAAAGTGTTACTAAACCCACAACAGTAAAATCTGTTTGTTTATGCAGAATAGCATGTGTAAGGGGAGGGCCCGGAGAACCCAGAATCTCCTAGAAAGTATGAGATACCCTTGCTTCCCCAATGCCTCTTATGTGTAAACCACCCTGTGTCTCTATTAGGGGCACAGGGTGAATGAGAACCCCACTATGATCTGTGCTAATCAGATTCAATAATGTATATACATTGTATAGATTGCGTGTATACTGTGTGTGGGCTGTTATGTAATAATTGCTGTGATGGGGTGTGATTGCATTCTATTGTCTATTGTGAATAGTGATAATTAAGTCTGTAATTATAGTAATTATATGTAATTATGTGTAACAATAGTTTTGGACTCTAGCAGACCGTCTGGCTGGGGGAACACAAAAGATCATGCATAATCATTTAAACGGAAATGTGGATTGGGAGACAAAAGCTAGCCTACTGAAGTGAAGATCAATCCAAAAAGAGTGTTCATTTGCTGTGAAAACCGCCACCAAGAGTGAGTTGAAGGAGGCTTACTGGTAGGCCTCCTTCGACTCTCTCTTGGTGGCGGTTTTCACAGCATTCCACATTTGAATTACAGATTTATATCACAAATGAACACTTTTTTTGGATTGATCTTCACTTCACCTTCAAAAATTGATGAATGATTTATTTTCTTGGACTTTATTTGTAAATATTTTAGTTGCCACAGCCAATACTTATTGTTTTGTTAATTAATATGGGTCATACCTATTATCACTGCAATGTTTTCTTTTATGTGTAACCACAGGATTTATTTTTATTGGTTTTGTTTGTGGCTTTGCACTGGTTTTGCTTTGGTTTAACACGTACCTAACCATGTTTCCCAGTCACATCTATGTATGGTTTATTATTGTACATAGACTATCAAAATTAGCGCTACACTTACATTCACCTTTTTTTATTGCTTTATCTACAGCAGTGTTGGCGGCTGTTTTTGTTATATTTATTTCAGCGCAGTATATCCCCCCTTTTTTTACTATAAAAAGACCTGTGTTTTCTCAATAAAGAGTCAGTCTATTCTGGAAAGATACAGAGCGTTGTCTCGTACTTTGGAAGGATTAATCCTATGGGAAGTGGTCGCCTGACTGTGGAGGATCGGTAGCGAATGTGTGTCCAGGAGAGGGAAGGTCATAAACGGCGTTAACCCCTTGCATATTTGGGGTGTCGTTACATTGGTTGGCAGCAGTGAGATTTTCCCTCCAGTTCCTGGGACACTCCAAACCACCACAGTGAATGACCAGCTATGCAGCCTGCAGGAAAGCCACGCTGAAAGACCTAGTTGAGAGCCGTGGAGGGACCAGTGGAACAAAGAACAAGGCCACCTTGATCAGGGAGCTAGCCGAGATGGACCAGAGGGATGGCGATGCAGGACCCCGGTCAGTTGAAGATTTGTTTCAGCAACGAGTTCGACAGCGCTTGGCATTATATGGTGCTAACCCATCAGACACCGCCATACAGAATGCCATTAAAGGCATCCAGCTGCAGGATGAGCGACAAAAGAGAGAACTAGAGCGACAAAAGAGAGAACTAGAGCGACAACATGAGCGGAGAATGGCGAAAATACGGCAATCGGAGATTGCCTACAGACAGCTGCTAGAATCTGCTCAGCAGCAGGGTGGTGCTACCTTTGCCTGGGACTATCAGGAAATACCAGTGGACAACTCTGAAATCCTGGCTGAAGAATCGGCAGTGGAAAATCTGAAGATTGCCATCCCTAAAACCAAAGTGGATGATATGGAGTTCTAGGGAGCTAGGGCAGTTGGCTCACCTCCCCAGCCACAGATTACAGAAGGTATGGACTTAGGGGCTGTTCAGAGGATGTTAGGGATTATGCATCGCCTGCCCAAGTACTGGCAGCAGGACAGAGTACTGCAGACCCCTGCTCTACACCCGTGGCAGTTTTGGAAGCCCGAGGTGAGAAGGTGATGGTTCCTCTTTCCAAGTGGATTTCAGAGATGCAGGGAGGAGAAGCAGCCCTTTTCCCTCCCCAACAGTTAGCCAGAGCAGATGGTGTGGAGTCCCCAGCAGAAGTGCTGGCAACAGGGCAGAGTGCTAGCAACCTCTGCCCAGCATCAGAAACAACTGTGGAGTTTTAGGGAGCCGGGACAGTTGGCCCCTCTCTCCAGCAACAAGCTGAGGTGGTAAAGCTTTTACCCCCAGCTGAATCACTGGCAGCAGGGCAGAATGCTACTGGCCTCTGCACACAACTGCAACTTGAGCTGATATCGGTGGATGGGACTGCGGTCTCCACTCACAGCAACCCAGCACAAGAGCTGGCAACAGAGCAGAGTGCCGCGGGCCTCTGCTCTCAACTAACAGAAGAGGGAGTTCCTGTGGTACTGGATGGGACTTCGGTCCTCACTGACACAACCCCAGAAAATGGTGTGACACTGAGACAGGAGGATGTCAGCCTTGCTTTGCAAGCACTGGGGGATTTTCACCTACCACAAGTGGATGGGACTTCAGTCTCCACTTGTATACTCCAGGGATGCTGGGCAGTCGGCCCAGATCCCCAACAGCATGACGGACTGAGCCCAGTCACCCTGTCTTCTCTCCAGCAGCTGAAAGGACCCTAGGGAGAAGGGCCAGTCCAGGCCTCTCCCCAGCGGCGGGTAAGTTCTCTGAGAGAGGCAGAGGTTGGCCGGGGAAGTAATGCTCTGTTTGGAGCAATTTATTTGGGGTACTGTGTGGATACCGGCATTAGGGGAATGGAACTATGGACTACCTTCGGAGTCAACCCGTCTGGGGTCTCCTCCTGTGTTAGTCTCCTGCCGAAAGGGGAGAGATGTAACGGGAGGGCCCGGGGAACCCAGAATCTCCTAGAAAGTATGAGATACCCTTGCTTCAGCTTCCCCAATGCCTCTTATGTGTAAACCACCCTGTGTCTCTATTAGGGGCACAGGGTGAATGAGAACCCCACTATGATCTGTGATAATCAGATTCAATAATGTATATACATTGTATAGATTGCGTGTATACTGTGTGTGGGCTGTTATGTAATAATTGCTGTGATGGGGTGTGATTGCATTCTATTGTCTATTGTGAATAGTGATAATTAAGTCTGTAATTATAGGTAATGGACTCTAGCAGACCGTCTGGCTGGGGGAACACAAAAGATCATGCATAATCATTTAAACTGAAATGTGGATTGGGAGACAAAAGCTAGCCTACTGAAGTGAAGATCAATCCAAAAAGAGTGTTCATTTGCTGTGAAAACCGCCACCAAGAGTGAGTTGAAGGAGGCTTACCGGTAGGCCTCCTTCGACTCTCTCTTGGTGGCGGTTTTCACAGCATTCCACATTTGAATTACAGATTTATATCATAAATGAACACTTTTTTTGGATTGATCTTCACTTCACCTTCAAAAATTGATGAATGATTTATTTTCTTGGACTTTATTTGTAAATATTTTAGTTGTCACAGCCAATACTTATTGTTTTGTTAATCAATATGGGTCATACCTATTATCACTGCAATGTTTTCTTTTATGTGTAACCACAGGATTTATTTTTATTTTTATTGGTTTTGTTTGTGGCTTTGCACTGGTTTTGCTTTGGTTTAACACATACCTAACCATGATTCCCAGTCACATCTATGTATGGTTTATTATTGTACATAGACTATCAAAATTAGCGCTACACTTACATTCACCTTTTTTTATTGCTTTATCTACAGCAGTGTTGGCGGCTGTTTTTGTTATATTTATTTCAGCGTAGTATATCCCCCCTTTTTTTACTATAAAAAGACCTGTGTTTTCTCAATAAAGAGTCAGTCTATTCTGGAAAGATACAGAGCGTTGTCTCGTACTTTGGAAGGATTAATCCTATGGGAAGTGGTCGCCTGACGGTGGAGGATCGGTAGCGAATGTGTGTCCAGGAGAGGGAAGGTCATAAACGGCGTTAACCCCTTGCATATTTGGGGTGTCGTTACAGCATGCTTTTTATACTCACTGTGGAACTTAAGGGGTTAATTCTCTATATTGTGTAAAAAGGTTCTTTGATCCTGTATGGACAGATCCTCCCCCTCCTGCAGGCTCTCTCTTGGCAAGGCCAGATAAGACACAGTGAGGGTATTACAGCTGCACATGCTCAGTTTGGTCTCTATTGCTAAAGACAACAGTTCCTTGTTGAGGTGAGATTTCTAGGTCACATGGTACTGACATAGCACATTTGGGTATGTATACAGATCCCAAACAGATCCTAAATGACAGCCCAGTCCCTCTGTCACATACCTAGTAGATGAGCCTGATATGCAGAGGGAGGCCTCTCTTACGCCTCTGTCAGGAAACTATCCGCAGAAGGACTGGCAGGTCTCTCCATGTCCAGCAGAATCACAGATCAACAAACGCTATGCGCATGTGCACGCGCACATGGGCAAGAACGGTCAGGAATCTACGTTCTCCAGTGCGCATGCGCCAGAACGCACGCAATACGTGAGTGACCCTAGGCGCCCAGTGGCCTATTTAAAGCCTGCTGCAGCAGTCAATAACTGCTGCATGATCTTCAGCCTTCCTGTGTGTGTTCCTGAGTTCCTGTTCCTGCTATCTTGAATTACCGTTGTTGACCCGGCTTGTCTGACCAGTTTTCTCTGTGTATGACCCCGGCTTGATCCTTGGCTTGTTCCTGTATCCTGCTCCTGTCTGCTGATCCTGTGTATGACCCCGGCTTGTTCCTTGACCTGTTCCAGTGACTCAACCTCTGCTTGCTAACCTGTGTATGACTTCCGGCTTGGCTCCTGACTCCGCCTCTGGTTCTCCCTGCTGCACAGCCTCATCTGGTACTTCCGAGGAACCCCTGCCTGGCAGTCTACCCTGCTCATCAGCTGATCTCCAGCATTACCTCAGCTTGTCGCAGCTAGCAACTCCTGCCTCTTTGGGTATAGCTCTCCCTGTGCCACCTTCAGGGGGCGCTCGACACTTAGTCACAAGGGAAGCCCTCCCAGCACTTCGGCCTCCAGTAAGGTACATGACAGCCCCTGACTCGCGGCCCCTGATAAAGTGAACAGGAGGCGCGGGACTACAAGGTAGCATGAGTGAAGACAAAAAATAACAGAAAAGGGCACATGTGTGCAAAGCACACTAGTATTAGCTCACTTACACTATGCACCCAATATGGGCGGTGTCTCTCTGGTCAAAAAATACTGCATATAAACCAAAAACGTGTCCCATACCAAGCCAGTAGGGGACCAGAAGACCAAATGAGTGACACCAAAGTGTATGAAGGGGAGGTTAGGCACCTGCTGGGGGATAAGGACACTTACCAACTACTTGAGATCAACCCATTTCCCTCACTGGTAAAAATACTTAATGAAAAATTTAAACTAGTCCAAGAATCTGGTTTACGTACTAAACAGGAATTTGAACACCTATGGGTAGATGAATTTAATATACCCATATTATGTACATTATACCCAAAGTACACAAAAATCTAAATAATCCCCCTGGTCCACCCATTGTGTCGGCCATAAAAGGCCCCATGGACAGGATTGGCAGATACCTTGATGGTCTACTTAAGGACATGGTCCATGAGCTAAGATCATATGTCCAGGACACAAGAGATGTTCTGGTCAAAACCAAGGACCCCTATATCCTGGCAAATGCATGGTTAGTGGGGGTGGATGTAGAGTCACTCTACACCTCCATACCGCATCCTTGCGATCTGCGTGCAGTGGAAGTTTTTTTGCAACACTTTTACCCTGGATGCTCCCACCAAAATGAGTTTATTTTAGAACTTCTGAACTTTGCAATGGAAAATAACTGCTTCCAATTTCTGTCTAAATTTTATAGACAGATAAGGGGAACCTCTATGGGGGCATAATGGGCTCCCGCCTATGCCTGTCTACACCTGGGGCTATGGGAGAAGGAAGAAGTTTTTACGTTGCGGATGTATCTTGACCATGTGCATTCATGGATGAGATACATCGATGACG
This sequence comes from Rana muscosa, assembly GCA_029206835.1. Classification (NCBI taxonomy): domain Eukaryota; kingdom Metazoa; phylum Chordata; class Amphibia; order Anura; family Ranidae; genus Rana; species Rana muscosa. The sequence goes on along the minus strand of CM055116.1, from coordinate 419,241,429 downwards.
TTCTCCTGATCTGGACCGGTACCCTCCCTGACCTACACAAGTTCATGTCGTACCTGAATGTTAACGACTTTAACATTCATCTGACATACACATTTGACCAGACTAAAATTTCATTCCTGGATCTGTGGATCTTAATTTTGGACCACGCTATCTCCACCTGTACATTCAGAAAAGACACCTCTGCTAACACTCTTTTACAGGCAGACAGCCATCATCCAAGTTGGCTTACGAATAGCAAACCGATTGGACAATTTTTACGCATTAAGCGCAATTGTACAAAACCCTCTGAATATAGGGAAGAAAGTAAATATCTTTACAAAAGGTTCAGAGAACGTGGATATGCCCATAACCAACTAAAAAGGGCAAAAAACAAGATGGCATTGCGTAGCCGGGAGGATCTATTGGTAATTCCAACAAATGATTCCGGAGTGCGACAACCAAGACTGGAAACACAGGGTCCCATCAGAGTAATTACCCAATTTGGTGCACAGTGTGTTTGTGGTATCCTTCAAAAATATTGGGGAATCCTGACCAGCACCCCAGGCCTAGCCGGACTGGTAGGTTCATCACCAAATATGGTAGCCAGAAGAGGTAAGAACCTGTGTGACTTATTGACGAAATCAGAGTACACCAAAGACGGAGGCGCCACTTGGCTGTCTGATTATCCCAGAAGTAGGGGCATGTTTTCATGCAGACATTGCCAAGTATGTCCCTACGTGGACAGATGTGAACAATTCTGTGACTCACTCGGTGAGAGGGAATTCCAAATTAGGGATTTGATTAACTGTTCCTCATCCAGAGTAGTCTACATGATAACATGCCCCTGCAACAAAATGTATATAGGAAAGACAAAACGCCCCCTAAGAATTTGAATACGGGGAACACATGAGTGAAATTAAAGCTAAAGATCCAGACAAGCCGTTAGCCAAACATTTTGCCTTAAAACATAATGGCAAATTAAAGGGCATGACCGGTAAAGGCATCTATACATTGAAATTACCACCCAGAAGAGGTGACTTTAATCGCCTTTTATTGCAAAAGGATAAATGGTGGATATACCATTTAAAAACACTTGTGCCGGTAGGCCTGAAGACAGAAATAAACCTACAGGTGTTCCTTGAGACGTAATCCACTCAATATACTCCCATTCCATCATTTTTGCGTGTTCCTTATTTTTCCTTATGCCTTTTACAGATATGTTTTTATTTTTAATCTTCTGTATACCACCTAGCAGCACTATATTTACATCACTACCCACATATACAGATATGGGATAGTGGTGATGGCCTACATAGCACCACATTTTGGAAAAACCTCAATTCAGTCCTATTAATGACAGTGATTTACTGCAAGAAATATTCATATTATGCATGATATATTATTGGTTTTCGACCAACACATGGGGATACGTATGGTCCCTTTAAGATATGCTTTTACATGTGTGTGTGTGCTAGAGAAAATGTATAAATATTATTTTTGGCAATATGTGGTCTCTATGTAAGACCTTTATATGACATGCTTGGGATACACACACATGCCTTTGCACTTCTGGACCCCTTTGATCAATTTGATCCGTCCCCTTGGACATATAGTATATATGTTATTGTCTGTCCATACACAGGTCTAATGTGGTGTGTCCTATGTCCTCCGTCCCTTCCCTCTTTGGATTTCCCCATCACTTTTTCTTCTCCCCCTCATCCCCTCTCCTCAATTTCTGAGACTGTACACCCTTTATAATAGTGTTTACACTATCCTTACTTACAACATTGATTTGAGCAATATCTTGCTTTGGAAATGAAACAATGATCACCAAGCATCGGACTATTACCAACAAACGTTGTTCCTTTAAGATTCTCCAAGGGTCGGTTACCCTGAGGAGGGACAGTTCCAGCACCCCATTCCTCCATTCTGTTAGTGGTTTGCCTTACCAGTACAGGAGATCCGGATTTCCTATGGACACAGGGATGCTATACGGGTGATGACCGGCAGATGCCTTTACTTTCAGGCTCCTCAAACATGGGTATCTTATGCTTTGATTACAAGCTACTGACTATTCTATAGTAATCCTCCCATAACAAGCATCCATTTTACTGTGTATTACTATTCGTCCATACATATAAGGCTCATATCTGGATCTTTACTGAATGTGATATCATCCAGAAGATTTCCATCTGCCATTTGTCATTACCATCTGATATATGAGCAAACTTTTTTTGATTTTATTTATTGCAATTTTTCTTTCATCACCCACGCTTCATCAGCCATACCACGGACCTTGATGGTTTTGACAGCAATATCTTGGTAGTGCCAGTTCCTTACAACTTACTACATTCCTTCTTCCAGTTGGATTGGTGAATTGCTGGGGATCCCTTCCTCACACAAGTGTTTCCCTTGAGGCTCATTTACCTCTCCTTTTCCTTTCTTCCCAAACCCCCCTTCCCTTTCCTTTCCCACCCCACCCTCTCCCCCATCCATGGGCTATAGCCTTCCAGGGACCTATATATGGGTGGCTTGTTTTATTTAGTAATTTTTAGAGATTTATACGACCTTTTGTTGTGACAGGCCATCCATATAGAGATTTTTGGCGTCTGGACGATCAAATCATTGTTTTTTATGTTGTTTGTTTTGTCCCGTGCTCATTATTGTTGTATCAGTGGACACACGCATTTTTCCACTCTCTTCCATAGAGCGGTGTTTTATGAAATATTATTTTCTATTTATTTATAAACTTCAACTTTTTTTCAAAGGTAGCATGAGTGCCTGGCAGGATCAACAGCTGAAGAGTAGGTTTGGAGTTTCCAGAAGATGCTGTAGCTGGGGACAGCAGACTTGGCTGAAGACAGGAACAGGCTTGTATCAAGAAGACACTCACAGGATACAGAGAGGTGGCTCCAGGGACTGGTGAACAGGAAGGTCAGGCAGGCAGGGTTATACACAGACAGACAGTACTGGAACAGATCCAGGAGACAGGAGCAGAGTCACTGCACAAACGTAGTCGGTAACAGGCAGGCGTGGATGGACCAGAGGATAAGGCAGGTGCAAGGTCGTGGACAGGCCGGGATCAGATGCAGGCGGATAGCAGAGGTAGTCGTCACAGGGCAAGCCGGGTAATCACAGGAACAGGTCAGACAAACAGGTTATGCACAGGGAAAGCTGTAGATCAGACAGCAGAGCTTCAGTATAACAACTGAGTTTAAATAGCCCGCCTGGCGCTGGCAATTGCGCGCATGCTCCCGCATGCGAGCGTGCACGCTCACGCATGCTCCTAGGCACCCGCAAATGCGCACCAACGTGTGTGGAACTACTGTTCCCAGCCAACCTTTCCTGACACCCTCCCTCCTCCTCCATGCCCAGTAACTAAAAAAGAACACAGTGGGTGGGATGTCACATCTTGATTGATGGATGATCTGCCTGCCATAACAGCATGAGGACGCAGGCTCCTCCTACCTGAACAATCGGCACTCAGGCAAACCCTGCAGTTTATCACGTGACCCTGGTATACAGATTAGCCAAAAATGTATTTAGTGTAGGGCTGGGAAAAAAATCGATTTTAATCTTCAATCGAGTTTTGAGTTCAAATCGATTCAGATTTGAAGAAAATCGATTTTTTTAGATTTAAAAAAAAAAAAAAAAATTTCCTTCAAAGTTTCCGTAGCGGGGCTGCAGGGGGCGTATCCAGAATGGCACTGGGCGGCGTTACCCCAATTACATCTACTCGCCGTAGCCGCCGCGAGCAGACATAATGTAACACTAACTAACCGCAAGCCGCCGTCTGCCTACCTGATCAGCGTGTCATGCAGACAAACGGTGGCCATTGCAGTGTTCAAAAGCCGCGCCTCCCGAGTCCTCATCGTCTGTGATAGGCGGAACACTCAATTTCACAGCAGGCAGTGTTCAGCCTATCACGGACATCCTCTCATCCTCGTCTGTGTTATGAGGATGAGCGGCTGTCCATGATAGGCGGAACACTGAATGCTGGGAAATTGAGTGTTCCGCCTATCACAGACGAGGAGGAGGCGCGGCTTTTGAATACTGGAATGGCCGCCGGTGTAGCAGTAAAATCCGTATCCCATGAAAATCTGCATCAGGTACGGGCACAGTGATTGAAGCATGGGCACAGTGAAGCACGGGCACAGTGAGGCATTGGGCACAGTGAGGCATGGGCACAGTGAGGCACGGGCACAGTGAGGCACAGGCACAGTTCAATTCAACTAAGAGTAACCTCAAGATTTTTTGTTGTTTTATTAGCTAAATCCAAATACAGTATTAATAATTTGGATGTTTAACAATCTTTGTTGCACACTGACTTTGCAGTTAGAGAAAGGGTTTGCCTTTGCAATTTTGTTTGTTGATGCACTTCAATTAATATAATAATAATAAAAAAAAATCGAATCGAATCGTAAATCAAATTTTTTATAAAAAAATCGCAGATTTTTTTGGGGGGGAAAATCGCCCAGCCCTAATTTAGTGGCAGTATTTTAATGTAAAAATAAGATTTATAAGCTGTGGGCACTGCGGGGGGGGGGGGGGGGGGTCAGGTGAACAATTTTCATATTAAACTTTAAAGTAGAATTTAAGGCTAAACCTGAATGAATTGGTACTTTCCTGAAAATTGCAGGATCACAGCAATTTCACTTAGACCCCTTTCACACTGAGGCGCTTTACAGGCGTCTTTGCGCTAAACAAAAGTGCCTGTAAACTGCCTCTTCTGCAGCCCTAGTGTGAGAGCCCGAGTGCTTTCACACTGGGGCTGTGCGCTTGCAGGACAGGAAAAAAAAGTCCTGCAAGAAGCATCTTTTTTAAATGAATAGGCGCAGCTTTAAAAGCAGTGCTAACCTGGTGCTTCTAACACTTTCTGGGGGGTTAAAAACCGCACTGCTAGTGGCGCCAAAGCGCCGCTTAAACTAGCGGTGCTTTACCGCTAACGCCCACACCGCCCCAGTGTGAAAGTGGTAAATTTCACTGATTCCAGTAATCAACCAGCAATCAAAATGGATCAAAATTCTGGCATTGCCAGATTAATTATAGAAAGTTCCCAGGTATGGTAACCCTCCCCATCTCTATTAAGCACTTCCATACAGGGCACTTATACAGCTTCCTGCCCAGACCAATTTTCAGCTTTCTGCGCTGTTGCACTTTGAATGACAATTGCGCGGTTGTGCTACACTGTACCCAATCTAAATTTTTATCATTTTGTTCCCACACATAGAGCTTTCTTTTGGTGGTATTTGATCACCTCTGCGATTTTTATTTTCTGCTAAAATTTTGAAAAAATACATATTTTTTTTGTTTCAGTTACAAAACTTTGTAAATTAGTACGTTTTCTCCTTCACTGATGGGCACTAATGGGGCTGCACTGACGGGCACCGATAAGGCGGCACTGATGGGCACCAATGAGGCAGCGTGGATGGGCACCGATAGGCAGCGCAGATGGGCACCGATAGGCAGCGCGGATGGGCACCGGTAAGCGGCACGAATGGGCACAGATAGGCAGCACGGATGGGCACAGATAGGCGGCACGAATGGGCACAGATGGGCACCGATAGGCGGCACGTATGGGCACCGATAGGCGGCACATATGGGCACCGATAGGTGGCACAGATGGGCATGGATGGGCACTGATAGGTGGCATGGATGGGCACTGATAGGTGGCACTGTAATGTGTTAATGGATGCCAATCAGTGCCAAACAATAATGCCTGCCAATCAGTGATGCCCATTGTGGGCACTGATTGGCATCCATTAGGGGCACTGAGTGGCATCCATTAGGGGGGCACTGATTTCAATCCCTGGTGGTCTAGGGAGGTATACCTGGTAATGGACATCCCTGGTGGTCCAGTGGCATCCCTGGTGGTCCAGTGTGGGCATCCTGGGGGGGGCTGTGCTGATAATCGATCAGCACAAACCCCCCTGTCAGAGGAGCAGCCGATTGGCTCTCCTCTACTCGCGTCTGACAGACGCGAGTGAGGAAAAGCCGATTATCAGCTTTTCCTGTTTACATGTGATCAGCCGTGATTGGACACGGCTGATCACGTGGTAAAGAGTCTCCGCCGGAGACTCTTTACCTAGATCGGAGTTGCGGGGTGTCAGACTGACACCCTGCAACAGCGATCGCCGCGATGCGCGCCCCCGGGGGCGCGCAGTGGCTTAAAATCCTGAGGACGTCATATGACGTCCAGTCAGGATTTTAAAACCACTTTGCCGCCGTCAATCCGCTATAGGGCGGGCGGCAAGTGGTTAAAAATGAAAATGAAACTTTTGGCTTTAGTTATGTTAACAAATAAAAGGCCCAGAAAAATAAGTGGCATTTATATACTGAATTTTAACAATTTACTCATTTGAGTTAAAGTATAACTACAACACATTAAGCTGACAGTTAAACATCTTACAGTTGTGGTGCATTTAAAAAAAAAAGTCAAATGGTTATTGTATTCTGTGTATTGCATTGCAGGCAGTATTAGTGCTAGGGCAAGGTAATTTAGTGTCCTGATGCTAAACTGCACCCTCCTCCCACCTGGTGCAAACCAAGTCATCTTATCCAGCCAGGGCTGGACTGGGCCAAAAATTTGGCCCTGGACTTCATCCAGACCGGCCCACTTTAATTCAATAAAATGCTGCCCCCCACCCCCCAAAAAATCACACCCACCAAAAGGCCCCTACATCCATTATTGTATATCATGAGAGGGTAAGCGAGAGGGGAATGAGAGAGAGAGAGGGAGGGTTGAGGGAAAGGGGGTGAGAGAGGGGGGTGAGTGTAAGAGAGAGGGAGTGAGTGTAAAAGAGAGGGGGTGAGTGTAGGACCCCTTTCACACTGAGGCGTTTTTCGGCTAAAAAAAGCGCCTGTAAAGCGCCTGAAAAATGCCTCCGCTGCAGTCCCCGTGTGAAAGTCCTCCAAGCAGCATCTTTGGGGCGGTGGAGGAGCGGTGTACACACCACTCCTGCCCACTGAAATGAATGGCCACCACTGCTGAAGCGCGTGCAAAGCACTTCGGCAGCAGCACTACACGGGCACATTTAACCTTTAATTTGGCTGCTAGCCAGGGTTAAAAGCACCTGCTAGAAGTCGAATAGCGCAGCTAAAATGACAGTAAAGTGATGCTAAAACTAGCAGCGTTTTACCGTCAATGCCCGCCCCAGTGTGAAAGCAGCCTAAGAGTCAGGGAGTGAATGAGACAGAGGAAAGGGCAGAGAGACAGAGGGGGGAGCTGAGAGACAGAGGGGGAGCTGAGAGACAGAGAGGGAAGATGAGAGACAGAGGGGGGAGCTAAGAGACAATGGGAGGGAGCTGAGAGACAGAGGGGGAGCTGAGAGACAGAGGGGGAGCTGAGAGACAGAGGGGGAGCTAAGAGACAATGGGAGGTAGCTGAGAGACAGAGGGGGAGCTTAGAGACAGAGGGGGGAGCTTAGAGACAGAGGGGGAGCTTAGAGACAATGGGAGGGAGCTAAGAGACAATGGGAGGGAGCTGAGAGACAGAGGGGGAGCTGAGAGACAGAGGGGGGAGCTGAGAGACAGAGGGGGAAGCTGAGAGACAGAGGGGGAGCTAAGAGACAATGGGAGGGAGCTGAGAGACAGAGGGGGGAGCTGAAAGACAGAGGGGGGAGCTGAGAGACAGAGGGGGGACCTGAGAGACAATTGGAGGGAGCTGAGAGACAGAGGGGGAGCTGAGAGACAGAGGGGGAGCTGAGAGACAGAGGGGGAGCTGGGAGACAGAGGGGGAGCTGAGAGACAGAGGAGGGGTCTAAAAGAGGGGGGACTGAGAGACAGAGGGGGGGACTGAGAGACAGAGGGGGAGCTGAGAGACAGGGGGAGCTGAGAGACAGAGGGGGAGCTGAGAGACAGGGGGAGCTGAGAGACAGAGGGGGGCTGAGAGAGGAGGAGCTGAGAGACAGAGGGGGAGCTGAGAGACAGGGGGAGCTGAGAGACAGAGGGGGGGCTGAGAGAGGAGGAGCTGAGAGACAGAGGGGGAGCTGAGAGACAGAGGGGGAGCTGAGAGACAGAGGGGGGCTGAGAGACAGAGGGGGGAAGCTGAGAGACAGAGGGGGCGGGAGCTGAGAGACAGTGGAGGGGGCTTAGAGACAGTGGAGGGGTCTGAGAGACAGAGGGGCTAAGAGACAGAAGGGGGAAGCTGAGAGACAGAGGGGGGAGCTGAGAGACAGAGGGGGGAGCTAAGAGACAATGGGAGGGAGCTGAGAGACAGAGGGGGAGCTGAGAGACAGAGGGGAAGCTGAGAGACAGAGGGGGGAGCTAAGAGACAATGGGAGGGAGCTGAGACAGAGGGGGAGCTGAGAGATAGAGGGGGAGCTGAGAGATAGAGGGGGGTCTGAGAGACAAAGGGGGGTCTGAGAGACAAAGGGGGGTCTGAGAGACAGAGGGGGGAGCTGAGAGACAGAGGGGGGCTGAGAGACAGACGGAGGGAGCTGTAAGACAGAGGGGGAGCTGAGAGACAGAGGAGGGGGCTGAGAGACAGTGGAGGGGGCTGAGAGACAGAGGAGGGGTCTGAGAGACAGAGGAGGAGCTGAGAGACAGAGCGGGAGCAGAGAAACAGAGGGGGGGCTGAGAGAGGGGGAGCTGAGAGACAGAGGGGGGGCTGACAGAGGGGGAGCTGAGAGACAGGGGGAGCTGAGAGACAGAGGGGGGAGCTAAGAGACAATGGGAGGGAGCTGAGACAGAGGGGGAGCTGAGAGACAGAGGGGGGTCTGAGAGACAGAGGGGGGAGCTGAGAGACAGAGGGGGGCTGAGAGACAGAAGGAGGGAGCTGAAAGACAGAGGAGGGGGCTGAGAGACAGAGGAGAGGTCTGAGAGACAGAGGAGGGGTCTGAGAGACAGAGGGGGAGCTGAGAGACAGAGGGGGAGCTGAGAGACAGGGGGGAGCTGAGAGACAGGGGGGGGCTGAGAGATAGAGGGGGGCTGAGAGACAGAGGGGGAGCTGAGAGACAGAGGGGGAAGCTGAGAGACAGAGGGGGGGAGCTGAGAGACAATGGAGGGGGCTGAGAGACAGTGGAGGGGTCTGAGAGACAGAGGGGCTGAGAGACAGAGGGGGAGCTGAGAGACAGAGGGGGGATGCTAAGAGACAATGGGGGGGAGCTGAGAGACAGAGGGGGAGCTGAGAGACAGAGGGGTAGCTGAGAGACAGAGGGGGGAGCTGAGAGACAGAGGGGGGAGCTAAGAGACAATGGGAGGGAGCTGAGACAGAGGGGGAGCTGAGAGACAGAGGGGGGTCTGAGAGGCAGAGGGGGGTCTGAGAGACAGAGGGGGGTCTGAGAGGCAGAGGGGGGTCTGAGAGACAGAGGGGGGAGCTGAAAGACAGAGGGGGGAGCTGACAGACAGAGGAGGGGGCTGAGATACAGTGGAGGGGTCTGAGAGACAGAGGAGGGGTCTGAGAGACAGAGGGGGGGGTCTGAGAGACAGAGGGGGGTCTGAGAGATAGAGGGGAGCTGAGAGACAGAGGAGGGGCTAAAAGAGTGGGGAACTGAGAGACAGAGGGGGGGACTGAGAGACAGAGGGGGGTCTGAGAGACAGGGGGGTCTAAGAGACATAGGGGGGTCTGAGAGGCAGAGGGGGGTCTGAGAGACAGAGGGGGGTCTGAGAGGCAGAGGGGGGTCTGAGAGGCAGAGGGGGAGCTGAAAGACAGAGGGGGGAGCTGACAGACAGAGGAGGGGGCTGAGATACAGTGGAGGGGTCTGAGAGACAGAGGAGGGGTCTGAGAGACAGAGGGGGGGGTCTGAGAGACAGAGGGGGGTCTGAGAGATAGAGGGGAGCTGAGAGACAGAGGAGGGGCTAAAAGAGTGGGGAACTGAGAGACAGAGGGGGGGACTGAGAGACAGAGGGGGGTCTGAGAGACAGGGGGGTCTAAGAGACAGGGGGAGCTGAGAGACAGAGGGGGAGCTGAGAGACAGAGGGGGAGCTGAGAGACAGGGGGAGCTGAGAGACAGGGGGAGCTGAGAGACAGGGGGAGCTGAGAGACAGAGGGGGGCTGAGAGACAGAGGGGGCTGAAAGACAGAGGGGGGAGCTGAGAGATAGTGGAGGGGGCTGAGAGACAGTGGAGGTGGCTGAGAGACAGAGGGGGGCTGAGAGACAGAGGGGGGAGCTGAGAGACAATGGGAGGGAGCTGAGAGACAGAGGGGGAGCTGAGAAACAGAGGAGGGCTGAAAGACAGAGGAGGGGTCTGAGAGACAGAGGAGGGGTCTGAGAGACAGAGGAGGGGTCTGAGAGACAGAGAGGGGGTAAAAGAGGGGGGAACTGAGAGACAGAGGGGTCTAAGAGACAGAGGGGGAGCTAAGAGACAGAGGGGGAGCTGAAAGACAGGGGGAGCTGAGAGACAGAGGGGGGAGCTGAGAGACAGAGTGGGGGAGCTGAGAGACAGAGTGGGGGAGCTGAGAGACAGAGTGGGGGAGCTGAGAGACAGAGTGGGGGAGCTGAGAGACAGAGTGGGGGAGCTGAGAGACAGAGTGGGGGAGCTGAGAGACAGAGGGGGGGCTGAGAGACAGAGGGGGAGCTGAGAGACAGAGGGGGAGCTGAGAGACAGAGGGGGAGCTGAGAGACAGAGGGGGGGGGCTGAGAGACAGGGGGAGCTGAGAGACAGGGGGAGCTGAGAGACAGTGGGGGGAGCTGAGAGACAGTGGAGGGGCTGAGAGACAGAGGGGGGCTGAGAGACGGGTCTGAGAGACAGAAGGGGAGCTGAGAGACAGAGGGGGGAGCTGAGAGACGGAGGAGAGCTGAGAGAAAGAGGAGGGGTCTGAGAGACAGAGGGGGGTCTGAGAGATAGAGGGGAGCTGAGAGACAAAGGAGGGGCTAAAAGAGGAGGGACTGAGAGACACGGGAGCTGAGAGACAGGGGGAGCTGAGAGACAGAGGAGGGGCCTGAGAGACAGAGGAGGGGTCTGAGAGACAGAGGAGAGGTCTGAGAGACAGAGGGGCTGAGAGACAGAGGGGGGAGCTAAGAGACAATGAGAGGGAGCTGAGAGACAGAGGGGGAGCTGAGAGACATTGGGGGAGCTGAGAGACAGAGGGGGAGCTGAGAGACAGAGGGGAAGCTGAGAGACAGAGGGGGGAGCTAAGAGACAATGGGAGGGAGCTGAGACAGAGGGGGAGCTGAGAGATAGAGGGGGAGCTGAGAGATAGAGGGGGGTCTGAGAGACAAAGGGGGGTCTGAGAGACAAAGGGGGGTCTGAGAGACAGAGGGGGGAGCTGAGAGACAGAGGGGGGCTGAGAGACAGACGGAGGGAGCTGTAAGACAGAGGGGGGAGCTGAGAGACAGAGGAGGGGGCTGAGAGACAGTGGAGGGGGCTGAGAGACAGAGGAGGGGTCTGAGAGACAGAGGAGGAGCTGAGAGACAGAGCGGGAGCAGAGAAACAGAGGGGGGGCTGAGAGAGGGGGAGCTGAGAGACAGAGGGGGGGCTGACAGAGGGGGAGCTGAGAGACAGGGGGAGCTGAGAGACAGAGGGGGGAGCTAAGAGACAATGGGAGGGAGCTGAGACAGAGGGGGAGCTGAGAGACAGAGGGGGGTCTGAGAGACAGAGGGGGGAGCTGAGAGACAGAGGGGGGCTGAGAGACAGAAGGAGGGAGCTGAAAGACAGAGGAGGGGGCTGAGAGACAGAGGAGAGGTCTGAGAGACAGAGGAGGGGTCTGAGAGACAGAGGGGGAGCTGAGAGACAGAGGGGGAGCTGAGAGACAGGGGGGAGCTGAGAGACAGGGGGGGGCTGAGAGATAGAGGGGGGCTGAGAGACAGAGGGGGAGCTGAGAGACAGAGGGGGAAGCTGAGAGACAGAGGGGGGGGAGCTGAGAGACAATGGAGGGGGCTGAGAGACAGTGGAGGGGTCTGAGAGACAGAGGGGCTGAGAGACAGAGGGGGAGCTGAGAGACAGAGGGGGGATGCTAAGAGACAATGGGGGGGAGCTGAGAGACAGAGGGGGAGCTGAGAGACAGAGGGGTAGCTGAGAGACAGAGGGGTAGCTGAGAGACAGAGGGGGGAGCTGAGAGACAGAGGGGGGAGCTAAGAGACAATGGGAGGGAGCTGAGACAGAGGGGGAGCTGAGAGACAGAGGGGGGTCTGAGAGGCAGAGGGGGGTCTGAGAGACAGAGGGGGGTCTGAGAGGCAGAGGGGGGTCTGAGAGACAGAGGGGGGAGCTGAAAGACAGAGGGGGGAGCTGACAGACAGAGGAGGGGGCTGAGATACAGTGGAGGGGTCTGAGAGACAGAGGAGGGGTCTGAGAGACAGAGGGGGGGGGTCTGAGAGACAGAGGGGGGTCTGAGAGATAGAGGGGAGCTGAGAGACAGAGGAGGGGCTAAAAGAGTGGGGAACTGAGAGACAGAGGGGGGGGACTGAGAGACAGAGGGGGGTCTGAGAGACAGGGGGGTCTAAGAGACATAGGGGGGTCTGAGAGGCAGAGGGGGGTCTGAGAGACAGAGGGGGGTCTGAGAGGCAGAGGGGGGTCTGAGAGGCAGAGGGGGAGCTGAAAGACAGAGGGGGGAGCTGACAGACAGAGGAGGGGGCTGAGATACAGTGGAGGGGTCTGAGAGACAGAGGAGGGGTCTGAGAGACAGAGGGGGGGGGGGTCTGAGAGACAGAGGGGGGTCTGAGAGATAGAGGGGAGCTGAGAGACAGAGGAGGGGCTAAAAGAGTGGGGAACTGAGAGACAGAGGGGGGGACTGAGAGACAGAGGGGGGTCTGAGAGACAGGGGGGTCTAAGAGACAGGGGGAGCTGAGAGACAGAGGGGGAGCTGAGAGACAGAGGGGGAGCTGAGAGACAGGGGGAGCTGAGAGACAGGGGGAGCTGAGAGACAGGGGGAGCTGAGAGACAGAGGGGGGCTGAGAGACAGAGGGGGCTGAAAGACAGAGGGGGGAGCTGAGAGATAGTGGAGGGGGCTGAGAGACAGTGGAGGTGGCTCAGAGACAGAGGGGGGCTGAGAGACAGAGGGGGGCTGAGAGACAGAGGGGGGAGCTGAGAGACAATGGGAGGGAGCTGAGAGACAGAGGGGGAGCTGAGAAACAGAGGAGGGGTCTGAGAGACAGAGGAGGGGTCTGAGAGACAGAGGAGGGGTCTGAGAGACAGAGGAGGGGTCTGAGAGACAGAGAGGGGGTAAAAGAGGGGGGAACTGAGAGACAGAGGGGTCTAAGAGACAGAGGGGGAGCTAAGAGACAGAGGGGGAGCTGAAAGACAGGGGGAGCTGAGAGACAGAGGGGGGAGCTGAGAGACAGAGTGGGGGAGCTGAGAGACAGAGTGGGGGAGCTGAGAGACAGAGTGGGGGAGCTGAGAGACAGAGTGGGGGAGCTGAGAGACAGAGGGGGGGCTGAGAGACAGAGGGGGAGCTGAGAGACAGAGGGGGAGCTGAGAGACAGAGGGGGAGCTGAGAGACAGAGGGGGAGCTGAGAGACAGAGGGGGGGGGCTGAGAGACAGGGGGAGCTGAGAGACAGGGGGAGCTGAGAGACAGTGGGGGGAGCTGAGAGACAGTGGAGGGGCTGAGAGACAGAGGGGGGCTGAGAGACGGGTCTGAGAGACAGAAGGGGAGCTGAGAGACAGAGGGGGGAGCTGAGAGACGGAGGAGAGCTGAGAGAAAGAGGAGGGGTCTGAGAGACAGAGGGGGGTCTGAGAGATAGAGGGGAGCTGAGAGACAAAGGAGGGGCTAAAAGAGGAGGGACTGAGAGACACGGGAGCTGAGAGACAGGGGGAGCTGAGAGACAGAGGAGGGGCCTGAGAGACAGAGGAGGGGTCTGAGAGACAGAGGAGAGGTCTGAGAGACAGAGGGGCTGAGAGACAGAGGGGGGAGCTAAGAGACAATGAGAGGGAGCTGAGAGACAGAGGGGGAGCTGAGAGACATTGGGGGAGCTAAGAGACAGAGGGGGGTCTGAGAGACAGAGGGGGGAGCTGAGAGACAGAGGGGGGCTGAGAGACAGGGGGAGCTGAGAGACAGAGGGAAAGAGCTGAGAGATAGAGGGGGGAGCTGAGAGACAGAGGGGGGAGCTGAGAGATAGAGGAGGGGTCTGAGAGACAGTGGAGGGGTCTGAGAGACAGAGGAGGGTTCTGAGAGACAGAGGGGCCGAGAGACAGAGGGGGAAGCTAAAAGACAGAGGAGGGGTCTGAGAGACAGAGGGGGGTCTGAGAGACAGAGGGGGTCTGAGAGATAGAGGGGAGCTGAGAGACAGAGGAGGGGCTAAAAGAGGAGGGGCTAAAAGAGGGGGGACTGAGAGACAGAGGGGGAGCTGAGAGACAGAGGGGGAGCTGAGAGACAGAGGGGGAGCTGAGAGACAGGGGGAGCTGAGAGACAGAGAGGGGGAGCTCTGAGAGACAGACGGGGAGCTGAGAGACAGAGGGGGAGCTGAGAGACAGAGGGGGGCTGAGAGACAGAGGGGGGGAAGCTGAGAGACAGAGGGGGAGGGGGCTTAGAGACAGTGGAGGGGTCTGAGAGACAGAGGGGCTGAGAGACAGAGGGGGGAGCTGAGAGACAGAGGGGGGAGCTGAGAGACAGAGGGGGGAGCTGAGAGACAGAGGGGGGAGCTGAGAGACAGAGTGGGGGAGCTGAGAGACAGAGTGGGGGAGCTGAGAGACAGAGTGGGGGAGCTGAGAGACAGAGTGGGGGAGCTGAGAGACAGGGGGAGCTGAGAGACAGAGGGGGGCTGAGAGACAGAGGGGGAGCTGAGAGACCGAGGGTGTGCTGAGAGACAGAGGGGGAGCTGAGAGACAGAGGGGGAGCTGAGAGACAGAGGGGGGTCTGAGAGACAGAGGGGGGAGCTGAGAGACAGAGGGGGGTCTGAGAGACAGAGGGGGGAGCTGAGAGACAGAGGGGGAGCTGAGAGACAGAGGGGGAGCTGAGAGACAGAGGGGGGGGGGCTGAGAGACAGGGGGAGCTGAGAGACAGGGGGAGCTGAGAGACAGTGGGGGGAGCTGAGAGACAGTGGAGGGGGCTGAGAGACAGTGGAGGGGTCTGAGAGACAGAGGGGGGGCTGAGAGACGGGTCTGAGAGACAGAAGGGGAGCTGAGAGACAGAGGGGGGAGCTGAGAGACAAAGGAGGAGAGCTGAGAGACAGAGGAGGGGTCTGAGAGACAGAGGGGGGTCTGAGAGATAGAGGGGAGCTGAGAGACAAAGGAGGGGCTAAAAGAGGAGGGACTGAGAGACACGGGAGCTGAGAGACAGGGGGAGCTGAGAGACAGAGGAGGGGCCTGAGAGACAGAGGAGGGGTCTGAGAGACAGAGGAGGGGTCTCAGAGACAGAGGGGCTGAGAGACAGAGGGGGGAGCTAAGAGACAATGAGAGGGAGCTGAGAGACAGAGGGGGAGCTGAGAGACATTGGGGGAGCTAAGAGACAGAGGGGGGTCTGAGAGACAGAGGGGGGAGCTGAGAGACAGAGGGGGGCTGAGAGACAGGGGGAGCTGAGAGACAGAGGGAAAGAGCTGAGAGATAGAGGGGGGAGCTGAGAGACAGAGGGGGGAGCTGAGAGATAGAGGAGGGGTCTGAGAGACAGTGGAGGGGTCTGAGAGACAGAGGAGGGTTCTGAGAGACAGAGGGGCCGAGAGACAGAGGGGGAAGCTAAAAGACAGAGGAGGGGTCTGAGAGACAGAGGGGGGGTCTGAGAGACAGAGGGGGTCTGAGAGATAGAGGGGAGCTGAGAGACAGAGGAGGGGCTAAAAGAGGAGGGGCTAAAAGAGGGGGGACTGAGAGACAGAGGGGGAGCTGAGAGACAGAGGGGGAGCTGAGAGACAGAGGGGGAGCTGAGAGACAGAGGGGGAGCTGAGAGACAGGGGGAGCTGAGAGACAGAGAGGGGGAGCTCTGAGAGACAGACGGGGAGCTGAGAGACAGAGGGGGAGCTGAGAGACAGAGGGGGGCTGAGAGACAGAGGGGGGGAAGCTGAGAGACAGAGGGGGAGGGGGCTTAGAGACAGTGGAGGGGTCTGAGAGACAGAGGGGCTGAGAGACAGAGGGGGGAGCTGAGAGACAGAGGGGGGAGCTGAGAGACAGAGGGGGGAGCTGAGAGACAGAGGGGGGAGCTGAGAGACAGAGTGGGGGAGCTGAGAGACAGAGTGGGGGAGCTGAGAGACAGAGTGGGGGAGCTGAGAGACAGAGTGGGGGAGCTGAGAGACAGAGTGGGGGAGCTGAGAGACAGAGTGGGGGAGCTGAGAGACAGGGGGAGCTGAGAGACAGAGGGGGGCTGAGAGACAGAGCGGGAGCTGAGAGACCGAGGGTGTGCTGAGAGACAGAGGGGGAGCTGAGAGACAGAGGGGGAGCTGAGAGACAGAGGGGGGTCTGAGAGACAGAGGGGGGAGCTGAGAGACAGAGGGGGGTCTGAGAGACAGAGGGGGGAGCTGAGAGACAGAGTGGGGGAGCTGAGAGACAGAGGGGGGGCTGAGAGACAGAGGGGGAGCTGAGAGACAGAGGGGGAGCTGAGAGACAGAGGGGGAGCTGAGAGACAGAGGGGGGAGCTGAGAGACAGAGGGGGGGCTGAGAGACAGGGGGAGCTGAGAGACAGGGGGAGCTGAGAGACAGTGGGGGGAGCTGAGAGACAGTGGAGGGGGCTGAGAGACAGTGGAGGGGTCTGAGAGACAGAGGGGGGGCTGAGAGACGGGTCTGAGAGACAGAAGGGGAGCTGAGAGACAGAGGGGGGAGCTGAGAGACAAAGGAGGAGAGCTGAGAGACAGAGGAGGGGTCTGAGAGACAGAGGGGGGTCTGAGAGATAGAGGGGAGCTGAGAGACAAAGGAGGGGCTAAAAGAGGAGGGACTGAGAGACACGGGAGCTGAGAGACAGGGGGAGCTGAGAGACAGAGGAGGGGCCTGAGAGACAGAGGAGGGGTCTGAGAGACAGAGGAGGGGTCTGAGAGACAGAGGGGCTGAGAGACAGAGGGGGGAGCTAAGAGACAATGAGAGGGAGCTGAGAGACAGAGGGGGAGCTGAGAGACATTGGGGGAGCTAAGAGACAGAGGGGGGTCTGAGAGACAGAGGGGGGAGCTGAGAGACAGAGGGGGGCTGAGAGACAGGGGGAGCTGAGAGACAGAGGGAAAGAGCTGAGAGATAGAGGGGGGAGCTGAGAGACAGAGGGGGGAGCTGAGAGATAGAGGAGGGGTCTGAGAGACAGTGGAGGGGTCTGAGAGACAGTGGAGGGGTCTGAGAGACAGAGGAGGGTTCTGAGAGACAGAGGGGCCGAGAGACAGAGGGGGAAGCTAAAAGACAGAGGAGGGGTCTGAGAGACAGAGGGGGGGGGTTCTGAGAGACAGAGGGGGTCTGAGAGATAGAGGGGAGCTGAGAGACAGAGGAGGGGCTAAAAGAGGAGGGGCTAAAAGAGGGGGGACTGAGAGACAGAGGGGGAGCTGAGAGACAGAGGGGGAGCTGAGAGACAGAGGGGGAGCTGAGAGACAGGGGGAGCTGAGAGACAGAGAGGGGGAGCTCTGAGAGACAGACGGGGAGCTGAGAGACAGAGGGGGAGCTGAGAGACAGAGGGGGGCTGAGAGACAGAGGGGGGAAGCTGAGAGACAGAGGGGGAGGGGGCTTAGAGACAGGGGAGGGGTCTGAGAGACAGAGGGGCTGAGAGACAGAGGGGGGAGCTGAGAGACAGAGGGGGGAGCTGAGAGACAGAGGGGGGAGCTGAGAGACAGAGGGGAGGGAGCTGAGAGACAGAGTGGGGGAGCTGAGAGACAGAGTGGGGGAGGTGAGAGACAGAGTGGGGGAGCTGAGAGACAGAGTGGGGGAGCTGAGAGACAGGGGGAGCTGAGAGACAGAGGGGGGCTGAGAGACAGAGGGGGAGCTGAGAGACCGAGGGGGTGCTGAGAGACAGAGGGGAGGCTGCGAGACAGGGGGGGCTGAGAGACAGGGGGAGCTGAGAGACAGGGGGGAGCTGAGAGACAGGGGGAGCTGAGAGACAGTGGGGGGAGCTGAGAGACAGTGGAGGGGGCTGAGAGACAGTGGAGGGGTCTGAGAGACAGAGGGGGGGCTGAGAAACGGGTCTGAGAGACAGAAGGGGAGCTGAGAGACAGAGGGGGGAGCTGAGAGACAAAGGAGGAGAGCTGAGAGACAGAGGAGGGGTCTGAGTGACAGAGGGGGGGTCTGAGAGACAGAGGGGGTCTGAGAGATAGAGGGGAGCTGAGAGACAAAGGAGGGGCTAAAAGAGGAGGGACTGAGAGACACGGAAACTGAGAGACAAAGGGGGGAGCTGAGAGACAGGGGGAGCTGAGAGACAGAAGGAGGGAGCTGAGAGACAGAGGGTGGAGCTGAGAGATACGGGAGGGGCCTGAGAGACAGAGTAGGGGTCTGAGAGACAGAGGGGGGAGCTAAGAGACAATGGGAGGGAGCTGAGAGACATTGGGGGAGCTGAGAGACATTGGGGGAGCTAAGAGACAGAGGGGGGTCTGAGAGACAGAGGGGGAGCTGAGAGACAGAGGGGGAGCTGAGAGACAGAGGGGGCTGAGAGACAGTGGAGGGGTCTGAGAGACAGAGGAGGGTTCTGAGAGACAGAGGGGCCGAGAGACAGAGGGAGGAGCTAAAAGACAGAGGGGGGGGGGTCTGAGAGACAGAGGGGGGGGTCTGAGAGACAGAGGGGGGTCTGAGAGACAGAGGAGGGGCTAAAAGAGGGGGGACTGAGAGACAGAGGGGGGGACTGAGAGACAGAGGGGGAGCTGAGAGACAGAGGGGGAGCTGAGAGACAGAGGGGGAGCTGAGAGACAGAGGGGGAGCTGAGAGACAGGGGGAGCTGAGAGACAGAGGGAGGGCTGAGAGAGGGGGAGCTCTGAGAGACAGAGGGGGAGCTGAGAGACAGAGGGGGGCTGAGAGACAGAGGGGGGAAGCTGAGAGACAGAGGGGGCGGGAGCTGAGAGACAGTGGAGGGGGCTTAGAGACAGTGGAGGGGTCTGAGAGACAGAGGGGGGAGCTGAGAGACAGAGGGGGGAGCTGAGAGACAGAGGGGGGAGCTAAGAGACAGAGGGGGGAGCTAAGAGACAGAGGGGGAGCTGAGAGACAGAGGGGAAGCTGAGAGATAGAGGGGGGTCTGAGAGACAAAGGGGGGTCTGAGAGACAGAGGGGGAGCTGAGAGACAGAGGGGGGCTGAGAGACAGACGGAGGGAGCTGTAAGACAGAGGGGGGAGCTGAGAGACAGAGGAGGGGGCTGAGAGACAGTGGAGGGGGCTGAGAGACAGAGGAGGGGTCTGAGAGACAGAGGGGGAGCTGAGAGACAGAGGGGGAGCTGAGAGACAGAGGGGGGGGGGCTGAGAGAGGGGGAGCTGGGAGACAGAGGGGGGGCTGAGGGAGGGGGAGCGAGCTGAGAGACAGGGGGAGCTGAGAGACAGAGGGGGAGCTAAGAGACAATGGGAGGGAGCTGAGACAGAGGGGGAGCTGAGAGACAGAGGGGGGGGCTGAGAGAGGGGGAGCGAGCTGAGAGACAGGGGGAGCTGAGAGACAGAGGGGGGAGCTAAGAGACAATGGGAGGGAGCTGAGACAGAGGGGGAGCTGAGAGACAGAGGGGGGTCTGAGAGACAGAGGGGGGAGCTGAGAGACAGAGGGGGGCTGAGAGACAGAAGGAGGGAGCTGAAGGACAGAGGGTGGAGCTGACAGATAGAGGAGGGGGCTGAGAGACAGTGGAGGGGTCTGAGAGACAGAGGAGGGGTCTGAGAGACAGAGGGGGAGCTGAGAGACAGAGGGGGAGCTGAGAGACAGGGGGGAGCTGAGAGACAGAGGGGGGGGGCTGAGAGACAGAGGGGGGCTGAGAGACAGAGGGGGAGCTGAGAGACAGAGGGGGAGCTGAGAGACAGAGGGGGAGCTGAGAGATAGAGGGGGGCTGAGAGACAGAGGGGGAAGCTGAGAGACAGAGGGGGGAGCTGAGAGACAGAGGGGGGAGCTGAGAGACAATGGAGGGGGCTGAGAGACAGTGGAGGGGTCTGAGAGACAGAGGGGCTGAGAGGCAGAGGGGGGTCTGAGAGACAGAGGGGGGGGGGCTGAGAGACAGAAGGAGGGAGCTGAAAGACAGAGGGGGGAGCTGACAGACAGAGGAGGGGGCTGAGATACAGTGGAGGGGTCTGAGAGACAGAGGAGGTGTCTGAGAGACAGAGGGGGGTCTGAGAGACAGAGGGGGTCTGAGAGATAGAGGGGAGCTGAGAGACAGAGGAGGGGCTAAAAGAGTGGGGAACTGAGAGACAGAGGGGGGGACTGAGAGACAGAGGGGGGTCTGAGAGACAGGGGGGTCTAAGAGACATAGGGGGAGCTGAGAGACAGAGGGGGAGCTGAGAGACAGAGGGGGAGCTGAGAGACAGAGGGGGGGCTTAGAGACAGAGGGGAGCTGAGAGACAGAGGGGGAGCTGAGAGACAGAGGGGGGCTGAGAGACAGGGGGAGCTGAGAGACAGAGGGGGGCTGAGAGACAAAGGAAGGGCTAAAAGAGGAGGGACTGAGAGACACGGGAACTGAGAGACAGAGGGGGGAGCTGAGAGACAGAGGAGGAAAGCTGAGAGACAGAGGGTGGGTCTGAGAGACAGAGGGGGGTCTGAGAGATAGAAAGGAGCTGAGAGACAAAGGAGGGGCTAAAAGAGGGGGGACTGAGAGACACGGGAACTGAGAGACAGAGGGGGGGACTGAGAGACAGAGGGGGGGCTGAGAGGAGACAGAGGGGGGGCTGAGAGGAGACAGAGGGGGGGCTGAGAGGAGACAGAGGGGGGAGCTGAGAGACAGAGGGGGGAGCTGAGAGACAGAGGGGGAGAGCTGAGAGACAGAGGGGGAGAGCTGAGAGACAGAGGGGGAGAGCTGAGAGACAGAGGGGGAGAGCTGAGAGACAGAGGGGGAGAGCTGAGAGACAGAGGGGGAGAGCTGAGAGATAGAGGAGGGGGCTGAGAGACAGTGGAGGCCTGAGAGACAGAGGAGGAGTCTGAGAGGCAGAAGGGGATCTGAGAGACAGAGGGGGAGCTGAGAGATAGAGGAGGAGAGCTGAGAGACAGAGGAGGAGAGCTGAGAGACAGAGGAGGAGAGCTGAGAGACAGAGGAGGGGTCTGAGAGACAGAGGAGGGGTCTGAGAGACAGAGGAGGGGTCTGAGAGACAGAGGAGGGGTCTGAGAGATTGAGGAGGGGGCTGAGAGACTGAGGAGGGGGCTGAGAGACAGAGGAGGGGCTAAAAGAGGGGGGTCTGAGAGACAGAGGAGGGGCTAAAAGAGGGGGGACTGAGAGACAGAGGGGGAGCTGAGAGACAGAGGGGGAGCTGAGAGACAGAGGGGGAGCTGAGAGACAGGGGGAGCTGAGAGACAGGGGGAGCTGAGAGACAGAGGGAGGGCTGAGAGAGGGGGAGCTCTGAGAGACAGAGGGGGAGCTGAGAGACAGAGGGGGGCTGAGAGACAGAGGGGGGCTGAGAGACAGAGGGGGGAAGCTGAGAGACAGAGGGGGCGGGAGCTGAGAGACAGTGGAGGGGGCTTAGAGACAGTGGAGGGGTCTGAGAGACAGAGGGGCTGAGAGACAGAGGGAGGGCTGAGAGAGGGGGAGCTCTGAGAGACAGAGGGGGAGCTGAGAGACAGAGGGGGGAGCTGAGAGACAGAGGGGGGAGCTAAGAGACAGAGGGGGAGCTAAGAGACAGAGGGGGAGCTGAGAGACAGAGGGGAAGCTGAGAGATAGAGGGGGGTCTGAGAGACAAAGGGGGGTCTGAGAGACAGAGGGGGGAGCTGAGAGACAGAGGGGGGCTGAGAGACAGACGGAGGGAGCTGTAAGACAGAGGGGGAGCTGAGAGACAGTGGAGGGGGCTGAGAGACAGTGGAGGGGTCTGAGAGACAGAGGAGGGGTCTGAGAGACAGAGGGGGAGCTGAGAGACAGAGGGGGAGCTGAGAGACAGAGGGGGGGGCTGAGAGAGGGGGAGCTGAGAGACAGAGGGGGGGGGCTGAGAGAGGGGGAGCGAGCTGAGAGACAGGGGGAGCTGAGAGACAGAGGGGGGAGCTAAGAGACAATGGGAGGGAGCTGAGAGACAGAGGGGGTTCTGAGAGACAGAGGGGGGAGCTGAGAGACAGAGGGGGGCTGAGAGACAGAAGGAGGGAGCTGAAAGACAGAGGGTGGAGCTGACAGATAGAGGAGGGGGCTGAGAGACAGTGGAGGGGTCTGAGAGACAGAGGAGGGGTCTGAGAGACAGAGGGGGAGCTGAGAGACAGAGGGGGAGCTGAGAGACAGAGGGGGAGCTGAGAGACAGGGGGAGCTGAGAGACAGAGGGGGGCTGAGAGAGGGGGAGCTGAGAGACAGAGGGGGGCTGAGAGACAGAGGGGGAGCTGAGAGACAGAGGTTGAGCTGAGAGATAGAGGGGGGCTGAGAGACAGAGGGGGAGCTGAGAGACAGAGGAGGGGTCTGAGAGACAGAGGAGGGGTCTGAGAGATTGAGGAGGGGTCTGAGAGATTGAGGAGGGGTCTGAGAGACTGAGGAGGGGTCTGAGAGACTGAGGAGGGGTCTGAGAGACTGAGGAGGGGTCTGAGAGACAGAAGGGGGGTCTGAGAGACAGAGGGGGCTGAGAGACAGAGGAGGGGGCTAAAATAGGGGGGACTGAGAGACATGGGGACTGAGAGACAGAGGGGGGTCTGAGAGACAGAGGGGGGAGCTGAGAGACAGAGGGGGGCTGAGAGACAGAAGGATGGAGCTGAGAGACAGAGGGGGAGCTGACAGACAGTGGAGGGGGCTGAGAGACAGTGGAGGGGGCTGAGACAGTGGAGGGGGCTGAGAGACAGTGGAGGGGGCTGAGAGACAGTGGAGGGGGCTGAGAGGCAGTGGAGGGGACTGAGAGACAGAGGGGGGTCTGAGAGACAGGGGGTCTAAGAGACAGAGGGGGAGCTGAGAGACAGAGGGGGAGCTGAGAGACAGGGGGAGCTGAGAGACAGAGGGGGGAGCTGAGAGACAGAGGGGGAGCTGAGAGACAGAGGGGGGCTGAGAGACAGGGGGAGCTTAGAGACAGGGGGAGCTGAGAGACAGAGGGGGCTGAGAGACAAAGGAGGGGCTAAAAGAGGAGGGACTGAGAGACACGGGAACAGAGAGACAGAGGGGGGAGCTGAGAGACAGTGGAGGGGGCAGAGAGACAGTGGAGGGGGCTGAGATACAGTGGAGGGGTCTGAGAGACAGAGGGGGGGCTGAGAGACAGGGGGCTGAGAGACAGAGGGGGGAGCTGAGAGACAGAGGGGGGAGCTGAGAGACAGAGGAGGAGAGCTGAGAGACAGAGGAGGAGAGCTGAGAGACAGAGGGTGGGTCTGGGAGACAGAGGGGGGTCTGAGAGATAGAAAGGAGCTGAGAGACAAAGGAGGGGCTAAAAGAGGGGGGACTGAGAGACACGGGAACTGAGAGACAGAGGGGGGGACTGAGAGACAGAGGGGGGCTGAGAGGAGACAGAGGGGGGGGGGCTGAGAGGAGACAGAGGGGGGAGCTGAGAGACAGAGGGGGGAGCTGAGAGACAGAGGGGGAGAGCTGAGAGACAGAGGGGGAGAGCTGAGAGACAGAGGGGGAGAGCTGAGAGATAGAGGAGGGGGCTGAGAGACAGTGGGGGGCTGAGAGACAGTGGGGGTCTGAGAGACAGAGGAGGGGTCTGAGAGGCAGAAGGGGAGCTGAGAGATAGAGGAGGAGAGCTGAGAGACAGAGGAGGGGTCTGAGAGACAGAGGAGGGGTCTGAGAGACAGAGGAGGGGTCTGAGAGACAGAAGGGGGGTCTGAGAGACAGAAGGGGGGTCTGAGAGACAGAAGGGGGGTCTGAGAGACAGAGGGGGCTGAGAGACAGAGGAGGGGGCTAAAATAGGGGGGGACTGAGAGACAGAGGGGGGTCTGAGAGACAGAGGGGGGTCTGAGAGACAGAGGGGGGTCTGAGAGACAGAGGGGGGTCTGAGAGACAGAGGAGGGTCTGAGAGATAGTGGGGGGGCTGAGAGACAGAGGAGGGGGCAGAAAGAGAGGGGACTGAGAGACAGAGGGTAGGGCTGAGGCAGAGGGAAGGCCTGAGAGAGACCACATAGCACTGTCCCTTTCTGCAGTCCCTCCTCTGCTCACCTCCCCCCTGTCTCAGTGTTCTGGCATGTTTGTGTAGGATGCCAGCTACCTGATGGCCAGCAGCGGCAACACCGAGTCTCCCTCTTGATCCGGGGGTGATCTCGCTGCTCTGCTCCTTACAGCGGCGCATGTTCTCTTCCTCCGAGTTCCCAGTCAGCCTGCCCTCCGGCCCAGACTGCATGGTTCCTGGAGCAGAGAGGAAGTGGAGGAATCGAGGTTCTGGGAATGCCGGGGTGGCCGCACTCGCTACTGTTCGCCTCTTCGGTGGTCAGGGAGGGGGTGGAGCTCTTCTCCCTCCTCGGAATTTTACATCCAACTGCCCTCCTCGCTGGCCACCTTCCCCGAATCCCCGCCGATGTATGCTGCCACGCTTCCGCTGCCGCCGAACTGAATAAAAAAAACGGGCCACAAAAAGAATATTTTTTTTTGTTTAAAACGGCCCACTGAGCCATCGGCCCACCGGGAAACTCCCGGTAGTCCCTATGGCCAGTGCATCCCTGTGTCCAGCTGGGATCCCACTCCCAGCTGCCATTGTTCTTCCCACAGCATCACTGTGCAGCCCCACCGTTCTGACAATTGGATTTTACATGCACCTGAAAGTGCGCAGTGATGTTGTGGGACCTGGATCTTCTAGCATCCAGGTTCAACACGAAGTTGGTCAACTTTGTGGCCAGAACAAGGGTTCCATTCGCATGCGGAACAGATGCGTTGGTGACCCCATGGGATCAGTTCTCACTGATCTATGCATTTCCCCCTATTAAGTTGCTGCCTCGACTTATTTGCAGGATCAAGCTGGAAAGAAAGCCGATAATTCTGGTGGCACCAGCATGGTCCAGAAAGTCATGGTACGCAGAAATCGTAAAGATGGCAGTGGAGGGCCCATGGTCCCTCCCACTAGGGCCAGATCTGCTCTCTCAGGGACCGATATTCCATCCTTCCTTACAGTCTCTAAATTTAACGGCTTGGCTTTTGAAGCCCACATTCTAAAGAAACGTGGTCTTTCCGGGTCAGTTATACCCTAATTAATGCTAGGAAGCCAGCTTCCAGAACTATATATTATAGAGTCTGGAAGGCTTATGTTTCCTGGTGTGAATCCAAGGGTTGACACCCTCGGAGATATATCATTGGCAGAATTCTTGCCTTTCTACAATTAGGGGTAGAAATGAAATTGGACTTAAGTACTATTAAAGGCCAAGTCTCAGCTTTATCGGTCTTATTTCAAAGACTAGTTACCCATTCTTTAGTCCAGGGCTTTATACAAGGGGTGACGCGGCTTAATCCGCCCGTCAAACCCCCCTTGAATCCTTGGGACTTAAACATAGTTTTGTCTGTGTTACAAAAACAGCCATTTGAACCAATACAACATATTCCCCTAGTCCTTCTGACAAGGAAGTTGGTATTTTTGGTTGCTATATCCTCTGCAAGGAGGGTTTCAGAATTGGCTGCTCTTTCTTGTAAAGAGCCATATTTGATTTTTCATGAGGACAGAGTGGTGTTATGCCCTCGTCCAGGCTTTTTGCCAAAAGTAATTTCCGGTTTTCACCTGAACCAAGATATTGTCCTGCCATCGTTTTTTCCAAAACCGTGTTCCAGGGAAGAAAATTCACTACATTGTCTTGATGTGGTGAGAGCAGTGAAAATCTATTTAAAGAAAACTGCTCAGATTCGTAAGACTGATGTCTTATTTATTCTGCCGGAGGGTCCTAAGAAAGGACAGGCAGCGTCTAAATCCACTGTCGCCAAGTGGATTCAGAAAGTGATAATTCAAACTTATGATTTAAGGGGTAAGATTCCCCCGTTTCAAGTTAAGGCGCATTCTACCAGGTCGGTTAGTGCTTCTTGGGCAGTGCGTCATCAGGTATCCATGGCTCAGATCTGTAAGGCCGCAACTTGGTCTTCAGTGCATACATTCACAAAATTTTATCAGGTGGATGTAAGGAGGTATGAGGATATCGCCTTTGGGCGCAGTGTGCTGTAAGCAGCAGTATGGGTGTCCCCTGCAGGTTGTTTCTCCCACCCCTCAAGTGGCATTGCTATGGGACGTCCCATTAAGTAATTACTTAAGGCTCTGTGTCCCATGATGTTACGATAAAGAAAATAGGATTTTTATAACAGCTTACCTGTAAAATGCTTTTCTTGGAGTACATCATGGGACACAGAGGTCCCTTCCCTCTTTTTTGGGATTTAGGTATATTGCTTTGCTACAAAAACTGATGTGCTCCTGGAAGGAGGAGGGGTTATATAGGGAGTAAACTTCATTTAATTGGGTTTACCAGTGTCAACACCTGAAGGTATAACCCATTAAGTAATTACTTAAGGCTCTGTGTCCCATGATGTACTCCAAGAAAAGGATTTTACAGGTAAGCTGTTATAAAATCCTATTTTTATATGTAGCGGGGTGTTCCCCTATATTGGGAAGAAACTACATTACCCATAACCCCATTCTTGTTGTGACGTTCCACCGCAGAGACTCATGGGAGGGGTTATAAAAGGAAGAGGCGGGGCCGGGCTCGGCCTCTTTGGCGACACGAGACTTCACGGACGGATCCTCCTGTGCGGATGTGTCGGAGGGGCAAGGCCTGAAGCCTGAGGCCTTGCTCTGCACCGAAGAGCCTTCCATCCTCCCCTCTGCGAGCCTGGGTGGCATCTGACTTTGTGAGCTACCGCCTTGTCGGATCGGGGACCCGATCGTTGGAGAGATCGAGAGTGTGTGACACGGCCGGTGGAGGTTTTCCCGGACTGGATCCGTAGTCCGGCGGGTGAGAGGGCATAAGCCCAGCTTAGATACTGTTGCTGTGCATAGGCCTATAGACTGCCGTGGCCTACAAGTTATTTTCATACCCCTTGGATTACAAAGTTATACTCTGTTTAAGTGCACCACCATTACAGACCTGCCGGTGAAGAAAGAAGGACTAAGCTAAATATTAGAACCAGGCCTGGTGGGGATTCTAGCGTGTTTGATTGCTGCGCCATAGGGCACTTAGTTAACGGTCGCCCGTATGGCGCACTTGTAGCGTGTGTTACTATATAGTGTGTTAGAGTGGCAGGACGCTGCCCTTAGGAGTGATTGTTTAGAACTGTGATTATTGTTACCCCTTTTATTCATATTGAGAATTGATGAGTAAAACACTTTACCTATTACAATTCATTACTGTGTCCTTGCTTAGTTATTCTATTGCATAGGACATATCATTGATTGTTAGTACTAGCTGTGCCAGAAGGGGATAGAGCCTATTGCCGGGGGTTGGCGGAGCTGCACTCAGGGCCCAAAATCTAATTCTGCGGCCTCCTTAGTTGGAGGTATCGCTACACGTGGGGGTTCTCGTCCGGGATCCTGATGCAGCAAGCGAACGCCAGAAGTGCCGGCATGGACCCCATGGATCCAAGAGCGGTAGAAGAGTGGTGCAAAGCCGCTAATACAGAGCCAAAACAGTCGATAGCCATTAGCCTTCCTGGCGAGAAATGGTCAAGTGAGACGGTAGAGGAACTGCTGAGTTCAGTGTCCCCAGATCACACACCGTGGGTGATAGACATGAAGACAGACCCAAACATCTCATATCAATACGCATTAGTGGAATATTGGGACGGGATGCCAGAGGCCTGTAAGCACAAGTGTCTGCGGACGCCAGACAACAGAACATTTAGGCTGGCGCACGCAATAACTGTAGAAAGGGAACCATCCCCTACGGGATCGCCACAGGCTGCGGCCCGAACTACACCTGAAAGAGAAGACAGGGCGCCACCTCCGGTGGCACCTGCATCGGCCACTGCTATATCACCAGAACTGATAAATGCAATAGGGGATTTGCTAGCCAAATGTCAGAAGACAAGTACGGTGCATGTGGAAACTAGCTACCGGAGACTAAAAATATTCTCAGGGAAGCTCCCTGTCCAGGACAGGTGAAGAAGCGGATGTTTGGGAGAAGCTGACCATGGAAAACCCGAATCTGTCCAGGGCTTGGAAAGAGAGAGCCAAGGCCCAGTTGAATAGATGGGAGAAGATCTTCTCTAGGGATGAATTTGATGTGGGGTGTGCAAGAAGTGCCACCCATCGGATCCGCCTCCAAGAAGATAAGCCCTTCCGAGAGAGAGTCAGGCGGGTCCCGCTAGCAGATCTGGAGGATCTGAGGGAACAACTTGCAGAACTCAAGAGGACTGGTGTGATACGGGAGTCCAGAAGCCCCTATGCCTCTCCCATAGTAGTGGTCCGAAAGAAGAATGGATCATTGAGGCTCTGTATAGACTACAGGACTCTCAACAGGAGAACCATACCTGACCAATACACCACTCCGAGGATAGAGGATGCCCTACAGAGCTTGTCTGGAGCCAAATGGTTCAGCGTTATGGATCTCAAGAGTGGGTACTATCAGATTCCGATGCACCCAGCAGACAAGGAGAAGACAGCTTTCATAACCCCAGTGGGGTTCTTCGAATTCGACCGGATGCCTCAAGGTCTGTCTGGAGCCCCAGCTACTTTCCAACGTCTCATGGAGAAGACAGTAGGGGACATGAACTTGATCGAAGTCCTTGTATACCTAGACGATGTCATTGTCTTTGGGAGAACCTTGGAGGAACATGAAGAGAGGCTGGAGAAAGTGTTGAGAAGACTCAGTGAGGAAGGACTTAAGCTTTCGCCTGAGAAGTGTCGGTTCTACCAGTCTTCTGTGAACTATCTGGGGCACATAGTATCTGAAGAAGGGGTGGCCACAGACCCTGAGAAATTGGAGGCAGTTACCTCCTGGCCACAGCCCACCACAGTAACAGAACTCAGATCCTTCTTGGGCTTCTGCTCCTACTATAGAAGGTTTGTGGAGGGATTTGCTCGAATTGCTAGACCATTGAATGAGTTGCTCAAGACTGAAGGAGAGGAGGATGGATCGGGGCCCAGGAGGCCAGGAGAGTCCATCAGAGATCAGTGGAATCAGAGGTGTGAAGAGGCTTTCCAGGAATTGAAGAGGAGCCTGACCACTGCACCAGTCTTGGCCTATGCAGACCCAACCAAACCCTATGAACTGCACGTGGATGCTAGTCACGACGGTCTGGGAGGAGTACTTTACCAAGAACATGAGGGGCAATTGCGGCCTGTTGCCTATGTGAGTAGAAGCCTGACCCCCTCTGAGAAGAACTACCCCACTCACAAGCTGGAGTTCCTGGCCCTCAAGTGGGCGGTAGTAGACAAGCTCAAAGACTACCTGTACGGAGCAGAGTTCACTGTGAAGACCGACAACAACCCCCTTACCTACCTGTTCACCACGGCCAAGCTGGATGCCACTGGACACAGGTGGCTAGCCGCACTGTCTGGATTCAACTTCAGCCTTAAGTATAGACCAGGAGTGGGGAATCGAGACGCAGACGCCTTGTCCAGAAGATCTCATTCCCCGACCATTGAAATAGAAGATTGGACCCAAGTGGCACCGGACGGGGTGCAGGCCCTTTGTCAAGGAGCTGCATTCCAAGCCCGAGGATGCTCCAGAGCAGAGGAAATAGGAGTTACCACGGTGGGAGTCCCCAAACACTACTGTGGAGTAGCTCAATTGGAAGAGGGCAACCTACCAAGATTGTCCAAAAAGGAATTAAGGTGTGACCAATTGGAAGACCCCATGGGGAGATTGGTCCTGGAGGCCTTGGAAAATCAGGATCCAAACATACTCATGCGTCAACCCTCCAAAGAAGCTCGCCTACTGAGGAAGGAGTGGGATAGGTTGCAGTTGCATCAGGGAGTGGTCTACCGAAGGGGCCCCTCTGATGATTCAGAAGATAAGTGGCAGATGTTCCTCCCAGAGAAACATCGGGAGACTGTTTTGATGGCCTTGCATGACAATCATGGCCACCTAGGGGCTGAAAGGACTTTTCAACTTGTCAGAAGTCGGTTCTATTGGCCCTGCATGAGGGCAGAGGTAGAGGAGTACTGCCACTCATGTGCGCGATGCATCCAGAGGAAGACTTTGCCCCATCAAGCTGCCCCAATGGGCCATCTACAGAGCCAAGGGCCTATGGACCTGGTGTGCATTGACTTTCTCTGCCTCGAACCCGACCTGAGTGGACTAGGAAATGTTCTGGTGATAACCGACCATTTCACCCGGTATGCCCAGGCCTTCCCCACCAAAGATCAGAAGGCCTCCACCGTGGCCAAGGTACTTATGGAGAAGTATTTTGTCCATTATGGGCTGCCACAGAGACTCCATTCAGATCAAGGGAGGGACTTCGAGAGTAAGCTGATCCGGAAGCTCTTGGATTCGTTGGGAATCAGGAAGACTCGAACTACACCTTACCATCCTCAGGGAGATGCTCAGCCGGAAAGGTTCAACCGAACCCTGCTCAACATGTTGGGGACTCTGGAAAGCGAGAAAAAGCAACATTGGAGCAAACACATAGCAGCCATGGTACATGCTTACAACTGCACCATCAGTGATGCTACAGGCTATTCCCCATATCGACTCATGTTTGGGAGAGAAGCGAGACTACCGGTGGACCTGGCTTTTGGCACCTCACTGGACCATTCCTCCGTCACCTCTCACAGAGGATATGTGGATAGGCTCAGACACAGCCTGAAAGTAGCCTATGAACAAGCTCAAGCGGCCTCAGATCAAAGGGGAGCTCGGAATAAAAAAAATTACGACCTGAAGGTCCGGGTACAAGACCTACAGCCCGGGGATCGAGTACTGTTGCGCAATCTGGGAGTCCCCGGAAAGCACAAGCTTGCAGACAGATGGAGATCTGAACCTTATGTCATCTGCAGGAAGTTGCCGGGCCTACCTGTCTACAAGGTGAAGCCAGAGGGAAAGGTAGGCCCACTGAAGACATGGCATCGAAACCACCTGCTCCCACTGACGGAGGCAGTTAGAATACCTTCCGTGGGAGACTCCCCTGCACCGGCCTCTATCTTGGATACTCCTAGACCGCACACTCGGTCACAGACCTCCCGAGCTGGAAATGGAGAAGCCTCCCAACTTAGTGGAGATGAAGAAGGAGAGCTTGATTGGCTGTGGTCTTCCCCAACTCCAGGAACTTCTATCATAGATCTTCCAGTCACCCAAGATACCACAGATGAAACGCTGAACCCAGAGGCTACAGAATTCATCCCTTTCAGTCCTTCAACAGATTACTGGGAAGATGCCCATGATAGTTACTCCGAGGAAGAGGAGCCTGAGGCGCCAGAGCCAGAGATCCCAAGAGAGCAAAGAGCTCGAAGAGTCATTCAACCTCCTAAGAAGCTGACCTACCCCCAGATGGGGAACAGTTCGGAAGACTCTGTGGTCACTGCTAGGAGAAATGCTGAGATTCCGGATCCCTCCACTGTCCATTTGGTGGAGGGCAACCCCAGCTCACTCTCTGGCACAGTTAGTCAGGCCACCCAAGATAATGTGACCTGTGGGCAAGGGAATTCAACCCCTCAGTTATGGTGGGAATCCCCTATCCCAACATCGTTTTCAGAATTGTCCAATGTTGTATATAGTTGTTGCTAAAATTTATCTTTGGGGACCAAAGAGTTTAAGTGGGGGGAGTGTGTAGCGGGGTGTTCCCCTATATTGGGAAGAAACTACATTACCCATAACCCCATTCTTGTTGTGACGTTCCACCGCAGAGACTCATGGGAGGGGTTATAAAAGGAAGAGGCGGGGCCGGGCTCGGCCTCTTTGGCGACACGAGACTTCACGGACGGATCCTCCTGTGCGGATGTGTCGGAGGGGCAAGGCCTGAAGCCTGAGGCCTTGCTCTGCACCGAAGAGCCTTCCATCCTCCCCTCTGCGAGCCTGGGTGGCATCTGACTTTGTGAGCTACCGCCTTGTCGGATCGGGGACCCGATCGTTGGAGAGATCGAGAGTGTGTGACACGGCCGGTGGAGGTTTTCCCGGACTGGATCCGTAGTCCGGCGGGTGAGAGGGCATAAGCCCAGCTTAGATACTGTTGCTGTGTATAGGCCTATAGACTGCCGTGGCCTACAAGTTATTTTCATACCCCTTGGATTACAAAGTTATACTCTGTTTAAGTGCACCACCATTACAGACCTGCCGGTGAAGAAAGAAGGACTAAGCTAAATATTAGAACCAGGCCTGGTGGGGATTCTAGCGTGTTTGATTGCTGCGCCATAGGGCACTTAGTTAACGGTCGCCCGTATGGCGCACTTGTAGCGTGTGTTACTATATAGTGTGTTAGAGTGGCAGGACGCTGCCCTTAGGAGTGATTGTTTAGAACTGTGATTATTGTTACCCCTTTTATTCATATTGAGAATTGATGAGTAAAACACTTTACCTATTACAATTCATTACTGTGTCCTTGCTTAGTTATTCTATTGCATAGGACATATCATTGATTGTTAGTACTAGCTGTGCCAGAAGGGGATAGAGCCTATTGCCGGGGGTTGGCGGAGCTGCACTCAGGGCCCAAAATCTAATTCTGCGGCCTCCTTAGTTGGAGGTATCGCTACATATACAACACATAACGTTGCCGCCATAATTTCCAATAGAAGAATTTAGTAGTATTTTATGAAAAGCATCAAGGTGTTGATACTCTTGTAGTTCAACAATTTTTATATATTATAATGATGATAACTTACGGTACCTATAATTTCATTACACATATTCTGTTGGGCCCATAATGGAGGGTTTTATGTTGTGAAAACTTACTTTTATCTGATAAAATCACAATTATTTAAACGGCCTATGAACAAGTAGTACCTAACAAATTTTTGGATATTTGATTTGAATCGTTATCAATGCAAATTGAATTTGATTTAAATACAGCCGAAAAATTATAATTGAAAATGAAAAAACTAAACATGTTACGAAAATGAATCATTCTAACATAACAAATGTAACTAAACAAAAATTTTAACTTAACGAATCCATTCAAAATGAAACCAAAAAAATTTTTTTTTCATCCTGCACATGTGTATTTGGTATGATTAGCAAACCTTGAAATCAAGTTTTTAATTCCAACCTCAATATTATTAATAAACAGATTGAACAGCATTGGCCCCAAGACAGGACCTTGGGGCACACCACTCACAACTCTAAACCACTAAGAGAATGAGTCGTTATCAATACTCTCTGGATCCATTGATGCAGCCAGCCAGTTTTCCTATTCATGTACATACAGTCTCATCAACTCCAACAGACCTTACTTTATAAATTTAATGTTTAAGTACAGTATCAAATGCTCTAGCAAAATCTAGATAAACTACGTCCATTGAACTTCCACCATCCAATTTCTCACTTGCTCATGAATGAGAATGATATCAGGTTGTCTTTTATAAATCCATGCTGGTTTGACTTATGATACCTTTTTTTACAGACACATTTCTGAATAGAGTCCCTTACTATTCCCTCAAAAACCTTACATACATTGATTTAAGGCTGACTGATATGTAGTTCCCTGGTTTACATCTTAATCCCTTTTCTTAAGCCAATCAGTTGATAGCATTTCAGTCAGTAAGGTGTATTTAAAAATTGGAAATAGCGGCTTGGCTATAATAGAGCTAGAACATAAAAATAAAATTTCTTTTTCGTACATCACGGGACACAGAGCGACTTAGTCATTACTAATGGGTTATATAGATTACCTTCAGGTGTTGGCACTGGCCAATTCCAAACCGGAAGTACCCTCCCCTATATAAGCCCCTCCCACCCGGGAGCACCTCAGTTTTTTGCCAGTGTCTAAGGTGTTGGCCAAAGAGTAACATGTGTTTTCACTGGGCTTGCGTACAGGTTCTTTTGGGCCTTAGTAAGCTGTTCCGGATCCCACCAAAAAAGCTTCATAGCTAAACGGTCGGTACCCGGGCCTTGCAGCAGAAGAGCAAGGTTTTGCCTGTAATGCTTCTCTTAGGAGGGCTGGACCCTGGGATCCAGAGCTCTGGTCATACCCACGACCAAGATGTTGTCTGTGCAGGGTGCTATACAGGTCCAGGGGAGTGGAATCCTTGGGAACCCGGTCCCTGAAGGTTTAATTACAATGCCTGCCGTGATAGGTGAAGTTTGGACTTCTGTGGACCAAACAAAGTCCTGCGGCGGGGATCAGGTAAGTGGGGGCCCCCAGGAACTTGGTTCTATTGGGGGACCCCCAAGCCTAATTTGTCTTTCTGTCTGTTACCTAACGGTATTCCCGCTAAATATCTGTGTTTGCCTATAACTACTGAAAATGTAAAATTTTAATAGTAGTCAAGAAAAAAAAAAAAAAAAAACAGGGACCGCGGTACCTGTGTTAAACCACTAGAGGCCGCTGTAGTCCATTTTTCTTGTCATGTGGATCTTTGGTTTTCTCAAGTCAAAAGATCCAGGCAGCTGGTAAGTTTCTCTGTGGGAATCCACTTCCTCTGCCCTGTTGCTGCGCTCATCCACCGCACAGGCCCTCCGGCAAAAAGGGCCCTGGCTCCTAGTCCCCTGTTTGATTTCGAAAAGGGCGCCAATGGCGCACGGGCGCACGCGCCTCCTATGAAAAAAAGGGGCGGGGCGGGTGGATGACGCTCGATGCGCGCCGCGGCGCTTCTGCGCATGTGCGGGCGTCCCAGCATGGTTAAAAGACACAGTACAAGTGTCAGCTGCATGCAAACAGAGCTAGCAACAAACAGTGGCACACAGAGGCGGTTGATGCAGGCATCCCCATAGAAAGGCACTTTAGTGGACACCAGCTGGTATATAGCAGCACCTGTGTTAGACTATTACCAGCAAAATTGGTGTATGACGACGGGAATACCTCAGCTTTGTGCTTAAAGGATATGTCGTCCAGACGCTCCGGAAATAGATCTTCCAGGAAGCCAAAGGGGTCTCCATCGGGCTCTGAGGATATTGGGCATGCTTGTACTGCACCAATCTCCCCTGAGAATTCAGAGGTCAGTAGCCGTAGAAACCCCGCAGGAATGCCTGGTGCTGCGGCTGTCCCCAGTCCACCTGCTCCTGTATATATAACAGAGGAGGTTTTATCCTCAACTCTGGGAGGATTGGAAGAGAGATTAACAGCATTGATCGCTGCTTCCCTGTCTCAGGAAAAGCGCGTCCGATCTCCGTCTCCTCCTTCAGAGTGCCTGTTAGTGGAGGAACAGCCCCACACAGAGATCGACCTACCTGAAGGGGATCAGGATGAGGTTGATTCAGTTATGGAGGAATCAACAGTGGAAGAACCTTTCTCAGCTTCTCAGGCTGAAAGATTATGGGTTCAGTCTCTGACTAATATGGTCCGATCAGCATTTAAAATGCCTCTGGCGGAACCACCATCCACTACGGTTTCCTCGCTGGGGTCGCTAAAAGCTCCCCAGGCTGTCTGTTCCTTCCCAATCCACCCTTTATTAGAAGGGCTTATTTACCAGGATTGGGAGCATCCTGATAAAATATTTGCTCCCCCCAAGAGATTTCCGGTGATCTATCCCATGGAGGATAAGTTCATAAGAAAATGGAGGGTCCCTACAGTGGACGCAGCCATCTCTTCTGTTAACAAATCACTGACATGTCCAGTAGATAATGTTCCAATGTTCAAAGACCCAATAGATAAAAAATTGGAGTCTTTACTAAAATCTGCTTTCTCTACAGCAAGTATGGTGACACAACCTGCGGTAGCAGCGATTGGAGTCTGCCAAGCAGTGAAAGATCAGTTGAAACAAGTCTTAAGGGACTTACCAGATCAGCAGGCTCTTGCCCTAGCTGACCTGCCTAGAGCCTTGTGTTTTGCGGTGGACGCCATAAAGGATACAATCCAACAGGCCTCCCGCTTTACGCTGTCTATAGTACATATGCGTAGGCTTCTGTGGCTCAAAAACTGGTCTGCTGAAGCTCCCTGTAAAAAACTGCTGGTTAGCTTCCCATTTCATGGAGAACGCTTATTTGGAGAAGATCTGGACAAATATATCCAGAAAATTTCTGCCGGTAAAAGTTCACTCTTACCGGTTAAGAACAAGGGTAGAAGTCCTTCTTTTAAGAGGCCTACTTCTCCAGTCCCGGGCACATCGGCTGTGAAGCAGTTCCGACGGCCTCCGCGGTCAAATTCAGGGGGCAGAAATCAGGGACAATCACAGGGTAACAAGAAGCCCTGGATCAAGAGAGGTACAAAACCTCCCCCCAAGGCATGAAGCGTTGCCCCCACTCAATCGGGTGGGGGGAAGACTTCAGTTGTTCACAGAGACCTGGCAGGACACCATCAGAGACAGATGGGTGCTCTCCGCAGTAAGTCTGGGATACAAGCTGGAGTTAAAAGGCACTCCTCCTGCCCAATTTATGAGGTCAAACGTGCCAAGAGATCCCCAAAAGAGAGGATCCCTCCTTCTGGCACTAGAACAACTATTGCTCCAAGGTGTAATCATGAAGGTTCCCCTGGAAGAAAGCGGATTCGGGTTTTACTCGAACCTTTTCACAGTCCCCAAACCAAATGGGGACGTGAGGCCCATATTAAATCTAAAAGGGCTAAACAAGTTCCTAAATATCAGGACTTTTCGGATGGAGTCGATCCGATCGGTGGCCACCGCCCTACAAGGGCAGGAATGGCTAGCCTCGATCGACATAAAGGATGCTTATCTGCATATTCCCATCTTTCCGGCCCACCAGAAATTTCTACGCTTTGCAGTAGAAGGGCGCCATTTTCAGTTCAGAGCCTTACCTTTCGGTCTGGCCACAGCACCACGAGTGTTCACAAAAATTCTGGCCCCATTATTGGCCAATCTAAGAACACAGGGTGTAACGATAATGGCATATCTAGACGACCTGCTACTAATAGACCACTCAGTGGAAAAGCTGGAAGTAGCTATTCACAAGACAATCGAGTATCTGGAATATCACGGTTGGATTATCAACCGGGACAAGTCAGCTCTAAGACCAGTCAAAAGTCTGGAATACTTAGGGCTAAGGCTGGATTCAAATCAGAGAAAGATTTTCTTACCTCCAGAGAAGGTGTCGTCTTTAAAAGATTTGACCCACTTAGTGGGTACAAAAAGAAAACCATCCATACGCCTCTGCATGAGGCTGCTGGGAAAGATGGTGGCTTCATTCGAAGCGGTACCCTACGGTCAATTCCATTCAAGGAATTTGCAAAGGGCCATACTGTCAGCCTGGAACAAAAAAGTTCAGGCTTTAGACTTACCAATGTCCCTGTCCCCTTCCGTTCGCAAGAGCCTCCATTGGTGGTTGGTGCCCCAGAATCTGGAAAGAGGGAAACCCTTCAGTCCGGTTTCTTGGAAGGTGGTCACTACAGATGCCAGCCTCATAGGCTGGGGGGCAGTACTGGAGCAATGGTCTCTCCAGGGCAAGTGGTCAGAAGCAGAAAAGGCCCTGCCCATCAATCTCTTAGAGATACGAGCAGCCCGGTATGCCCTAGTAGCATGGACATCCAAACTCCAAGGGTCCCCTGTCAGAATTCAATCAGACAATGCCACGGCAGTGGCATATATCAATCACCAGGGTGGCACCAAGAGTCGTGCAGCCCAGAGGGAAGCAAATTGCATCCTGGAGTGGGCAGAAAAATATGTCCCAGCCATATCCGCGGTTTTCATCCCAGGAGTGGAAAATTGGAGAGCGGACTTTCTAAGTCGCCAACAATTATGCCCGGGGGAATGGTCTCTTCACCCCGAGGTTTTCCAGGCAATATGCCAGCGGTGGGGAACACCGGATGTAGATCTGCTAGCATCCAGATTCAACGCAAAGGTGGACAGATTTGTGTCTCGCACAAGGGATCCCCTAGCTTGCGGCTCGGATGCCCTAGTGTTCCCTTGGGATCAGTTCGAGCTGATATATGCATTCCCACCGCCACAATTGTTACCGCGATTACTTCGCAGAATCAGGGTAGAAAAGAAACCAGTGATTCTGGTGGCTCCAGCGTGGCCCCGAAGGGCATGGTACGCGGAGATTGTAAAAATGTCAGTGAGGAGTCCTTGGACCCTCCCACATAGTCCGGACCTGCTGTCGCAGGGACCGATATACCACCCTTCCTTACCAGCCCTAGGTTTGACGGCCTGGCTATTGAAGCCCACATTCTGAAAAAGAGAGGGCTCTCTAATTCTGTGGTATCTACCATGATCAATGCCAGGAAACCGGTATCCAGGCAGATCTATTATAGGATCTGGAAAGCGTACATTACGTGGTGTGAGGCCAGGAAATGGCATCCACGTAAGTACGTGATAGGGAGGATTTTGGACTTCCTACAGTGGGCTGTAGATAGGAAGCTTGCCTTGAGTACTATCAAGGGTCAGATTTCGGCCTTGTCAATATTTTTTCAAAGGCCCTTGGCTTCGCATTCACTAGTCAAAGCCTTTATACAAGCAGTGATGCGTATTAGCCCTCCGGTTAGTATTCCCATATGTCCTTGGGACTTAAACCTGGTTCTGTCGGTTCTACAGAAACAACCGTTTGAACCATTACAACACATTTCCTTGGTTCTTCTCACCAGGAAATTGATTTTCTTAGTAGCCGTTTGTTCGGCTAAAAGAGTACCGGAATTAGCCGCCTTGTCCTGTAAGGAGCCATATCTGGTTGTCCATAAGGACAGAGTAGTATTACGTCCTCATCCAGCCTTTCTTCCTAAGGTGGTATCGAGGTTTCATTTGAACCAAGATGTGGTTCTTCCTTCTTTTTTCCCCAAACCTAGCTCGGTAGAGGAAAAGTTATTACATTCTTTGGATGTAGTAAGAGCAGTTAAAGCTTATCTAAAAGCCACTGCTCAGATTCGCAGAACGGATTCTTTATTTGTTCTGCCGGAAGGCCCCAGAAAGGGTCAGGCAGCATCAAAATCTACTTTAGCCAAGTGGATTCGACAGGTCATAATACAAGCCTATGGCTTGAGAAAGAGACCGCCTCCGTTCAAAGTTAGGGCGCACTCCACAAGAGCAGTTGGAACTTCATGGGCAGTGCATCACCAGGCCTCCCTGGCTCAAGTATGTAAGGCCGCAACATGGTCTTCGGTACACACGTTTACTAGGTTCTACCAGGTAGACGTTAGAAGTCAGGAGGATGTCGCCTTTGGGCGCAGTGTGTTGCAGGCCGCAAAAGATCCTCATGCCTGATGGCGCCCAGCTTATGTATCCCTCCCCTCATTTGGCATTGCTTTGGGACGTCCCATTAGTAATGACTAAGTCGCTCTGTGTCCCGTGATGTACGAAAAAGAAAAAGGGATTTTTATAACAGCTTACCTGTAAAATCCTTTTCTTGGAGTACATCACGGGACACAGAGCTCCCACCCCTCTTTTTGGGACACTTATTGCTTGGCTACAAAACTGAGGTGCTCCCGGGTGGGAGGGGCTTATATAGGGGAGGGTACTTCCGGTTTGGAATTGGCCAGTGCCAACACCTGAAGGTAATCTATATAACCCATTAGTAATGACTAAGTCGCTCTGTGTCCCGTGATGTACTCCAAGAAAAGGATTTTACAGGTAAGCTGTTATAAAAATCCCTTTTTTCCCGTGGGATTTTAAGGCAGCAAAAAGGAATCAATGGTAGGGGGCCCATGAATAGTCCGCATCGGCTACACCCGAACCGATGCTGACATTCTGGTCTTAATACCAGGTATAACAAACACAATACAGTATTTAGTGCCTCTAAAAAAACTACTTGAACCTCCTTGTTCGAGGGCACGTATACCCAGTGCCGTTTACCTTGTTTTCAAGTTATAATTGAGACTGTAGTACATATGTAATAAAATGATATTGACTAATAGATGACTAAGAGTATTATATGAAACATAGTAAGATGATTGAAATTATAACCTTCAGATGTTGGTTACATGGTACACTGTTAGGCTACTTTCACACTGAGGCGTTGAAAAAACGCCTATTTAACGGCAAGCGTTTTTGTCGCATTTTTGCCGCGTTTTTACCGCGTTAGCGCTAAAATTAGCACTAACGCGCAAGCGTTTTTGCCGCGTTTTTAAAGCGTTAGCCTCAAACCCTTAACCCTAATCCCTTTTCTACTAGCCTCAAACCCTTAACCCTTAACCCTTATCCCACTTCTACTAGCCTCAAACCCTTAACCCTTGTCAGGGAAATTCCCCGTCTGTTGTCACCAATCTGCGCTCAGTACGCATGCGCGGCGAAACGGCGCATCGGCACGTGCGCGGCGGGACGGCGCTTCGGCGTGCTCGGGTGCGTGCACCGGCGCAACGACGAATTCGCGTGCGCAATAGCTCGCCAATGGGACTACAGGCGGGCCTATTTAAACAGACGCAGTAACACTATCTGGTTGCTGGTTTGTCAGCTTTGCTGTGTTTTCTTGTGCCTGGAATAAGTTAAAGTTCTCCTGCTGTGACCCGGACCGGATTTGACTACGCTTCTGCTTCTCCTGAAACCTGACCCCTTGGCTTGCTTAACAGACTTCTGCCTCTCTCCTTGTGTTTGACCCTCGGCCTGTGACCCGGATCTGCTGCCTGTCCCCAGCCCTCTACCTTCTGCCTGTACCCTGGACTTCTTGCTTAACCTGACTAGTCTGGTGCTTTCTGCTAAACTCCTAATCGGACTTGTGCCCTTGCTACTGGTTGCTGTTTGATCCTGTCTACCCTTGGTGTTTGACTCCCGGCCTGTTCTTCAGACTCAGCCCTGCTAGATTCTTCAGCAAGACACCTCTACCTGCTGGTGGCCAGTGCTCCCTCGTGCTGTCCTCCCCCTGTCTCACCTCCAGGGGGCGGAGTGCGCTTGGGTGCAAGGGTGAACCACTTTCGGCATCTCGGCCTCGGTAAGTACTTAGCCTGATAACCCTAATCCCACTTTTATGACTCCCAAATCCTCAACTCTAACCCTAATCCCTGGTTTTAATTTTTTTTTTGCAAAATTGAAATAAACATTATTTTGTTTCTTTACCAGATTTGACTTTCTGCTTGACATCTTAACCCCTGACTTGTTAAGACAGGATACCAATTGCAGGTTGGCAATATCACCATGTGAACGTTTACTTATAACGCTAAGGTAAGTATATATGAATAATTAAGAAGTGCATGTTTAAACACGTAATAAAAGGGCCCTCCAATTTTGAACCAAAAAAAAATATATTATTTATTGCATATATATTTTAAAAAATGCACAACATGTGCAAAACAGAAAATAAATTAAGAAAGAGCATCAACATGTGCATTTTCCAGACAAAATTAGATTTACAAATGTCAAACTTTTCAAAAAATATAACAA
This sequence comes from Rana muscosa, assembly GCA_029206835.1. Taxonomy (NCBI): domain Eukaryota; kingdom Metazoa; phylum Chordata; class Amphibia; order Anura; family Ranidae; genus Rana; species Rana muscosa. Next base: position 419,200,393 of record CM055116.1, on the reverse strand, counting down.
GCCCAATAATCATAGATTCTGACCTGGACCATCATACCTCCCATAAAAATTATGGCTAGTGTTGCCCTCATATGGTGCATCTATATTTTGCTTAGATTGCTGCTGAAATGAATTAATGAGTCGTAATATTTCGGAACGCATGGTACATTGATTTTTAGATGGTACTTTTGCCATTTGTGGAACCAGGCTTTTGGCAAAGGACTCCAATTCCCCGCCATCTTTATCTTTTTTGTCAAACAATTTTTTAACAACCTCAAGGAAGTCCTCTGACATTTGTTGTTTTGTTTTTTTTTTCCTCTGTTTTGGTCTGTTGCTGGGCAATGCTGCTTCAGTTGTTTCTGCTTCTGTTTCAGAAATGTGCGACAATTCTGCTGTATCTAATAATTGGCTGGTCTGCTCTGCATCATCAGGGTCTTCTTCTGTTTCACTCTCCATATTGCTTTCTGTACTGTAAATCCCCCCCCAAAAAAAATTGGCAAAAAAATAAAAATAAATGAGTTATACTGTGCACGCCTACAAAAAATAATAACAAATATGTTATACAATTCACTAAATCCTCTTCCACTCCTCCATGATGACATCACGTAGCTGGTGTATGTTAAACAACTTGCTTTCCTCCACCTTTTGTTGGAGGATGCCCCAAAGATGCTCAATCGGGTTTTGGTCTGGAGACATTCTTGGCCAGTCCATCATCTTTACCCTTAGCTTCATTAGCAAGGCAGTGGTCGTCTTGGAGGTGTGTTAGGGGTCATTATCATGTTGGAATACTGCCCTGCGGACCAGTCTCAGAAGGGAGGGGATCATGCTGTGCTTCAGTAGACATGTGCAATTATTTTATTTCAGATTTTTTGGAAAAATAATTTGTACAAATTAGTTAATTCCAAAATTTAAGAATAACAAATTTTTAGAATTTCATAATTTTATCAATTTCAGAATTTCAGAAATTCTGAAAAACATAATTTTTTCAATTATTAATTTGGGAAGTTCACAAAAATGGAAAAAAAAATATGCAACGAAAACAGAAATAACATTTAGGCCTCATGCCCACTGGCGTTTTTACAGCTGCGTTTTTTGCAGCTTAAAAACGCCTGTCCATGTTATTGTAAATATATATTTTTTTTTTGGAAAACAAAAAAAAAAAAAAAACGTCGGAGCTAAAAACGCGACCGCGCGTTAGTGCGCGTTTTTTGCGCGTTAGTGCGCGTTAGTGCGCGTTTTTGCGCATTTTTTTTCCTGCCTAATTCTGACGCTGAGGAACGCACTGGCCCTGGGTTTTTTTTACAGCTTACAAACGCCTATGCTCTTTACAGCTCAAAAACGCCTAGGTGGGCATGAAGCTATAGACTAACATGGACAGGTGTTTTTAAGCTGTAAAAAACGCTCAAAAACGCGGCTGAAAAAACGCCCGTGGGCATGAGGCCTTAATTTCAGCTGTGCACATGTCTATACTTCAGTATGTCACAGTACATGTTGCCATTCATGGTTTCCTCAATGAAGTGTAGCTCTCCAGTGGCAGCAGCACTCATGCAGCCCCAGACCATGACACTACCACCACCATGCTTGACTGTAGGCAAGACACACTTGTCTTTGTACTCCTCACCTGGTTGCCCCCACACACGCTTGACACCATCTGAACTAGACATGTTCAATTAGTTAAGTCCCGAATTCATTTTACAAATAATTATTTAAAATTATTTAATTCACAAATTGTGGAATTCCCCTAATTCGGAAATGTCCCAAGGTTTGACAATTTCTAATTACCAAATTTTGATATTGCAGGATTACGGGATTACGTGATGTCGGTATTACAGAAATTAGAACTTCCGAAATTCTTAGGGTTAGAGGGTTGGAGGGATTAGGGTTGAGGGTTTGAGGCTAGTAGAAGTGGAATTAGGGTTAAGGGTTTGAGGCTAGTAGAAGTGAGATTAGGGATTAGGGTTAAGGGTATGAGGCTAGTAGAAGTGGGATTAGGGTTAAGGGTTTGAGGCTAGTAGAAGTGGGATTAGGGTTAAGGGTTTTAGGCTAGTAGAAGTGGGATTAGGGATTAGGGTTAAGAGTTTGAGGCTAGTAGAAGTGGGATTAGGGTTAAGGGTTTGAGGCTAGTAGAAGTGGGATTACGGATTAGGGTTAAGGGTTTGAGGCTAGTAGAAGTGGGATTAGGGTTAAGGGTTTGAGGCTAGTAGAAGTGGGATTAGAGTTAAGGGTTTGAGGCTAGTAGAAGTGGAATTAGGGTTAAGGGTTTGACGCTAGTAGAAGTGGGATTAGGGTTAAGGGTTTGAGGCTAGTAGAAGTGGGATTAGGGTTAAGGGTCTGAGGCTAGTAGAAGTGGGATTAGGGATTAGGGTTAAGGGTTTGAGGCTAGTAGAAGTGGGATTAGGGATTAGGGTTTGAGGCTAGTAGAAGTGGGATTAGGGTTAAGGATTTTTGAGGCTAGTAGAAGTGGGATTAGGGTTGAACTTTTTGGGCTTGAGACTACTCTGACTGGGATTAGAAATGCTTTTGCGGTTGAACTTTTTGGGTTTGAGACTACTCTGACTGGGATTAGAAATGTTTTTGCGGTTGAACTTTTTGGCCTTGAGACTACTCTGACTGGGATTAGAAATGTTTTTGCGGTTGAACTTTTTGGCCTTGAGACTACTCTGACTGGGATTAGAAATGTTTTTGCGGTTGAACTTTTTGGCCTTGAGACTACTCTGACTGGGATTAGAAATGTTTTTGCGGTTGGACTTTTTGGGCTTTACATTCACGCTCCTGCTTATGTGACAAGGATTATGGGATTGGTACTCACTTTTTGGACTCTTTTGCTTTCTTGGAAGATCATTCCATTCCTCAATATGTCGTTCAGCAATGGCCTCCCATGCTAAATTCTTTTTGCTGCGGTTGGCATACAGTGGATTTTTGTTGTCCCAAAGCTCTGGGTGGTCCCGCACTGACTCTATAAACTCCTCCGGTTCTATTGATGTTGCTCTGGACCTGGATGGTCTGGCCACATTTGCTGCCCTGGCTTGCATCCGCGTATCTGCAGCATCCATGCTCTCTTGTCTTCCTCTTCAACCCCTCCCAACAGGATTTCCTTTTATCCCAGCATCCTACACTGCACTGTGGTCATGTGACCTTCCCCCAGCTTCAATGTACTGTCTTGGGCGTTTTTAAGGCGTTTTTAAAGCACTATTAATTTCAATGGACTTGGGCGTTTTTGAAGCGCTATTTTTAGCGCTACAAACAAGCTCCAAAGATGCTGCTTGCAAGACTTTTCTCAACGCCCCGCCAGCGCAACGCCTCAGTGTGAAAGCATCCATTGAGATTAATGGAACACATTTTTCATGCGCTTTAGAAGCGCTATTTTTAGCGCTAAAGCGCCTCAGTGTGAAAGGGGCCTTACCCTCCTCCCCTGCTTTCTTGCCCGCTATTGGGATACTCCCAAAGCGTGTGACCCCTTTTGAGTCGGACGAGCTGTGGAGCGGATCCGCAGTGGAGTGGGAGGTGGGCGCCTCGGCCAATACGGACCCTCATTGGGAACCCTGGGAGTGCATACGCAATTACGCTTTTAATACGAAAGTCTCCGGGTTCACCATTCAATTCGATACAGAGGGTAAATATGCAATTTTTCATTAACGATGATCGATTTAGCAATCTGTTTTCCCTGTATGTCTCTTAATAAATTAATACATTTGAAAAAATTGCCTATCCAATTACCCTTTATGACAGAGGACACAGGAAACATGATTAATTCATATATATAATCTTTTATTTTTTGATGTCCTATAGAACAATTTAATCCCCTTGAGGAAGACCTAGAGAGGTCGAAATGCATCGGGGGCTCTTCTACAGTACATCATAATGCATTCAATTTGTATTGTCACACCATCCTAAATGTACACCATATGTATGTGAATTGTAGTATTTCTGTGTTCTATTGTTGGTTTTTTAATTACCGGAGCTTATAAGATTCATGAATTCATCTTTTTATGTTATATGCGTCATCGCAATCTTTCCAATAAAATTTACATTTTATCTACCATTGATTCCTTTTTGCTGCCTTAAAATCCCACTGGAAAATGTTCTTTTTATGTTCTAATATTCAAAACGGGATGTGCAGCCCTCTCTCACCCCTATATGTGTCAATCCATGTTAGAGTTTTTTCTTTTGGGTGGTTAAACACCCCTTTCCCATACCTTTGACACAGGAGAGGTTTTTTTGCATCATTTACAACATCTTTATGACACTGATATGTGTCTTCTAATACTATAAATGAAATTGTTTTGGTGATGACGTGTTATAATTTGTATGTTAACATGTATATATTACATTTACAATCTTTTTCCCCCTTTTTTTCCCTGGGGATTGGACCCGTGAGGGCCTCCTCTCTTCTCCTCGGTGGGGGCCGGTTTCCTTGCAACAGCCTGACTCTCCGGCACTGGGGGAGGAACGCTTTTAGTGAGCCTTACCATACCGCCCGCAGTTGGTATCATTACCACTGGGTGGCGTTTAAACAGTGCCGCGCCATCCCATGTTCACCGCTGGGTGCATGATGACAACCTTAGCGCGCATGCGCGGGAGTCAGTGACGCGCTGATTGCATCGTCGCGTCTCCACGCATGCACGTGGGGCCCATTCCGACGCCGTTGTTTGAATCGGCGATTGTATCGGGAGGGCCCGAGGAACCCAGAATCTCCTAGAAAGTATGAGATACCCTTGCTTCAGCTTCCCCAATGCCTCTTATGTGTAAACCACCCTGTGTCTCTATTAGGGGCACAGGGTGAATGAGAACACCACTATGATCTGTGCTAATCAGATTCAATGATGTCTATACATTGTATAGATTGCGTGTATACTGTGTGTGGGCTGTTATGTAATAATTGCTGTGAAGGGGTGTGATTGCATTCTATTGTCTATTGCAGGGATATGCAATTAGCGGACCTCCAGCTGTTGCCAAACTACAAGTCCCATCATGCCTCTGCCTCTGGTTGTCATGCTTGATGCTGTCAGAGTCTCGCTATGCCTCATGGGACTTGTAGTTTGGTAACAGCTGGAGGTCCGCTAATTGCATATCCCTGGTCTATTGTGAATAGTAATAATTAAGTCTGTAATTATAGGTATTGGACTCTAGCAGACTGTCTGGCTGGGGAACACAAAAGATCATGCATAATCATTTAAACTGAAATGTGGATTGGGAGACAAAAGCTAGCCTACTGTCATATGTCTAAGTCATCAGCTGTAGTTAAGTGGCTCATGTAAATTAGCTCTGGTCAAAGATGCATTGTGAGAGAAATTAAGAAACTCCCCTCTGTGTGTATAAAAAGACCTGTGTTTTCTCAATAAAGAGTCAATCTATTCTGGAAAGATACAGAGTGTTGTCTCTTACTTTGGAAGGATTAATCCTATGGGAAGTGGTCGTCTGACTGTGGAGGATCGGTAACGAATGTGTGTCCAAGGGAGGGAATATCGGAAACGGCGTTACCCCCTTTCATATTTGGGGTTTCGTTACATTGGTTGGCAGCGGTGGGATTTTCCCTCCAGTTCCTGGGACACTCCAAACCACCACAGTGAATGACCAGCTATGCAGCCTGCAGGAAAGCCACGCTGAAAGACCTACTTGAGAGCCGTGGAGGGACCAGTGGGACAAAGAACAAGGCCACCTTGATCAGGAAGCTAGCCAAGATGGACCAGAGGGATGGCGATGCAGGACCCCGGTCAGTTGAAGATTTGTTTCAGCAACGAGTTCGACAGCGCTTGGCATTATATGGTGCTAACCCATCAGACACCGCCATACAGAATGCCATTAAAGGCATCCAGCTGCAGGATGCGCGACAAAAGAGAGAACTAGAGCGACAAGAGAAAGAACTAGAGCGACAAGAGAGAGAACTAGAGCGACAAGAGAGAGAACTAGAGCGACAAGAGAGAGAACGAGAGCGACAAGAGAAAGAACTAGAGCAACAAGAGAAAGAACTAGAGCGACAAGAGAAAGAACTAGAGCGACAAGAGAGAGAACTAGAGCGGCAAAATGAGCAGAGAATGGCCGAAATACGGCAATCGGAGATCGCCTACAGACAGCTGCTAGAATCTGCTCAGCAGCAGGTTGGTGCTACCGTTGCCTGGGACTATCAGGAAATACCAGTGGACAACTCTGAAATCCTGGCTGAAGAATCGGCAGTGGAAAATCTGAAGATTGCCATCCCTAAAGCCGAAGTGGATGATATGGAGTTCCAGGGAGCTAGGGCAGTTGGCTCATCTCCCCAGCCACAGATTACAGAAGGTATGGACTTAAGGGACTGTTCAGAGGATGTTATGGATTATGCATCGCCTGCTCAAGTACTGGCAGCAGGACAGAGTACTGCAGACCCCTGCTCTACACCCGTGGCAGTTTTGGAGGCCCGATTTGAGAAGGTGATTGTTCCTCTTTCCCAGTGGATTTCAGAGATGCAGGGGGGAGAAGCAGCCCTTTTCCCTCCCCAACAGTTAGCCAGAGAAGATGGTGTGGAGTCCCCAGCAGAAGTGCTGGCAACAGGGCAGAGTGCTACCAACCTCTGCCCAGCACCGGAAACAACTGTGGAGTTTCAGGGAGCCGGGGGAGTTGGCCCCTCTCTCCAGCCACAAGCTGAGGTAGTAAAGCTTTTACTCCCAGCTGAATCACTGGCAGCAGGGCAGAATGCTACTGGCCTCTGCACACAACTGCAGCTTGAGCTGATATCGGTGGATGGGACTTCGGTCTTTACTGACACAACCCCAGAAAATGGTGTGACACTGAGACAGGAGGGTGTCAGCCTCCTGCACTGGGGGATTTTCACCTACCACAAGTGGATGGGACTTCAGTCTCCACTTGTATACTCCAGGGATGCTGGGCAGTCGGCCCAGATCCCCAACAGCATGACGGACTGAGCCCAGTCACCCTGTCTTCTCTCCAGCAACTGAAAGGACCCTAGAGAGAAGGACCAGGCCAGGCCTCTCCCCAGCGGCGGGTATGTTCTCTGAGAGAGGCAGAGGTTGGCTGGGTAAGTAATGCTCTGTTTGGAGCAATTTATTTGGGGTACTGTGTGGATACCGGCATTAGAGGAATGGAACTATGGACTACCTTCGGAGTCAACCCGTCTGGGGTCTTCTCCTGTGTTAGTCTCCTGCCGAAAGGGGAGAGATGTAACGGGAGGGCCCGGGGAACCCAGAATCTCCTAGAAAGTATGAGATACCCTTGCTTCAGCTTCCCCAATGCCTCTTATGTGTAAACCACCCTGTGTCTCTATTAGGGGCACAGGGTGAATGAGAACCCCACTATGATCTGTGCTAATCAGATTCAATAATGTATATACATTGTATAGATTGCGTGTATACTGTGTGTGGGCTGTTATGTAATAATTGCTGTGATGGGGTGTGATTGCATTCTATTGTCTATTGTGAATAGTGATAATTAAGTCTGTAATTATAGGTATTGGACTCTAGCAGACCGTCTGGCTGGGGAACACAAAAGATCATGCATAATCATTTAAACTGAAATGTGGATTGGGAGACAAAAGCTAGCCTACTGTCATATGTCTGAGTCATCAGCTGTAGTTAAGTGGCTCATGTAAATTAGCTCTGGTCAAAGATGCGTTGTAAGAGAAATTAAGAAACTCCCCTCTGTGTGTATAAAAAGACCTGTGTTTTCTCAATAAAGAGTCAGTCTATTCTGGAAAGATACAGAGCGTTGTCTCGTACTTTGGAAGGATTAATCCTATGGGAAGTGGTCGTCTGACTGTGGAGGATCGGTAGCGAATGTGTGTCCAGGAGAGGGAATATCGGAAACGGCGTTAAACCCTTTTCATATTTGGGGTGTCGTTACAGTGATGATCCACTGGGATGATGAGGGGGCCACATAAGGGATATTCCATGCAGGCGGCAGGGGGAGGAACCCAACACCTGACTTTATTTCTGGCAGGATCTGATGTCCAATCAGCTGTTATCAACAGGTATTTTAGGCACACTCCCCATTAGGATTTGTCAGATGACTTCCTAGGAGCATACTTTACTGGCCATTCACCGTTTGAGAGGTAAGCGTGGAGCTAGTAGGCTACGATTATCGATCCCTCTGAGCACTCTACATGCATTAATGAATGAGATTATTGATGAAACCTTCCTTCTCTTTTTAAAGGCCTTGGTATACATGCTGCCTTTTTCACTGTAAAGATCAACAGACTCAACTACGTGAGTATATGTGAATCTTTATACTCATTTTTTGGTTGATGCCCATCTATCTATTTATCAATAACAAATCGCTTTATTGCACTTTTTTATTGTTCAACCTCCTACCTGAGTGCTAATCATGTCTTCTGACATCTTTACCACCATGCAAGGGGTTTTTTTCTAACTCGCTTGCTTAGCAGCATTATCCTTAATTACCATCCATCATACACATGGCTTCACACTCAGCATTTATTTGCCCTGTTTTCTACCACACTCCCTCACCATTTACTTCACCTATCACTCAACCACTCACCATTATTTACATTCCTCATTCACATTATCACACTGTACACATAGAGATCTTTATATATTCTTTATATATTTTCATTTTTATTTTTTCCCATTTTTTTGTAAGTTCATTATATTTTATTCTAGTGTTTTGGAATACATCACTCATTATGTCACGTCCGCCCAACTCCACCTACTACATTTTCATGCGAGATATATTGCATACTCATACATATTCATTTTCTGACATGTTCAAATGCACCCTATTTCTGCAAATTAAGTCTTCCCATGTTACCATTTTTTATCATCATCACTCATATACATCAGTTATTACTGCAACAATGAATACCATATCATATATAAAACAGCCATACATTAATATAAATCATTAACCCTTTCCCCCCCTCCCCCTCTTTAGGGGGCCCATGATTAGTCTGCATCGGCTACACCCGAACCAATGCTGACATTCTGGTCTTAATTCCAGGTATAACAAACACAATACAGTATTTAGTGCCTCTAAAAAACTCCTTGAACCTCCTTGTTCGAGGGCACGTATACCCAGTGCCGTTTACCTTGTTTTCAAGTTATAATTGAGACTGTAGTACATATGTAATAAAATTATATTGACTAGTAGATGACTAAGAGTATTATATGAAACATAGTAAGATGATTGAAATTATAACCTTCAGGTGTTGGTTACATGGTACACTGTTACCCTCCTCCTCTGCTTTCTTGCCCGCTATTGGGATATTCCCGAAGCGTGTGACCCCTTTTGAGTCGGACGAGCTGTGGAGCGGATCCGCCATGGAGTGGGAGGTGGGCGCCTCGGCCAATACGGACCCTCATTTGGAACCCTGGGAGTTCATACGCAATTACGCTTTTAATACGAAAGTCTCCGGTTTCACCATTCAATTAGATACAGAGGGTAAATATGCAATTTAAATTTTTTATTAACGATGATCGATTTAGCAATCTGTTTTCCGTGTACGTCTCTTAATAAATTAATATATTTGAAAAAATTGCCTATCCAATTACCCTTTATGACAGAAGATGCAGGAAACATGATTAATTCGTATATATAATTATAGCGATACCCCCAGTTAAGAGGGCTGCTGGTATAATTCTTTTGGGCCCCTGTAATGCACCCTGTCAACCCCCGGCAGTTGGCTCTAACCTCCCCTGGCACAGCTAGTAGGAGATGATAGGATTGTGTAGCCTGCAACTCACGGAGACACAATCCTATATTAGAATACACACAGCAATATAGTTTAACTTATCCTTACCCGCCTCCTCTGCAAGGTAAATGACACAACACCAGTATACTTAACCCTTGCACTTTTACTCGGTTGGGTAAGAATATAATCACAGTTTACATATCATGTGCAGAGCCCTGCAATAAAAGAGTATCTCAGCAAACAAACAAATATACAGTATGATGCATAAATCTAACAATCCCCACTGCAGCTATTCTCCCTCGTGGCAAAAATGGCGCCCAATAATGTCTACGCTAAGTCAGGCCTGACTGTACTGTGTAGGAGTTTGTAGGAAAAATTATTCGCTAGCAAAACGGTGGTGCACTTGCTGAAGAAACAACTGTAATCCAAAGGGTAAAAGGGGTTTTGATAACTTGGTGAATAAAGGAAATCTCTAAAGCTGCTCCGATGCACTGTCCCTCCGGTGCGCAGCACAACACTAATGAAAGCTCCAGATAACAGTTATGGGGCCTAGAGATCCTGTGTAGTTCTCTGAGCAGGTGCTCTCTCACCCCACCGGACCAGTCCGTGTCTGTATCTTCCGCTGCTGTGTCTTGGTACACAGGTCTCACGACATCCAAGTCTTTGGTCCTCCGGGGAGCGATGCGGCAACGGTATGCAGAAACGTCCCTCAGGTTCCTCGGTGAGAGCGGAAGGCTCTTTGGAGAAAGGCCCAGGCTTCAGGCCTTGTAGCACCGCAGGCTCGGAAAGGGGTTCCTTTTGCTGGGCGGGCGATGTCCAAAGAGACTGAAGCCGACTCCACCTCTTGCTTATAAAGTCCACCCAAGCAGTCTTTGCGCGGGGCAATGCACCCTTGGTGGCCAGTGGGGTTATGGGTACAGTAGTCTCTGAGGCCTTAAAGGAAACCCCCGCTACATAATCTTTTATTTTTTGATGTCCTATAGAACAATTTAATCCCCTTGAGGAAGACCTAGAGAGGTCGAAATGCATTGGGGTCTCTTCTACAGTACATCGTAATGCATTAAATTTGTATTGTCACACCATCCTAAATGTACACCATATGTATGTGAATTGTAGTATTTCTGTGTTCCATTGTTGGTTTTTTAATTACCGGAGCTTCTAAGATTCATGAATTCATCTTTTTATGTTATATGCGTCATCGCAATCTTTCCAATAAAATTTAAATTTTATCTACCATTGATTCCTTTTTGCTGCCTTAAAATCCCACAGTAAAATGTTCTTTTTATGTTCTAATTTTCAAATCGGGATGTGGAGCCCTCTCTCACCCCTATATGTGTCAGTCCATGTTAGGGCTATAATAGAGCTAAGATAATAAGGATTTGCTGCTGTAAGAGATCTGGACCTGGTGGTTTGATTCTAAGATTTAAACCCATAACCACCTAGTTTTCCACAAAAACACAATTGTACATTTCATTACAGTCGCATAAAAACATTAAGCATACCAGCAACATCTAGGTTGCTTTTAGGCAGGTTGTAATATGTTGGCCTAAGTGAGTTAGTGTCTGGCACAGGCTGGGGATAAGGGTTAAAGCAGAGTTCTGCCGCCCTCCAAAAATTAAAAGTCAGCCGCTACAAATACTGTAGCTGCTGACTTTTACTAGTAGGGCACTTACCTGTCCAGGCATCCAGCAGTGTCCTCACCCGAGCTGATTCTTGAATTGGCTCTCAGGTGCTGGCACCACCATCTCGGCTAAGGGAAACCGTCAGAGAAGTCTTGCGGCTTCATAGCCGGTTTCCTACTGCACATGTGCGAATCGCTGTGAATGGGCTGGCTGCAGGTGGAAGGAGAAGGGGACGTAACTTCCGGCTCACTTTTGCCACGTCAAATTCATCCAGAAGTGGGAGCAGGTACTTGTCAAAAGCAGGTACCCTCTCCTCCCCCATAGGTGCCAAATGTGGCAGCTAAGAGGAGGAGGAGGCAGACAGCAGTGCTTCCCCTTTTGGGTTGAGCTCCACTTTGTTATGTGGCTTCAGTTCCCAGGCTTTTTGGCCCCAGCCAGCCCACCTGTGCTATAAGGGGGAAGGCTGAGGTCCTTGGTTGGTTCTGTTCCCGCTCACAGCCTGTGATATCGGTCTGCTGCACCTTGCAGTCCACTGAAGGCACCAAGATTTTCGAAAGACATCCAAGTCATGGAGAATACCAACGTGGATGATCACCTCATGGAGATATGCCTGGGCAGCCACACAACTGTATTTAGATTATGGATAAAGACGTTGATCTAATTGAACTGGTCTGCTGCAACTTGTTCAGTAAAGCTACATGAACCGTTCTAAGCCTGGTCTGAAGTTATTCAAAGGGGTGCATGTTAGTTCTGGCATATCTAAAGAACCAGGGTCTATAAGGCACAAAGCAGTATGAAGTAACATCCTTACTCAAGGGGTTAACTCAGCAAGACAAGGAGAAGGAGTGTAGTTGCTAAGACTAACCAAGCACAAGTTCAAGACATCAAGCAACCAGTCGTAAAGCGTGGTACCTGGTAAGCTCTCAGGTCCTCCGGTAGCAAGGGGTTTGTTGTCTGGCTCCCTCCCTAGCAGTCGGTTTCCAATAGCAACCGGATCCAAACCCACGTTACGGAGATCCGTGGCCTGGTCACAAAGTACAAGAAGTAAGGAGTTAATAAGCACGCATGAGGTCCGTGCTGTGCTCCGCGGGACCCCATTCTGTTACTGGGAGCGAGGTAACTGAGGTACGCTAGACTGGTGGAGTGGGCGCAGGCTCAGCAAGTCCCCCCTAATGCAACATCTACCAAGTTAGTGTGTAGGATAGCACTTTTCTGAGGAAATCTGAAGTTTACTTCACACAGTGTGAAAGCTAAGCTGTAAAACTGCCTTAATGTTAGATTATTCACATGACTGCAGTCTCCATCTGGTCCTGGGCATTGATGAGCATGCTCCACATGAAAGGTATCCTGTGTGCAGGGTGAGGTAGGCCCCACCCGCATGCTGGTATGTGCTATAAAGAGTTTTTACAAGCTTATAACTATAAAAGTCTATAGCTTTACTTTACAATGAATGGTTTAAACATTGGAATGATGATCTTTACTATAGCTTTCTTTCACGTACAGTACTTTTATTTTCTCAAGCAATTTAAATCACTCTATAATTGATTGAGGCCTAGATGCCCGGACCAAATTTAGTAGCATCAGTGTGCATGGTTACCATGACAATAACACTAAATAATACCTACCTAATTAATTTTTGCATTTTTAAGGACATACAAGGCTTTTACTTGATACACTGTTTTAAAGCAGAGCTAAGGCTAGCCATAGACACAAAGATTTCTCTTGTTCAGCCTGTGGCTGTTCCACTGCAGTGAGTGAAATAGCTGTGGTCCTGCAAGTAACTCATTCATAATAATTATAAATTTATAAAATTTACCTCCAATGGAAATTAACTCATGGGCTGAATGTGACCCCTTAAATCAATAAATAGGCCACAAAAGGCTGATAGATGACAGAACCAATTACTGTAAATAAAGCAGAATCTTGATACTATGCTGAAGCATTTCCTCAACTCTTGGCTATAAGGTGATTGTAATGTGTTTGTTTTTTTTTTGTTCTTTTTATGACAAACATGGTATACTTCCCCTCCTCCCCCTGCTAAATGCCCCCAATTGCATGCCACTTGCTATGTGGGAACTCAGGCAGGCTCACTCCTGAGCCACGTTTGTGTGTGTGTCTATTGACACACACAGTGCAGCTTGGCCCTGCTCCCTTCTGATTAGCTGTGATTCACAGCAAAAGAAGGCATTGGCCCCCACTGCTGTATCTGAGCCAGTGAGGAGAGAGAGAGAGCAGTGATGTTGTTTTTCTGCACAGTGCTGGATCAAGATCAGGCTCTGGTACGTATAAGGGGAGCTGGTGTTTTTTTACCTTAATGCATTGAAATGCATTTAAAGTAAAAAAAAAATCTGCCTTTAAGGTTATTTTAATTGCTGTAAATGTTAAAATGTTTCTAAAGTGCTACTAAACCCACAACAGTAAAATCTGTTTGTTTATGCAGAATAGCATGCTTTTTATACTCACTGTGGAACTTAAGGGGTTAATTCTCTATATTGTGTAAAAAGGCTCTTTGATCCTGTATGGACAGATCCTCCCCCTCCTGCAGGGTCTCTCTTGGCAAGGCCAGGTAAGACACAGTAAGGGTATTAAAGCTGCACATGCTCAGTTTGGTCTCTATTGCTGGAGAGAACAGTTCCTTGTTGAGGTGAGATTTTCAGGTCACATGGTACTAACATCACACATTTGGGTGTGTAAATAGATCCTAAATGACAGCCCAGTCCCTCTGTCACGTACCTAGTAGATGAGCCCGATATGCAGAGGGAGTCCTCTCTTACGCCCCTGTCAGGGAACTATCTGCAGAAGGACTGGCAGGTCTCTCCATATCCAGCAGAATCACGGATCAACAAACGCTATGCGCATGTGCGCGCACATGGGCAAGAACGGTCAGCAATCTACGTTCTTCAGTGCGCATGCGCCAGAACGCACGCAATACGTGAGTGACCCTAGGTGCTGCATCAGTCAATAACTGCTGCATGATCTTCAACCTTCCTGTGTGTGTTCCTGAGTTCCTGTTCCTGCTATCTTGAATTACTGTTGTTGAGCCAGCTTGCCTGACCAGTCTTCTCTGTGTATGACCCCGGCTTGATCCTTGGCTTGTTCCTGTATCCTGCTCCTGTCTGCTGATCCTGTGTATGACCCTGGCTTGTTCCTTAATCTGTTCCAGTGACTCAACCTCTGCTTGCTAACCTGTGTATGACTTCCGGATTGGCTCCTGACTCCGCCTCTGGTTCTCCCTGCTGCACAGCCTCATCTGGTACTTCCGAGGTACCCCTGCCTGGCAGTCTACCCTGTTCGTCAGCTGATCTCCAGCATTACCTCAGCTTGTCGCAGCTAGCAACTCCTGCCTCTTTGGGTATAGCTCTCCCTGTGCAACCTTCAGGGGGCGCTCTGCTCTTAGTCACAAGGGAAGCCCTCCCAGCACTTCGGCCTCCGGTAAGGTACGTGACAGCCCCTGACTCGCGGCCCCTGATAGAGTGAACAGGAGGCGCGGGACTACAAGGTAGCATGAGTGAAGACAAAAAAGAACAGAAAAGGGCACATGTGTGCAAAGCACACTAGTATTAGCTCACTTACACTATGCACGCAATGTGGGCGGTGTCTCTCTGGTCAAAAAATACTGCATAGAAACCAAAAACGTGTCCCATACCAAGCCAATAGGGGACCAGAAGATCAAATGAGTGACACCAAAGTGTATGAAGGGGAGGTTAGGTGCCTGCTGGGGGATAAGGACACTTACCAACTACTTGAGATCAACCCATTTCCCTCACTGGTATAAATACTTAATGAAAAATTTAAACTAGCCCAGGAATCTGGTTTACTTACTAAACAGGAATTTGAACACCTATGGGTAGATGAATTTAATATACCCATTATGTACATTATACCCAAAGTGCACAAAAATCCAAATAATCCCCCTCGCCGACCCATTGTGTCGGCCATAAAAGGCCCCATGGATAGGATGGGCAGATACTTTGATGGTCTACTTAAGGACATGGTCTATGAGCTGAGATCATATGTCCAGGACACAAGAGATGTTCTGGTCAAAACCAAGGACCTCTATATCCCGGCAAATGCATGGTTGGTGGGGGTGGATGTAGAGTCGCTCTACACCTCCATACCACATCCTTGCGGTCTGCGTGCAGTGGAAGTTTTTTTGCAACACTTTTACCCTGGATGCTCCCACCAAAATGAGTTTATTTTAGAACTTCTAAACTTTGCATTGGAAAATAACTGCTTCCAATTTCTGTCTAAATTTTATAGACAGATAAGGGGAACCTCTATGGGGGCATCATGGGCTCCCGCCTATGCCTGTCTACACCTGGGGCTATGGGAGGAGGAAGAAGTTTTTACATTGCAGATGTATCTTGACCATGTGCATTCATGGTTGAGATACATCAATGACGTTCTCCTGATCTGAACCGGTACCCTCCCTGACCTACACGAGTTCATGTCGTACCTGAATGTTAACGACTTTAACATTCATCTGAAATACACATTTGACCAGACTAAAATTTCATTCCTGGATCTGTGGATCCTAATTTCGGACCACACTATCTCCACCTGTACATTCAGAAAAGACACCTCTGCTAACACTCTTTTACAGGCAGACAGCCATCATCCAAGTTGGCTTACGAATAGCAAACTGATTGGACAATTTTTACGCATTAAGCGCAATTGTACAAAACCCTCTGAATATGGGGAAGAAAGTAAAGATCTTTACAAAAGGTTCAGAGAATGTGGATATGCCCATAACCAACTAAAAATGGCAAAAAACAAGGTGGCATTGCGTAGCTGGGAGGATCTATTGGTAATTCCAACTAATTCTGGAGTGCGACAACCAAGACTGGAAACACAGGGTCCCATCAGAGTAATTACCCAATTTTGTGCACAGTGGGATATTGTTTGTGGTATCCTTCAAAAACATTGGGGAATCCTGACCAGCACCCCAGGCCTAGCTGGACTAGTAGTTCCATCACCAAATATGGTAGCCAGAAGAGCTAAGAACCTGTGGGTGACTTATTGACGAAATCAGAGTACACCAAAGACAGAGGCGCCACTTGGCTGTCTGATTATCCCAGAAGATGGGGCATGTTTTCATGTAGACATTGCCAAGTATGTCCCTACGTGGACAGATGTGAACAATTCTGTGATGCACTCGGTGAGAGGGAATTCCAAATTAGGGATTTGATTAACTGTTCCTCATCCAGAGTAGTCTACATGATAGCATGCCCCTGCAACAAAATGTATATAGGAAAGACAAAACGCCCCCTAAGAATTTGAATAGGGGAACACATGCCTGAAATTAAAGCTAAAGATCCAGACAAGCTGTTAGCCAAACATTTTGCCTTAAAACATAATGGCAAATTAGAGGGCATGACCAGTAAAGGCATCTATACATTGAAATTACCACCCAGAAGAGGTGACTTTAATCGCATTTTATTGCAAAAGGAGAAATGGTGGATATACCATTTAAAAACACTTGTGCCGATAGGCCTGAACACAGAATTAAACCTACAGGTGTTCCTTGAGACGTAATCCACTCAATATACTCCCATTCCATCATCTTTGTGTGTTCCTTATTTTTCCTTATACCTTTTACAGATATGTTTTTATTTTTAATCTTCTGTATACCACCTACCAGCACTATATTTACATCACTACCCACATATACAGATATGGGATAGTGGTGATGGCCTACATAGCACCACATTTTGGAAAAAGCTAAATTCAGTCCTATTAATGACAGTGATTTACTGCCAGAAATATTCATATTATGCATGATATATTATTGGTTTTCGACCAACACATGGGGATACGTATGGTCCCTTTAAGATATGCTTTTACATGTGTGTGTGTGCTAGAGAAAATGTATAAATATTATTTTTGGCAATATGTGGTCTCTATGTAAGACCTTTATATGACATGCTTGGGTTACACACACATGCCTTTGCACTTCTGGACCCCTTTGATCAATTTGATCCGTCCCCTTGGACATATAGTATATATATATGTTATTGTCTGTCCATACACAGGTCTAATGTGGTGTGTCCTATGTCCTCCGTCCCTTCCCTCTTTGGATTTCCCCATCACTTTTTCTTCTCCCCTTCATCCCCTCTCCTTAATTTCTGAGACTGTACACCCTTTATAATAGTGTTTACACTATCCTTACGCCATTGATTTGAGCAATATCTTGCTTTGGAAATGAAACAATGATCGCCAAGCATCGGACTATTACCAACAAACGTTGTTCCTTTAAGATTCTCCAGGGGGCGGTTACCCTGAATGGCGTAATGCCATCAAAAGGAACCATCAGAGGCCCGCCCGTACGTCCAGACGAAGCTACGTGAATCCCCCTTGCAAAACGCGCTGATTTTACCAGCGTCATGTGATGCCCCTGCTCCATCGCGTCCCGGAAGCAAGCCCTTGGCGGGCACGGAAACCGGAGGGACCCGACAACAGCTTCACACAGCGGCGTGTCCGCTACCTTTCTGGAGGGACAGTTCCAGGACCCCATTCCACCATTCTGTTAGTGGTTTGCCTTATCAGTACAGGAGATCCGGATTTCCTATGGACACAGGGATGCTATACGGGTGATGACCGGCAGATGCCTTTACTTTCAGGCTCCCCAAACATGGGTATCTTATGCTTTGATTACAAGCTTTGATTACAAGCTGCTGACTATTCTATAGTAATCCTCCCATAACAAGCATCCATTTTACTGTGTATTACTATTCGTCCATACATATAAAGCTCATATCCGAATCTTTACTGAATGTGATATCATCCAGAAGATTTCCATCTGCCATTTGTCATTACCATCTGATATATGAGCAAACTTCTTTTGGTTTTATTTATTGCAATTTTTCTTTCATCACCCACGCTTCATCAGCCATACCACGGACCTTGATGGTTTTGACAGCAATATCTTGGTGGTGCCAGTTCCTTACAACTTACTACATTTCTTCTTCCAGTTGGATTGGTGAATTGCTGGGGATCCCTTCCTCACACAAGTGTTTCCCTTGAGGCTCATTTACATCTCCCCTTCCTTTCTTCCCCCACCCCCCTTCCCTTTCCTTTCCCACCCCACCCTCTCCCCCATCCATGGGCTATAGCCTTCCAGGGACCTATATATGGATGGCCTGTTTTATTTAGTAAAGAAAAAAAAGCCCTAAGGCTAACGCTGCGCTAAATGACAGATAGGAAGGTGTAATGAATGTCAGAAAATGAAAAGGGAAAAAGCCGCTAGCACCATAAGTTTAGTACAAAAACTTATAAATAGCAGGAAAAAAAGAAAAAAGAGTGCAGCGCTAAAAAATTATTAAGGAAATTCATGAAAAATTGAAACAGATAATATGATATAGGAATAAATTGAAAACCCCAAACTCAAAGTGATATAATTGTGTGGTGATTATATTAATTATAAGGTTAATATAAAATGAAGAAAATAATATTAAGGCAAACAAAAACGTTGATTATTCTGAAATGTGAAAAAAGGGCTAAAAGGAAAACTAATGCAAGGTTCCAGAATATATAAATGAATATAATATTCAAAAAAACAGATTGTGCAAGGAAGGAGGATGAACCTAATAAACTCCAGGAAGAGGGGTGTGTGCACAAAATTTGCAAATACAATATATCTGAAAATAGTTATATGCAAAAGAAAAAAAGTGCAAATAAAGATAAAAAAAGACACCAAAATTTAAATATAGTTGCTCATATTTGAATTTTTTTTAATTAAAAACAAAAGAAAGAAAAAGAAAAAAAGAAAAAAAGTCCCCAAAAAATATAAATATTTATAGTCCCAAAGAAAGATTTTCTAAATTTTTTAAATTCCAATGTATAGGATATAGGATAATGCGTGATGACGTCAGCGGCCCCCTACACGTTTTGTCACTAACAGGACATCAACTGGGGTTGGAATGAGTTGATGTCCTGTTAGTGATGAAACGCGTAGGGGGACGCTGACGTCATCACGCATTATCCTACCAAGAGGTGCCGCGGACGCTATAGGAACGAAGCTACATAGGAATATTAAGACGCCGCATCCGTCTACTAAAACGCCATTGCCTTATAACATCTGCTTCATTGTAAGTGTGTTTTCTCTTACCTAATTAAACACCTTGCTTTACATATTACACTATGGATATATTTATTTCCTTCCATGTGAGTTCCATATGAAGGTTTTGAAGATCACTTTCACTGCATAGCCACCGTGGAGATACAAGGGTCCTGGGGAAACCTATTCCCTGTGCTGGGCGAGACTGTTGAAATACAGTCACGGCAATTTGGTAAGCAGGCTACCTACCACCAGGGTGACACACCTGAAGCTTCCACACTTTCCTTGGGAAGACTGGTTTATCATCTCTGTCTCCACATTGGAATTTACATTTTTTTGAAAATCTTTCTTTGGGACTATAAATATTTATATTTTTTTGGGCCTTTTTTCTTTTTTTCTTTTTCTTTCTTTTGTTTTTAATTAAATTTTTTTCAAATATGAGCAACTATATTTAAATGTTGGTGTCTTTTTTTATCTTTATTTGCACTTTTTTTCTTTTGCATATAACTATTTTCAGATATATTGTATTTGCAAATTTTGTGCACACACCCCTTTTCCTGCAGTTTAATAGGTTTATCCTCCTTCCTTGCACAATCTGTTTTTTTGAATATTATATTAATTTATATATTCTGGAACCTTGCATTCGTTTTCCTTTTACCCCTTTTTTCACCTTTCAGAATAATCAAAGTTTTTTTTGCCTTAATATTATTTTCTTAATTTTATATTAACCTTATAATTAATATAATCACCACACATTTATATCACTTTGAGTTTGGGGTTTTCAATTAATTCCTATATCATATTATCTGTTTCATTTTTTTATGAATTTCCTTAATCATTTTTTAGCGCTGCACTCTTTTTTCTTCTGTTTTATTTAGTGGTTTTTAGAGATTTATACGACATTTTGTCGTGACAGGCCATCCATATAGAGATTTTTGGAGTCCGGACGATCGATTCATTGTTTTTTATGTTGTTTGTTTTGTCCCATGCTCATTATTGTTGTATCAGTGGCCACACGCATTTTTCCACTCTCTTCCATAGAGCGGTGTTTTATGAAATATTATTTTCTATTTATTAATAAACTTCAACTTTTTTTTCAAAGGTAGCATGAGTGCCTGGCAGGATCAACAGCTGAACAGTAGGTCTGGAGTTTCCGGGAAGATGCTGTAGCTGGGGTCAGCAGACTTGGCTGAAGACAGGAACAGGCTTGTGTCAAGAAGACACTCACAGGATACAGAGAGGTGGCTCCAGGAACTGGTGAACAGGAAGGTCAGGCAGGCAGGGTTATACACAGACAGACAGTACTGGAACAGATCCAGGAGACAGGAGCAGAGTCACTGCACAAGCCGGTAACAGGCAGGCGTGGATGGACCAGAGGATATGGCAGGTGCAAGGTCGTGGACAGGCCGGGGTCAGATGCAGGCGGATAGCAGAGGTAGTCACAGGGCAAGCCGGGTAATCACAGGAACAGGTCAGACAAACAGTTTATGCACAGGGAAAGCTGTAGATCAGACAGCAGAGCTTCAGTATAACAACTGAGTTTAAATAGCCTGCCTGGCGCCGGAAATTGTGCGCTTGCTCCCGCATGCGAGCGTTCACGCTCACGCATGCTCATAGGCACTCGCAAATGCGCACCGACATGTGTGGAACTACTGTTCCCAGCCAACCTTTCCTGACACCCTCCCTCCTCCTCCTCCATGCCCAGTAACTAAAAAAGAACACAGTGGGTGGGATGTCACATCTTGATTGATGGATGATCTTCCTCCCATAACAGCATGAGGACGCAGGCTCCTCCTACCTGAACACTCGGCACTCAGGCAAACCCTGCAGTTTATCACGTGACTGTGGTATACAGATTAGCCAAAAAGGTATTTAGTGGCAGTATTTTAATGTAAAAAGAAGATATATAATCAAACAATTTTCATATTCAACTTTAAAGTAGAATTCAAGGCTAAACCTGAATGAATTGGTACTTTCCTGAAAATTGCAGGATCACAGCAATTTCACTTAGACCCCTTTCACACTGAGGCGCTTTACAGGCGTCTTTGCGCTAAAAAAAGTGCCTGTAAACTGCCTCTTCTGCAGCCCTAGTGTGAGAACCCGAGTGCTTTCACACTGGGGCTGTGCGCTTGCAGGACAGGAAAATAAAGTCCTGCAAGAAGCATCTTTTTTAAATGAATAGGCGGCGCTTTGAAAGCAGCACTAAGCGGGTGCTTTTTTAACACCTTCTGGGGGGTTAAAAAGCGCCCTGCTAGTGGCGCCAAAGCGCCGCTTAAACTAGCGGTGCTTTACCGCTAACGCCCACACCGCCCCAGTGTGAAAGTGGTAAATTTCACTGATTCCAGTAATCAACCAGCAATCAAAATGGATCAAAATTCTGGCATTGCCAGATTAATTCTAGAAAGTTCCCAGGTATGGCAACCCTCCCCATCTCTATTAAAAATTAAAATGAAACTTTTGGCTTTAGTTGTGTTAACAAATCATAAAAGGCCCAGAAAAATAAGTGGCATTTATATTCTTATGTAGCGGGGTCTTTAAATTTAGTTGGGGTACACCTGGGGGTAGCGTGACCCAGGTGTGTAATTGTGAAAGGTTCTGGACCCCTTTGTAATTCGTGGAGGATTGGGTGGTGTATTATTCTCCTTGGCCTGTGGGTGGCGGGGTACCTACAGGCTCAAGGTAGAATCACTGCCGCAGTGCTACCCTTTTTGTCCCTTTCCGGAGATGGTACGGCTGGGGCGGGGAACCCGCCGTGGTGTTGATGGGAGGAGATAAAAGGGGGAGACGCCCTCGCCACGAGGTCTTCGAGGATTTTCTCTTCACGCACCCAGGCACCTTAGGCCTGGGTGTGGGCGGTTCAAGGTTCCGGCCCAGGCGCCCTAGGCCTGACCGGAATGAAGTTGGGGTCCATCCCAGGCACCTTCAGCCTGGGGTGAGGTACTATATCGTAGGCCTGGGGCCCAGTAACTTCGACTGGGTCCCGCGAGGGCGAAGTGATCCGAGGGTGCCGCCTTGCGAGGGGACCCGCATCTGAGGTGAGGAGGCCGGGGAGGTCACCCGTCCGGAGATTCCGGAGCAGCATCAACCCGGTGACGGATGGGCCTCCGGTAACTCCCTTAGAGGGACATCTTCCCCTGATAGGGGCCGCAACGCAGCGAAGGTACTCCCATCTATGTTCTATGGAGTTGCTGGTAGAGACTCACAAGTTCCATGTTCTGTGCTAAGCAAAGTTGCTATAACCCCTGGTGAAACCACAGGGGTTTAGATTGAAATCAGGATAGTGCCTCGACCTGCTCATCCCACCGTTTGCGTTATGTTATGGGTCGCAACCAGTCGGCTGTGAAAGGACTGTTTGTTGTGGAAATATAATAAACAAGTGTTGGACCCTGCATCGGTGTATGGACTCTGGTTAATGGGAGCAAGGGAGGTTTCAGCATAGCAGGACTGAGCTTCATAACTAACACACATTGGCCCGAGGAATATACTGATACTGGCCTTCACCTCACCCACAGCTATGGGGAGGACATGGGCCGTAGCGCATCTCACCCTGTCATGTGACATACCCCTAGCAAAAGGAGATGGGGTGAGGCCGCTACACGTGGGGGCTCGCGAGTCCGGGATAAAATGTGTGTTGACTTTGAAATTTGAAATGGCTGTGTCTGGACTTTGCTGCCCGGAGGAGGTCCGAGCAGGTCGGCCATGTGATTGGCCAAAGTGCGTCCCTGTGCTCGAAGTCGTGGAAATGACCCCAAGACGGGAAAGGCCCATGCAGAAAGAGCGGGAAGAGGGAAAAGCCCAGCCGTGTGACGTACTACATGTGGGGGTGTTTGCTGCACTGCGCCATGAGGCACCCCATGACTGCACAATTTGTGGGCGGGGACTGTGGGAAGCCTGCGAAAATGTGCAAGTCGTGGGAGGAGTCTGGCCATATGTGGAGATACACGTGGAGACTCTGGCGTGTGGTCAGCGCGTGATGGAGCAGTAGGTGGTTGGGATGGCCTCAAGCTCCCCGTGGATGCCGGTATCATACCCCACAAAGAAGACTGCTTTTGCTGCTCCCCTTACAGACATGGGGATAAGACTCAGGCCCCGAGGACAGTTGGCTTTGTACTCATGCAGAGACACGGAGGCCCTTGGTGTGATCTGTCCCGGATGCTCGGGACTGGTGGTCCAACTAAAGCCATTTGGGCGTTGTGAAGCGTGTAAAGAATTTCTGTTTGAGGTCGAACCATCCACAGTAAGGCCCCGGGCCCTTCGCCTCAATTGCATCACAGGTACCGCCACTCCGGAAGGGGAGATCCAGGCCTTTGCGGAGGTCCCCGTACGCGCTGACCAGGGCGACGGGACTGCCCAACCAGAGACTGAGAGAGAAAAATCAGAGGATGCTGCTTCGGTCACCACAGATTCCCTGCTGCCACCTCCGAAGAGGAAGATAGGCCTGGTGCAGGCCTCCTGTGGTCGTGGTCGAGCTTTACCCCGCCGCTTGCCGGACCTGGATGGATCCGGTTGGAAGAGTCCTGGACATCCCAGTGCTGAAAAAGGTCCAGGTGAGCCAGGGTCTGGGACTGTGGTGGTGGTTGGAGGTGTCGGGGGTCCACTGGAGGTGGAGCCCGCAAGGGAGGGTAGTACTCCGTCTACTAAAGACTACCTTCCCGCCGAGATGTATGACACCTCCGACCTGGAATCGCTGTCGGACTGTGGGGATGACGGGGAAATAGATGAACTGTTTCACCGGAAGGGCTGGGACAAACGCCCGCTACCTGTGCTATGCAAACCGCAGGATTCTCCTATGTCTATAGAAGACAGCACGCCCCGGGCACAGGCCCCGGAGCTCAGGAGGGAGTCTAGTCCTCCGACTGACTTTCCACATTCCACAACATCACCTGCTTTGGTTGTGGGGATGCAGCGCGCGTCATTGCGTGCGCCGAAGGCAAAGCCACCCAAGGTAGTGAAGGTACCTCGGCACCCGGAGGCCATCGTGCAGCCGGGAGAAGGTGAGCGGGATGTCATGCCTCCTTTGGCCAGATTGCAACGACTTTTCTCCCAGAGAGTCGCCCGTGAGTACGGATGGGAGTATCCCTACTTGCCTCGGGACTTACTTTACAAAGTTGAGGTCCTGCGACAGAGATGGTACGACGAATTTGTCTGGGAGAAGCTCAAAGTGCCTCAGGCCCGGCGATACTTGTCCTGTTCGCCGCCTGTGTCCAAGAAATTCAAGGACTGCAGAGCGGATTGGAAGTTGGGGCGCCATATTCATGCTGATAAAGTGCTTATCTGCAGAAAGGAGGGAGAGGATGTTGAATATTCAGTCGAAGTGTTTGATAAGCATCTGAAGCCGTTGTTCTTACCTGATCCAAGGTTTTACTTGTGAGGAGAGACTCATGAGTAGGGATGAGCTTCGTGTTCGAGTCGAACATACGTTCGACTCGAACATCGGCTGTTCGATCGTTCGACGAAGATCGAACGATTTGGGCCGTTCGCGCCAAATTCGAGTGACGCGAACGGCCCACAATGCACTACGCCATCGCAGTGTCATCCAGGCGCTGTGATTGGCCAAGCATGCACTGTGACCCCGCATGCTTGGCCAATCACAGCGCCGGCAGCGAGGAGAGCAATGATTGGCCACAGGCAGGATGCCTGTGGCCAATTATTGCTGAGGGGGTTTAGTACACGCCCCACACTATAAAAGGCCGCCAGCACGGCGGCCTAGTGTAGTGTGTTCCGGAGCAGGGATAGAGCAGCATAGGCAGGGACAGTGACTTTTATTTCTTTCTTGCTTAACCTGGATTCCTTTAGTTTAGGGAAAGAGAAGGATAGGTAGGGAGAGTGTCAGTGTGTTTTGTGCTTGTGCTATATTGTGCTTAAAAAAAACATTTTTTCTAGGGACAGAAAACTGTAGGTAGGGAGAGTGTGTCAGTTTCTTTCACTGTCAAAGTCCTTGTTTCCAGGGACCTGGAAGGACAGTGAGTGAATTCTCCTTGTGCTATATTGTGCTTAAAAAAACATTTTTTCTAGGGACAGAAAACTGTAGGTAGGGAGAGTGTGTCAGTTTCTTTCACTGTCAAAGTCCTTGTTTCCAGGGACCTGGAAGGACAGTGAGGTAATTCTCCTTGTGCTAAATTGTGCTTAAAAAAAACATTTTTTCTAGGGACAGAAAACTGTAGGTAGGGAGAGTGTGTCAGTTTCTTTCACTGTCAAAGTCCTTGTTTCCAGGGACCTGGAAGGACAGTGAGGTAATTCTCCTTGTGCTAAATTGTGCTTAAAAAAAACATTTTTTCTAGGGACAGAAAACTGTAGGTAGGGAGAGTGTGTCAGTTTCTTTCACTGTCAAAGTCCTTGTTTCCAGGGACCTGGAAGGACAGTGAGGTAATTCTCCTTGTGCTAAATTGTGCTTAAAAAAAACATTTTTTCTAGGGACAGAAAACTGTAGGTAGGGAGAGTGTGTCAGTTTCTTTCACTGTCAAAGTCCTTGTTTCCAGGGACCTGGAAGGACAGTGAGGTAATTCTCCTTGTGCTAAATTGTGCTTAAAAACAACATTTTTTCTAGGGACAGAAAACTGTAGGTAGGGAGAGTGTGTCAGTTTCTTTCACTGTCAAAGTCCTTGTTTCCAGGGACCTGGAAGGACAGTGAGTGAATTCTCCTTGTGCTATATTGTGCTTAAAAAAAACATTTTTTCTAGGGACAGAAAACTGTAGGTAGGGAGAGTGTGTCAGTTTCTTTCACTGTCAAAGTCCTTGTTTCCAGGGACCTGGAAGGACAGTGAGGTAATTCTCCTTGTGCTAAATTGTGCTTAAAAAAAACATTTTTTCTAGGGACAGAAAACTGTAGGTAGGGAGAGTGTGTCAGTTTCTTTCACTGTCAAAGTCCTTGTTTCCAGGGACCTGGAAGGACAGTGAGGTAATTCTCCTTGTGCTAAATTGTGCTTAAAAAAAAACATTTTTTCTAGGGACAGAAAACTGTAGGTAGGGAGAGTGTGTCAGTTTCTTTCACTGTCAAAGTCCTTGTTTCCAGGGACCTGGAAGGACAGTGAGGTAATTCTCCTTGTGCTAAATTGTGCTTAAAAAAAACATTTTTTCTAGGGACAGAAAACTGTAGGTAGGGAGAGTGTGTCAGTTTCTTTCACTGTCAAAGTCCTTGTTTCCAGGGACCTGGAAGGACAGTGAGGTAATTCTCCTTGTGCTAAATTGTGCTTAAAAAAAACATTTTTTCTAGGGACAGAAAACTGTAGGTAGGGAGAGTGTGTCAGTTTCTTTCACTGTCAAAGTCCTTGTTTCCAGGGACCTGGAAGGACAGTGAGGTAATTCTCCTTGTGCTATATTGTGCTTAAAAAAAACATTTTTTCTAGGGACAGAAAACTGTAGGTAGGGAGAGTGTGTCAGTTTCTTTCACTGTCAAAGTCCTTGTTTCCAGGGACCTGGAAGGACAGTGAGGTAATTCTCCTTGTGCTAAATTGTGCTTAAAAAAAACATTTTTTCTAGGGACAGAAAACTGTAGCTAGGGAGAGTGTGTCAGTTTCTTTCACTGTCAAAGTCCTTGTTTCCAGGGACCTGGAAGGACAGTGAGGTAATTCTCCTTGTGCTAAATTGTGCTTAAAAAAAAACATTTTTTCTAGGGACAGAAAACTGTAGGTAGGGAGAGTGTGTCAGTTTCTTTCACTGTCAAAGTCCTTGTTTCCAGGGACCTGGAAGGACAGTGAGGTAATTCTCCTTGTGCTAAATTGTGCTTAAAAAAAACATTTTTTCTAGGGACAGAAAACTGTAGGTAGGGAGAGTGTGTCAGTTTCTTTCACTGTCAAAGTCCTTGTTTCCAGGGACCTGGAAGGACAGTGAGGTAATTCTCCTTGTGCTAAATTGTGCTTAAAAAAAAATTTTTTCTAGGGACAGAAAACTGTAGGTAGGGAGAGTGTGTCAGTTTCTTTCACTGTCAAAGTCCTTGTTTCCAGGGACCTGGAAGGACAGTGAGGTAATTCTCCTTGTGCTAAATTGTGCTTAAAAAAAAACATTTTTTCTAGGGACAGAAAACTGTAGGTAGGGAGAGTGTGTCAGTTTCTTTCACTGTCAAAGTCCTTTTTTCCAGGGACCTGGAAGGACAGTGAGGTAATTCTCCTTGTGCTAAATTGTGCTTAAAAAAAACATTTTTTCTAGGGACAGAAAACTGTAGGTAGGGAGAGTGTGTCAGTTTCTTTCACTGTCAAAGTCCTTGTTTCCAGGGACCTGGAAGGACAGTGAGGTAATTCTCCTTGTGCTAAATTGTGCTTAAAAAAACATTTTTTCTAGGGACAGAAAACTGTAGGTAGGGAGAGTGTGTCAGTTTCTTTCACTGTCAAAGTCCTTGTTTCCAGGGACCTGGAAGGACAGTGAGTGAATTCTCCTTGTGCTATATTGTGCTTAAAAAAAACATTTTTTCTAGGGACAGAAAACTGTAGGTAGGGAGAGTGTCAGTTTCTTTCACTGTCAAAGTCCTTGTTTCCAGGGACCTGGAAGGACAGTGAGGTAATTCTCCTTGTGCTAAATTGTGCTTAAAAAAAACATTTTTTCTAGGGACAGAAAACTGTAGGTAGGGAGAGTGTGTCAGTTTCTTTCACTGTCAAAGTCCTTGTTTCCAGGGACCTGGAAGGACAGTGAGGTAATTCTCCTTGTGCTAAATTGTGCTTAAAAAAAACATTTTTTCTAGGGACAGAAAACTGTAGGTAGGGAGAGTGTGTCAGTTTCTTTCACTGTCAAAGTCCTTGTTTCCAGGGACCTGGAAGGACAGTGAGTGAATTCTCCTTGTGCTATATTGTGCTTAAAAAAAACATTTTTTCTAGGGACAGAAAACTGTAGGTAGGGAGAGTGTGTCAGTTTCTTTCACTGTCAAAGTCCTTGTTTCCAGGGACCTGGAAGGACAGTGAGGTAATTCTCCTTGTGCTAAATTGTGCTTAAAAAAAACATTTTTTCTAGGGACAGAAAACTGTAGGTAGGGAGAGTGTGTCAGTTTCTTTCACTGTCAAAGTCCTTGTTTCCAGGGACCTGGAAGGACAGTGAGTGAATTCTCCTTGTGCTATATTGTGCTTAAAAAAAACATTTTTTCTAGGGACAGAAAACTGTAGGTAGGGAGAGTGTGTCAGTTTCTTTCACTGTCAAAGTCCTTGTTTCCAGGGACCTGGAAGGACAGTGAGTGAATTCTCCTTGTGCTATATTGTGCTTAAAAAAAACATTTTTTCTAGGGACAGAAAACTGTAGGTAGGGAGAGTGTGTCAGTTTCTTTCACTGTCAAAGTCCTTGTTTCCAGGGACCTGGAAGGACAGTGAGGTAATTCTCCTTGTGCTAAATTGTGCTTAAAAAAAACATTTTTTCTAGGGACAGAAAACTGTAGGTAGGGAGAGTGTGTCAGTTTCTTTCACTGTCAAAGTCCTTGTTTCAAGGGACAGAGAAGGACACCTGAAGGTAGCCCTTATTGCTTTTTTCCCATCTCCCTGCAGGCCATCTATTAGAATGTCTGGAAGGCAAACAAGGAGAGGCAGACAGTCAGGAGGCAATAAAAGAGGGCAAGCAGGCTCTGTGTCTGGGGGCAACAGTGCTGGTCGTGGACGCGGTGCATTGTCATCAGCACATGGCCATGGGACACGCTTGTCCTTCTTTTCGGCAGCTGGACATGTTGAGCCACATCATGCCGAAGACTTGGTAGAGTGGATGACCAAGCCCTCCTCCTCCTCCTCATCCTCTCTCACCCAGGCTCAGGGTACTGGAAAAGCAGCTGCCAAAGCGTCCTCTTCCCTGGTATCAATGTCAGACTCATCATCAGTCACTCCTTCCCTAGACCCACCATGTCCTCCTCCTGAGGAGTCCCCCGAACTGTTTCAGCACAGTGTTGGGTACATGCTCCAGGAGGATGCCCAGCGTTTCGAAGGGTCTGATGATGAAACCCAGCTAGAGGAAGGCAGTAGCGTGAGAGCAGACAGAGGGGATGCTCAAGAAGGACACCAATCTGGCAGTCATGTTCCAGCAGCTGCAGCATACTGCCAGATTGCCTCCAGTGATGAGGAGGGAGGTGATGATGAGGTCACTGACTCCACGTGGGTGCCTAATAGGAGAGAGGAGGAGGAGGAGGATGAGGAGGAGGCACATCTCCAACGAGGCAGGATGCCCTTTGGTGGCCAGCGTAAGGGCAGTACACCGACGGAATCACACCGCAGAGCTCCGCCTGTGCAGGGCGCTGCCTCTGCCCGTCATTCAAAAAGTTCTTTGGTGTGGGCCTTTTTTGAGGCTAGTGCATCAGATCGCACAGCTGCTGTTTGCAACATATGTCTCAAGCGTATATCGCGTGGCCAAAACATCAGCCGCTTGGGTACCACATGCCTGACCAGACATATGTTGACCTGCCATGCAGCTCGTTGGCAAGCCTACCTCAAAGACCCACACCAAAGAACAAAGCGGACCTCTCCTTGCACCGCATCAGCTGGGATCTCCAACCCCACTATAACTTCAGTCCTCTCTGAAACATGCACTGAGAGGAATGAAGGTGTAGAATTAGGTGTGTCACAGCCAAGTACTTGCGGCCACTCTGCTAGCAGTACACCGACGTCCGATTCTAGCAGGCAAATTTCCCTGCCCCAGCTGCTGGACCGTCGAAAGAAGTTCACTCCCAGCCATCCACATGCCCAGCGGTTGAATGCTAGCTTGGCTAAATTGCTAGCGCTTCAACTGCTGCCTTTTCAGTTGGTAGACTCGGCCCCCTTCCGTGAGTTTGTGCAATGTGCGGTTCCTCAGTGGCAGGTTCCCAAACGCCACTTTTTCTCACGGAAGGCTATTCCGGCTCTCTACCGGCATGTGGAAGGCAATGTCTTGGCCTCGCTGGACAGGGCGGTCAGCGGTAAGGTGCATATTACCGCTGACTCATGGTCCAGCAGGCATGGACAGGGACGTTACCTTTCTTTCACGGCCCATTGGGTCACTCTTTTGGCAGCTGGGAAGGATGCAGGACAAGGTGCAGTAGTGTTGGAGGTTGTCCCACCGCCACGCCTCCAAAATGCTACTACTGGTTGTGACACACCTCTCTCCTCCACCCCCTCCTCTTCTTCTTCCTCCATGGCCTCTTCCTGTGGTTTGTCCTATGAACCAGCGGTGCTCCGTAGCCGTTCACGGGGCTACGCAAGTACGCAGGCAAAAAGATGCCATGCCGTGCTTGCGCTGGTGTGTTTGGGGGACAGAAGCCACACTGGGGCAGAGGTCCTGTCTGCTCTGCAGGGCCAGGCCGAGAGGTGGTTGACGCCACGCCAGCTTAAGCCAGGAATGGTGGTTTGCGACAATGGCACCAACCTCCTCTCCGCCCTCCGACAGGGACAACTGACCCATGTGCCCTGTGTGGCTCACGTCCTTAACCTGGTGGTGCAGCGGTTCTTGGGCAGGTACCCGGGCTTACAGGATGTCCTGAGGCAGGCCAGGAAAGTCTGTGTGCATTTCCGCAGATCTTATAATGCCAGTGCTCGCCTGGCTGAGCTGCAAAAGGAGTTGAACCTGCCCAAGAACCGCCTTATATGTGACATGCCCACCAGGTGGAACTCAACGTTGGCCATGCTGCAGCGGCTGCACACGCAGCAGAGGGCCATCAATGAGTACCTGTGCGACTACGGCACCAGGACAGGGTCAGGGGAGCTTGGTTTTTTTTCTCCACGCCAGTGGGGCATGATCAGGGATGCATGCACTGTCCTGGCACCATTTGAGGAGGCCACGAGGATGGTGAGCAGTGACAGTGCATGCATCAGTGACACTGTACCTCTTGTCCACCTGTTGGAGCACACGCTGCGTGGAATAATGGACAGGGCACTTGAGGCAGAACACAGGCAGGAAGAGGAGGACTTCCTTGCCTCTCAAGGCCCCCTTTACCCAGACAGTGTTCCTTCTGTCCCACCCATCGCACAGGAAGAGGAGGAGGAGGAGGAGGAGGAGGAGGAGGATTGTGTCAGCATGGAGGTGGAGGCTGGCACTCAGCATCATCAGCAGCAGTCTTTTAGGGATGATTTACAGTCCCAAGAAACCAGTGGACTTGTACGTGGCTGGGAGGAGGTGGCTGCGGATCATGTCGTCCTTAGTGACCCAGAGGACTCCGGAGCGAATGCCTCAGCAAACCTACGCTGCATGGCCTCCCTGATCCTGCAAAGTCTGCGGAAGGATCCTCGTATTCTTCGGATCAAGGAGAGGGACCATTACTGGCTGGCCACTCTCCTTGATCCACGGTACAAGGGTAAGGTTGCGGACCTTATGTTACCGTCGCAGAGGGAGCAGAGGATGAGACAACTCCGGGAGGCCTTGCAGAAAGGTCTGTGCAACGCGTTCCCAGAGACTGGGAGGTTACAAACTCCTGGTCCTGGACAACGAGTTGCTGAGGCTTCGGCCAGTCAAAGAAGGAGCGGTGGGGAAGGTGGCCGTCTGACCGATGCGTTCAGACAATTCTTTAGTCCGCAGCCCCAAAGTATGATCGGTTCCAGCAACCATCGCCAGCGTCTGATAAACATGGTGCAGGAATATCTAGGGGCAAGGTCAGACTTGGACACCTTCCCCACCGAAAATCCTCTGGCTTACTGGGTCTTGAGGATGGATCACTGGCCAGAGCTTGCACAGTATGCAATTGAGCTACTGGCCTGTCCTGCATCCAGCGTTCTTTCGGAACGCACATTCAGTGCTGCTGGAGGATTTGTCACGGATCACAGGGTGCGCCTGTCCACCGACTCGGTTGATCGACTGACTTTCATCAAGATGAACCAGTCTTGGATCACCACCAGCTACCACACACCTGATGCTGATATAACAGACTAATTGATTTTAACATGTCACATCCCTTCAAGACTGATGCTGAGTGCCTGTGCTGTTATGTTGACTGGCTATCCTCCTCCTCCGAGTCCTCAATGATACGATTGATGATGATAGCTTGGAAGATCATTTTTGTTTATGGGTGCCGCCACCAGTGGCTAAGGCCCAATTTTTCAGCCCCTGTTTTACAGGGGCGTGTAATTACAATTTTTTTAGCAATAATTTGCCATAGGGCTCATTGCTGTGCTCCAAGTACAGTATCTGTGAGGGGTTGGAGTGTTGTGGCACCAGTGCCTAAGGCCCAATTTTTCAACCCCTGTTTAACAGGGGCGTGTCATTACAATTTTTGAAGCAATACTTTGCAACAGGGCTCATTGCTGTGCTCCAAGTACAGTATCTGTGAGGGGTTGTAGTGTTGTGCCACCAGTGCCTAAGGCCCAATTTTTCAGCCCCTGTTCAACAGGGGCATGCAATTACAATTCTTGATCTAATAATTCACAGCAGGGTCCATTGCTGCACCCACCAAGAGTAACTCTGAGGGCTTACAGTCTTGTGGCAACGCCACCACCACCACCACCACGAAAGGCCCAATTTTTCAGCCCCTGTTCAAAAGGGGCATGTAATTACAATTCTTGATCTAATAATTCACAGCAGGGCCCATTGCTGCACCCACCAAGAGTAACTGTCAGGGCTTACAGTGTTGTGGCACCAGCACCACCATCAAAGCCCCAATTTTTACTACCACTGTTCAACAATTATATGTAATTAAAATTCCTGATATAATAGTTGACAGCAGGGCGTTCCAGCACCAACCAAGAGTAACTGAGTGCTTACAGTGTTGTGCCAACACCAACAACTAAGGGGCCTATTTCTGCAGAGTATATACGGCAGGTCCCTACTTTCAAACATCCAACTTACAAACGACTCCTACTTGCAAACGAAAGAAGACAACAGGAAGTGAGAGGAAATGTACCCCTAGAAAGGAAAATTCTCTCCTGTAAGAATAAATATGGGAGAAAGGGGTCTCATCTGTACTGATGCTTTATCAGCAATCCTTGTTTCAAGAAAAACACCACATTTCAAAAACAGTTGTCATTGGGACGGAAAGTGAGGTGAAATGTTCTGAACAGGGGCACAGACAGCAAAACAAATGTTACAGGGGTGATAACCCTTACCTATGTTTCCCAAAAAGTTTAAAAATAGATTTTTGGGCTGGAGCTACACTTCAACAATGTACCTGTTCAAAATTACAAACAGATTCTACATAAGAACAAACCTACAGTCCCTGTCTTGTATGCACCGCCTGTATACGGCTGTTCAGAGTATATAGGGCCTTTTTTATTTTATGTGCGGGGTTCCCCTTAATATCCATACAAGACCCAAAGGGGCTGGTAATGGGCTGGGGTAGGGGGGGGGTCATGGGGTAGCTATGCCATTTTTCTTAAAGAATTTCATCCATATTACCGGGACCAGACATTACATTAAAGCCGCAAGCAGTTTTAAATGGCTTTTTTTTCCTTTAGAAGTGTCATTTTGTGCAGGGACAGTTCTAAACACGGGAAACACGTGGCACTTCACAGGCATACTTTAGACACCCCCCAGGTACGATATTTAAAGGAATATTTGACTTTTTTTTTTTCACTTTATGCATCATTAAAATGACTGCTCCCGAAAAACGACCGTTTTTAAAACTTCTTTTTGCATTGATACATGTCCCCTGGTGCACAACCCGGGTTCCCAAACCCTATTTATGACAATAACATGCATAATAGTTGTTATAATTAGCACTTTAGAATTCGAACGTTCGCATCCATTGTATTTAATAGGGTTCTAATGTTCGTTCGAACTTTCGGTCCGTTCGCGGGTTCTGGTGCGAACCGAACCCGGGGGTGTTCGGCTCATCACTACTCATGAGTATGTTTTCAGCTACAAATTTTCCTGGAAGAGCCTTTGCTAGAACGTCTGAACAATACCCTGTTTTTTATATTTGGTTTTTTTTCTTCCCACTCTCTTTTTCTACGAATCAAGGACGGACTTTGGGGTAGAATTAGTGTAGGGACGCATGAAGAATGAAGGAGCACCAAGTGTCATTACCACGGCGCTGTCACCAGGTGGCAGTGTTGTGCAACGTTTGTTGTTTTCTGCACACTTTTACACCACACTCGTTGGAGCAAATGGGTCCCTCGGCTGATGGACCCATTCATTCCAAATTTTCACATAATGTTAGGATGTTGTCTGTTTTTTTGTTTCCCCTCTGCAGGAGATTCGTCGGTCAAGACTACTGAGTATGGGGTGGTTCTTAGACAGTGACGGGAGGGATTGTATATGTGTACATGATAGATGTTTTATACAAAGTTTTATTGTTTTATAGTTCCCTTTCCCCTTGAGCAGGTCTTGGCACACACGGGATTCAAAATTTTTGGGGATAGCCTCTGAGGCTCGCTTCATGTCACCACTCCTTGGGAGACATGGGGTTGCACCAGACGCTGGGGACCAGCGTCAAATCACAGGGGGGAGTATGTAGCGGGGTCTTTAAATTTAGTTGGGGGTACACCTGGGGGTAGTGTGACCCAGGTGTGTAATTGTGAAAGGTTCTGGACCCCTTTGTAATTCGTGGAGGATTGGGTGGTGTATTATTCTCCTTGGCCTGTGGGTGGCGGGGTACCTACAGGCTCAAGGTAGAATCACTGCCGCAGTGCTACCCTTTTTGTCCCTTTCCGGAGATGGTACGGCTGGGGCGGGGAACCCGCCGTGGTGTTGATGGGAGGAGATAAAAGGGGGAGACGTCCTCGCCACGAGGTCTTCGAGGATTTTCTCTTCACGCACCCAGGCACCTTAGGCCTGGGTGTGGGCGGTTCAAGGTTCCGGCCCAGGCGCCCTAGGCCTGACCGGAATGAAGTTGGGGTCCATCCCAGGCACCTTCAGCCTGGGGTGAGGTACTATATCGTAGGCCTGGGGCCCAGTAACTTTGACTGGGTCCCGCGAGGGCGAAGTGATCCGAGGGTGCCGCCTTGCGAGGGGACCCGCATCTGAGGTGAGGAGGCCGGGGAGGTCACCCGTCCGGAGATTCCGAAGCAGCATCAACCCGGTGACGGATGGGCCTCCGGTAACTCCCTTAGAGGGACATCTTCCCCTGATAGGGGCCGCAACGCAGCGAAGGTACTCCCATCTATGTTCTATGGAGTTGCTGGTAGAGACTCACAAGTTCCATGTTCTGTGCTAAGCAAAGTTGCTATAACCCCTGGTGAAACCACAGGGGTTTAGATTGAAATCAGGATAGTTCCTCGACCTGCTCATCCCACCGTTTGCGTTATGTTATGGGTCGCAACCAGTCGGCTGTGAAAGGACTGTTTGTTGTGGAAATATAATAAACAAGTGTTGGACCCTGCATCGGTGTATGGACTCTGGTTAATGGGAGCAAGGGAGGTTTCAGCATAGCAGGACTGAGCTTCATAACTAACACACATTGGCCCAAGGAATATACTGATACTGGCCTTCACCTCACCCACAGCTATGGGGAGGACATGGGCCGTAGCGCATCTCACCCTGTCATGTGACATACCCCTAGCAAAAGGAGATGGGGTGAGGCCGCTACACTGTATTTTAACAATTTCCTCATTTGATTTAAAGTATAACTACAACACATTAAGCTGACAGTTAAACATCTTACAGTTGTGGTGCATTTAAAAAAAAGTCAAATGGTTATTGTATTCTGTGTATTGCATTGCAGGCAGTATTAGTGCTAGGGCAAGGTAATTTAGTGCCCTGATGCTAAACTGCACCCTCCTCCCACCTGGTGCAAACTGAGTCATCTTGTCCAGCTGGGATCCCACTCCCAGCTGCCATTGTGCTTCCCACAGCATCACTGTGCAGCCCCACCGTTCTGACAATTGGATTTTACATGCACCTCAAAGTGCGCAGTGATGTTGTGGGACTCTCCTCCTGTACGTTCTCCACCTCTGGTGGTTTCCTTGCACAGATTGTGAATAATAGACTGGCCAGAGGCAAAACAAAAGGCAGGGTATGCATGTGATGAGAATACCTGGGAACTTTTGGAAGTTAGTAAACCTGAAATTTGGGCACAGCAAGGGGAGAGGGAAGAAAAAGAAACCCTGGACTGCCGCACTCTGTATAGACAGTTATTTATTCCAAAATATCAGGTAAAAAATCCAAATTCAAAATAAATCCATAAATCCAAAACAACAAATGCAGGTAGTATGCATGCAGGGAAGGATGGTTAACGCGTTTCATGTCACGAATTGACGCTTACTCATAGCTAGGGTGTGTAGGAATCAATAGAAGTATAAGTAAGAAATAAAATGACTTCACACCATTCAGTGCTGAAAACACAGCTGACTGGGATAGGTTTATAATTGATTCCGACACTCCCAAGAGAGGAGGGGGGGGGGGAAGGGAAGAGCACTCTTTTGAAAACCATTCATAAAAATACAAAATGTGTATGAATTATAAACTAGACACTTAGTACTTAAATATGGATGCACCAAAGTGTGTGTATATGTTATGTGAAGTGAATAAATGTGACGGTGGTAAATATGAATGTCAATTGATTGTGTTCAATATAAAAAAAAATGAACAAAAAAAATATTTTTTTTGTGTGTGTGAAAAAATGAATGAGAAATAAAGATTTTTTTTGAGATAATAAACTATATGTATAAATATATCCATACATATAAAATTCATACACATTTTGTATTTTTATGAATGGTTTTCAAAAGAGTGCTCTTCTCTCCCCCCCCTCCTCTCTTGGGAGTGTCGGAATCAATTATAAACCTATCCCAGTCAGCTGTGTTTTCAGCACTGAATGGTGTGAAGTCATTTTATTTCTTACTTATACTTCTATTGATTCCTACACACCCTAGCTATGAGTAAGCGTCAATTCGTGAAGTGAAACACGTTAGCCATCCTTCCCTGCATGCATACTACCTGCATTTGTTGTTTTGGATTTATGGATTTATTT
This sequence comes from Rana muscosa, assembly GCA_029206835.1. Lineage (NCBI taxonomy): Eukaryota > Metazoa > Chordata > Amphibia > Anura > Ranidae > Rana > Rana muscosa. The sequence goes on along the minus strand of CM055116.1, from coordinate 419,163,332 downwards.
TGAATTTGGATTTTTTACCTGATATTTTGGAATAAATAACTGTCTATACAGAGTTCGGCAGTCCAGGGTTTCTTTTTCTTCCCGTGCATTAGTGCAGAGCCAGCACCTGTGTGAGTGACCAGGCGGGAGCAGCCATTTGGTGAATTCTCAAGCTTTTGAGCGGCATGTTTTTTCCTTTCCTCTGTTTCAGCAAGGGGAGAGGCTTATAACTTTACACAAAAGCGTGCCGCAACCAAAATGAAAGATATATGTAAGGAAGATCCAGTACGTTCCAATAAAGGAAAACCTGTGCATGCACATGTTTCTGATGGGTTTACCTGTGATCCAACCTGCTATGTTTGTCTTCCCATATATGACCCACCTTGTTTCTGACCCATCTCTGGATTCTTGTCTACCTGTTGTGACCTTGGCCTGTGTTTGGATTCTGCCTTCTGTCTTCTGATACGGTACATCGCTGCCCAGCTGTTAACTGACCTTGCTCTGCATCCTTCATACTGAAGCCGAGCATGATCTCCTCCCTTCGGAAACTGGGCCGTAGGGCAGTATTCCAACATAACGACCCCAAACACACCTTGCTAAAGAAGCTGAGGGCAAAAGTAATGGACTGGCCAAGCATGTCTCCACACCTAAACCCTATTGAGCATCTGTGGGGCATCCTCAAATGGAAGGTGGAGTAGCACAAGGTCTCTAACATCCACCAGCTCTGTGATGTCGTCATGGAGGAGTGGAAGAGGACTCCAGTGGCAACCTGTGAAGCTCTGGTGAACTCCATACCCAAGAGGGTTAAGGCAGTGCTGGAAAAATAATGGTGGGCACAAAAATTATTGACACTTTGGGCCCAATTTGTACATTTTTTTACTCGCTTTTTTTGCCAGCGGTTTAGACATTAATGACTTTGTTGTGTTATTTTGAGGGGACAGCAAATTTACACTGTTATACAAGCTGTACACTCACTACTTTACATTGTAGCAAAGTGTAATTTCTTCAGTGTTGTCACATGAAAAGATATAATAAAATATTTACAAAAATGTGAGGGGTGTACTCACTTTTGTGAGATACTGTATGTGTCTAACAAGGATATAGTAGGCGGCAGCTATCCTCAGAGTATAGCCAGCTCTGTTGAAGACAAGGAGGGGGGGAAAAGGGAAGCGCCACCTTGGTGTAGAGATTAAAACATGCTTTATTAGCACAAGAAATAGGAACACTTATGCCTCGTACACATGACAGGTTTTCCCGTCTGAAAAAAATGATGGTTTTCCCGATGGAATTCCTCTCAAGCATGCCTTGCATACACACGGTCACACAAAAGTCCGGTGAACTTTTGACTGCCAAGAACGCGATGACGTGGGAAAAAGTCAGATGGAGCATACACACGGTCGGGATTACCGACGAAAAGCTCTCATCACAGTTTTTTCAGGTGGGAAAACTGGTCATGTGTACGAGGCATTACAGAATAAAAGTAGAAATCTTTTTTTCTTCTACCCCCACTCTGCCCTTAGTTGTATTAACCCCCGCCGCATGGGAAGATTACAGTGGCGGTGGGGAGAGGTAGGGGGGAGGTTAGGGTTTGGGGGGAGATTTCTCCTGAAAATAGAAAAATCAACACAAGTGACACATATATCATTTGTGCTGACTTTTCTGTTTTTATTCCTAGCTAAACTTAGGCTTTAAGCTCTTTTTACTAATAGGGGTCTGCGATTTTTTATTCACCTGGGCGCTTTGAAATCGTGGGCAGAATAGCAGCAAATCTGCCCGCGATTTAAAATGCTGAGGTGTGAGTGCAGCCTGAGTCAAAAAGTAAAAATAAAAGTTTTGGTGTAGAAAAAACACCGGATGATGAACTTTAAAAGTCTACTTGTTCCAGGCGTTTGAAGCACAAAAAAACCCCTGCAAAGTGATGCTATTGGGAAACTTATAGGTGGAGAAAAGGGAAGCGCCATCTCAGTGTAGAGATTAAAACATGCTTTATTAGCGCAAGGAATAGGAACACTTATAGGATAAAAGTAGTTTTCAGGCTCATAAAAAAGTAAGGGAGATGGGGGTGTTAAGTCTTAGCGTCCTTTCGGGTTCCCTGTCATTTCCCAGGCTGTGTAGATGGATAGAGGGTCTAACCTCCCCCCACCTCTCCCCACCGCCACTGTAATCTTCCCATGCGGCGGGGGTTAATACAACTAAGGGCAGAGGGGGGTAGAAGAAAAAAAGATTTCTACTTAAGGGAGAAGAATTAGCACAAGGCAAACATCATAACTGCTAATTCTTCTGTTTTTATTTTTAGCTAAAGTAGGTTTTAAAACACTTTTACTTAACCACTTCCATACTGGGCACTTATACACCTTCCTGCCCAGACCAATTTTCAGCTTTCAGCGCTGTTGCACTTGGAATGACAATTGCGTGGTCATGCTACACTGTGCCCAAACTAAATTTTTATAATTTTGTTCCCACAAATAGAGCTTTCTTTTGGTGGTATTTGATTACCTCTGGGATTTTTATTTTCTGCTAAAAAAATTTAAAGGAAAATGTTTTTTTTGTTTCAGTTACAAAACTTTGTAAATAAGTATGTTTTCTCCTTCACTGATGGGCACTGATGGGGCTGCACTGACGGGCACTGATAAGGCGGCACTGATGGGCACTGATGAGGTGGCACCAATCAGGTGGCACTGATGAGGTGGCATTGATGGGCACTGATGATAGGCACTAATATGCGGCACTGATGGGCACTCATAGGTGGCACTGATATGCAGCACGGATGGACACAGATAGGCAGAATAAATTGGGCACGGATAGGCGGCATGGATGGGCACGGATAGGCACTGATAGGCGGCACGGATGGGCATGGATGGGCACTGATAGGTGGCATGGATGGGCATGGATGGGCACTGATAGGTGGCACTGATGTACTGTAATGTATTGTAATGATGGATGCCAATCAGTGCCAAACAATAATGCCTGCCAATCAGTGATGCCCATTGTGGGCACTGATTGGCATCCATTGTGGGCACTGATTGGCATCCATTAGGGGCACTGATTGGCATCCCTGGTGGTCTAGGGTGGCATACCTGTTGGTGGGTATCCCTGGTGGTCTGGTGGCATCCCTGGTGGTCCAGTGTGGGCATCCTTGGGGGGGGCTGCACTGATAATCGATCAGCACAAACCCCCCCTGTCAGAGGAGCAGCCGATCAGCTCTCCTCTACGCGCGTCTGACAGCCGATCTCCGGCTCTTCTTGTTTACATTGTGATCAGCCGTGATTGGACACTCCGTCAGAGACTCTTTACCTAGATTGGTGTTGCGGGGTGTCAGGCTGACACCCCGCAACAACGATCGCCGCGATGCGCTCCCCCGGGGGCGTGCAGCGGCTGAATATCCTGAAGACGTCATATGATGTCCAGTCAGGATATTGAAACCACTTTGCCGCCGTCATTTTGCTATAAGGCGGGCGGCAAGTGGTTAACCTCAAAGTGTGCTCTTGTATTTTTTTGTGAAGACCTTAACATGAGCAACTTTCCAGTAAACCTGCTATTAAGACCATTTATGTATTTATACAAGATGAGAATATACCCCTTTAATATCTTCTTGGTAATGATGAATAAATCAGTTCAAATAAAGCTGGCCATACATGGATCAAAATTTGCTGGTTCAGCAGGGACCGGTCAAATTTCAATCCATGTGTGGCCACTGCAGTTGAACAGAAATCGATCTACGGTTAAAATTTTGTTCAGCCGCCCTATCAGATAAAAGCCACCCAGTCAGCTCCACAGGGCAATAGACTGCAATGCTGATCTGTGTATACAATGGCACAGTGACCTCGAATGTCTGGGGAATTGCCCGTTTTTTTTTTTTTTGGTCAACCCCTGGCTGAATAAAAAACACTGACCAGTATGGCCAGCTTAAAGAGGATCTTCAGTCCCCCCCAAAAAAAAGTTCAAACTCAGCAGCTACAAAAACTAGCTGCTGACTTTTGATAAAAGGGAAATTACCTATCCAGGTATCCAGTGCCATCCTCACCTGGGCTGTTTTTTCGCCGGGCTGAGGGTCCTCAAAACCGGCATGCTTACTTTGGGAAGCCAGCTGTAACTTTTGCAGCTTCACAGCTGCCTTCCCACTGTGCATGTGCAAGCCACGCTGTGCTTTGTGAATGGCCCCTTCTGGGACCTGTGATGTGTCAAAGAAGGTTGTGGGCGAAGTGCGGGGGGGGGGGGGCGAGGGCGCTCGGATCACCTAGGTACCCGCTCCTACCCCAGAAATAAAAAGTGTCCAAAAGTGGGATAGGGAGGAAGGAGGTGGAAAAGTGTAACTTCCCCTTTTGGGTGTAGTTCTGTTTTAATATTTGCTCATAGATCCTCCATGCACTTCACTAAAGCCCAAGAGATTTTTTGCTAATGCTGTGGGTTGCTTTAAAGAGGTTGGAAAAAATTATTAAACTGCGCTGGAAACCTGCCTACTAAGTCAAGCAACAAGTTCAAAGTGAAACACACACACAAATAGCAATACGTTTAAAAAATAAGCTGCGCTCCTAAATAGCACATGAACCAAATAAATGTGAACACCTATAGTTATTGAAAAGTAAAAATGATAAAGAAATGATAAAGAAAAAACAAAAATAGTTGAAACACAAAAAATGTTTGCTTTGACAAGCAAGCGCCTCCGCCAATCCCTTTGCATCCATTACTACCTCATTGCTGATTGAACCGTGTATGGGTTCATGAACCACAGTGTTACAACACGTTCCTGACTGAAAGGAGTTACTACGTCTCAGGACCAGACCAGACATCTGCAGCCCACTGAGGAAAAGGCCCTGGCTGGGTTTAGCCACAAGTTTTTACAACTTGTGCAGCTGGTAAGCGTGCACTTTATATAGTGGTGGATTCACTTTCTATACAAATAAGTCACAGGATTTTCATTGAAGCTCTGGCCACTGGTCTGTCCTTTATGAAGATTTCATAATCCATTCACAATTGTTATTGGGGGACTTTTTATATTTTGTTTCAAATATCACAGCCTGGGACATTTTTTGTGTTTCAACTGTTTTTGTTATTTTTTTACTTTTCAATCACTATAATGCCGCGTACACACGATCATTATTCACGGCGGTTAAAAAACCGCCGTGAATAATGACATTTTAAACGAGGGAACAGCTTGTTCCCCACACACGGTCATTTTTCTCGTCATTTTTTAAAATGACGAGAAAAACGATCGTCTATGGGCTCCGCGGCAGTGTTTCCCTATGGGAAACACTGCCGCGGAAGAAATGTCAGGAAAAACGACGAGAAAAATTAGAACATGTTCTAATTTTTCTCGTCGTTTTTAATGGCGTTTTTCACGTCGTGAAAAATGACAAAAAGACCACACACGGTCGTTTTTCTTGTTGAAAACAAAAAATGAAATTTTTCACGACGTTAAAAATGATCGTGTGTACGCGGCAAAAGTGTTCACATTTATTTGGTGCATGTGCTATTTAGGAGCGCAGCTTATTTTTTAAACGTATTGCTTTAAAGGGGTGATGGAGTAAACATGGAAGGTGGGGCTGGCGAACCTAGAGTTGGGTTTAATTTGGAAAGTAACGCTTCATCATATGTATAATTTTTATGTAGGTCTACAAGATCAAGGATGACCTAAGGTGTATCTAAAGCTAGATTTGGATAAAGTGGAGAGGGATTAAAACACCTGTCATTTATTTTTATTTTTTATTTGTTTTGCTGTCTGCATCCCTGTTATTTGTCCTAGTGACCTTTGTCATCGAGAGTGGATATGGCAGAAAATCCAAAATTTGGAGTTACCACTAGAACAGGGAAAATCTTCCATTGGTGAGAATTGTTCCAATGTCCATTTCCATCTCCATCACTCTGGAGAGTTTGCCTCTCATTCCTGTCCTCCTGTCGGTGGAACGAAAAATTTAAGGAAATCTCCATTTCTCTTTCATTCATGGACGCACCCGCCCTAATCTTGACAAAGTGGGTATTAGCCTTCCTTCAGGAGTGACTAGGCAGAAAGTGTTAACAACTTCAAAGCTGACCAGCCCAGCCCAGGGGGCGGTCCTACTGGCTATATCCCCTTAGCCTGCACTAAGCAGATCAGTTTTTTTCCTAGCTTAGCTAAGGAGAAGACATGGCTCCCTTCGGGCCCATAGGTCTGGAGGTTTTTTATTCCAGATTGAAATGTTATTATTTTATTTTTGTTCCTGTGATCTTCGATCAACTGCCGACTGGGTGACAGGCTGGATCCCAGATCCTTGTAGTCTCCCCAGTTTCAGCCATCGAGCGTGTGCCGAACGTAGCTACGCGCTGGGTCGTCCACGACATGCCCGTCGCTCTACGGGTGGGCGTGAGCTATACGCTCCAGGGCATGCATATGACCGGTCTATAGGGCCGAGTCGCAGCAGCCGGGCTGACAGTCACCTCCGTCACCATGCGGAAGAGGGTCTGTCTGGGATGCTTCCAGCACAATCCATGCAGGAAAGGTAAGTAGTAAGCCCCTGCTTTGGCAGGGGGACATAGCTGGGCATTCCTGGAGAGGTGAATAAGAGGTTCTATCCTTCCTTCCCTTCCTCCCCCCCTTCCTTCCCTCCTCCCTAGGCTCTCTGAGCTAGGGTGGCTGCTGGGGCAGGGGTACACCTGGGGGGGGGGGGGGCTCCACCTGTGTGGGAACTGTGTATGTACGTCCGCTAGATAAATGTTATGAGCTGCCATGAAAAGAGTTTGCTTACCTGTGTTTTCTGCTCCATGCTGTCGGCGACCATTTTGCTGGTGATCCATGCTGTGTTGCCCCCTATCTGTGCTCGGCGGCCATGTTCTTTGTGGTCCGCGCTGTGTTTGGCCTCTATTGGCCGCTCGGTGGCCATTTTTCTTGTGATCCATGCTGTGTTTGGCCCCTATCTGTGCTCGTTGGCCATGTTCTTGTGGTCTGCGCTGTGTTTGGCCTCTATCGTCCGCTCGTGGCCATTTTTCTTGTGATCCATGCTGTGTTTGGCCTCTTCTGCGCTGGTGGCCATGTTTGTGGCCTGCGCTGTGTGTGGCCTCTAGCTTCCACTGGGCAGCCATTTTCTTATGGTCCACGCCAATCAAATAGCATTTAAACGGCGCAAGCCTACACACGCTGCAGAGTGGTCAGACTGATAGCTGACAAGGAAGCGGCTCTACTAAGAAGCGGACATCAGCCGTACTACTGTTCAAGGGTGGTGAGTCCTCTGGGGGGGAACCCCTCATCCCTGTCGCAGCTAGGAGGGTGGGCTGTTGGTACTTTGAACTGGAGTCCTTGTGTCAGGTGGGTGGGTCAGCATGGAATCAGAAGCAGACGCTTCTCACCCTGATACACCTGAATTGGCATCTGGTGCTTCTGCACCCGCTGTGTCAGTAGAAGCTAGGTCGGCGTCCTGGTTGTTGCCAAGGTGGAAGCGGCGCGTGGGCGGGGGGTAAAAGGTGCCCCCTCCCCCGCCATCTTCTGGGGACAACTCTGATGCAGAGCCGGGCCCAGCTAGGGCTCATAGCCCTGGTTCTGACATATCAGAGGATGCGGACCGTGGCCGGTCGGACAGTCCAGGTCCGGGTCACTACGCAATAAGGCTCTGATAGGTGACCTTATCACCGCAGTGCGGGATACTCTAAAGATAGAGGAGCCAGCAGAAACGCCAGAGGCGTCGGTCCCTTTCGGGTTCCGTAAAGCCAACCTGCACTGCTAAGGTGTTTCCTTGTGCGTCTTATATAGACAAGCTTCTATAAAAGGAGCGGGACAAACCACAAAAGGTTTTCAGTCCCCAAAATGTTTGGCGGTGCGTTACCCTTTTGAGGAGAGTTTCCTGAAATGATGGACCTCTCCTCCGATAGTGGACCCTCAGGTGTCCAGATTAAACAGGGTAGCCACAATTCCGGTGGAAGGGGCTCCTGCTTTCAAGGAACCTGTGGACAGGAAGGCTGAAGCGGTCATCCGCTACCTATACGGCTCGGCTGTGCGCCCAACGGTGGTTGGGGCCCTGGTGTCTCAGACACTCTCTGAAGGGGAAAGAATGCTGCTCCATGGGTTTAAAGCACATGAGGCTCCCTCGGACGAGGTAGCTATGGCCGACCAGTTGATACAGAGCCTCCAAATTGTCTGCGAATCAGCCTTGGACACTATTCCTCTACTATCCAGAGCCTCAAGCTATGCAGTGGTGTTACGCCGCCTGCTCTGGCTAAAAGGCTGGTCAGCGGACAAATCTTCCAAGAAGGCCCTGATGGATTGCCCTTTAAGGGAAATAGACTTTTTTGGAGAATCCCTGGATGACATTATTAAATATGCCGAAGGAGGTAAGATCATGCTGCTCCCACAATCCAAAAAAGGTAAGGAGCCACACTATTGGCTAGGGCCCTCCTTCACCGCGAACAAGCGTTTTTTTTGTCCGCCTAGTGCGGCAAGTAAACGATCCCAGGCCGATAAAGCGCCTGCTGAGGGACAGAAGCGTCCCTGGTTTCGCAAGCCCAACAAGCCTGCAAACAAATCTACATCCGCATAAAGGTCTGTCCCCACCCATCTCTCGGGTGGGGGACGTGTTCGCGAATTCGCAACTTGGTGGACATCTTAGATCCCCGACTGGTGGGTTTGTGAAGTAGTTTCCTGCAGGGTACAAGATAGAGTTTCTCTCTTTCCCTCCAAACAGATTTTTATTATTTTCCCTCCAACTGCCAGCTTCAGCCGACTCGTCGGGACGCCCTAGATGGGGCGGTTCAAGTTCCTGCTGATACGCGGGGTGATAATTCCTGTTTCAGTACAGGAACAGTTTCAGGGGTTTTTACTCAGATCTGTTTGTAGTACCAAGAAGGAGGGGGTTCGTCCAATCTTAGATCTCAGGGCCCTTAATTGCTTTGTGAAGGTACAAAGATTCCGGAGGGAGTTGGTTCGCTCTGTTGTCGCTGCCCTCCATCCTGGGGATTTTCTGGCATCCTTGGCAAGGATGCATACTTGCAGGTCCCCATATGCACCAGGCATCAGAAATGTCTGCGCTTTGCGGCTGGGGAAGACCACTACCAATTGGTGGCGCCACCCTTGGCCTGGCATCAGCACCGAGGGGGTTCACCAAGGTGCTCGCCCTGATTCTTGCCCTACCAAGACAGCGTGGCATCACTATCGTGGGCTACTTGGACGATATTCTTCTGAGGGCCACCTCAATCTTAGAATTAGAGGTGAGCGTGTCTATAACCTGTCAGACCCTCCGTTAATTTGGTTGGGTGCTGAACACTCAGAAGTCAGTATTGGTACAGACTCAACTCCTAGTGTATTTGGGGTTGATTTTGGACTCCTCAGAGGCTAAGTTTTCTCTCCCTATGGGAAAGTTGCAGACCCTTCGGGCTGCGGTGCGGCAGTTGACATCCCAAAGTTGGTCGTCACGCCGCTTTTGCAGGCGAGTCCTGGGCCTCATGGTAGCCTCCTTTGAGGCGGTACCGTATGCGCAATTTCACACGGGAGTGTTAAAGAAGGTAATTCTGTCCAGAAGGGACAAGTGCCTTTCATCCCTGGATTGTCAAATCCGGGTGAGCCACCTAGTTAGGACTTCCCTAGTTGGTGGCTGGCATCACTGGCACTTCTGTCCGGGAAGTTGTTCCTTCCTTTTTACTTGCTGATCAATGTCCTGGCACTCCGGGCGATCAGGCTGCGCCTCTCAACATGGTAGCTCAGCTGCAGCGTTGAAAGTCACTCACATCCTAAGGTGGGCAGAAAGGAGCGTACCCACCCTGTCGGCCGTATACATTCTGGGCGTGGAAAACTGGCAGGCGGAGTCGCCAGATGCTGGACCAATGAGAATGGCCTCTACACCCGGAGGTGTTTCAGCTCTTTTGCCAAGAGAGCACACCAGACGTAGATCTCCTGGCTTCTCGACTCAATCGGAAGGTATTGAGGTTTGTGGCCAGGTCAAGAGACCCATGGGCAGACGCGACAGATGCGTTGGTGGCACCGTGGAGTCAGTACCGGCTAATCTATGCCTTCCCTCCTCTGAAGCTCCTTCCTCATCTGCTTCGCAGACTGGAGGCAGAGAGGATTCCTATGATCCCTATTGCTCCGGATTGGCCTCAGCATCCTTGGTACGCCCTCCACTACCTCCGGGGCCTGTCAGACTCGGTGATCTCTACCATGAAGAGTGATCGGAAATCGTCCTCTAGGAAGATTTGCCATCGCAGTTGGAAGACCTACATATCCATTTGTGAGGAAATGAGGTGGCATCCGCGTACTTATTTGGTTCCAGAGTCCTGCTGTTCTTACAGCGTAGGGCGGACCAAAAAATTTTGCTTTAAGTACAATTAAGGGGCAGATATCTGCCCTGGCTGTCTTTTTTTCAACGACCCCTGGTGGCTCACTCCCTAGTGAGAACGTTTGTACAGGGGGTTCGGCATGCGGCCCCTCCGGTCGGCCCTCCACTACCTCCGTGGGATTTGTAAAGCAGACGTCCCTGGTGTCTACCGCTACGACAGGACCTGCTGTCGCAAGGTCCCAATACACCATCCTGCTTACAGTCACTGGCTTTAACAACATGGCCTCTCGGTGCTTCAGAAACCACCGTTTGAGAACATCAGGGAGATTCCCTTGTTGACACTTTCTCAGAAAGTGGTCCTTTTGGTGGCTGTTATGTCAGTTAAGATGGGTTTCTGAGCTGGCAGCCTTGTCATGCAAGGCTTCCTATCTGATCTTCCACAAGGATAGGTGGTGCTGCGTCCGCAGCCTTCTTTTCTTCCTAAGGTCGTTTCGACCTTCCATCTCAAGGAAGACATTGTACTGCCATCCTTGTGTCCTCATCCGCCGAATCCTAAGGAGACGACGTTGCATTCCTTGGACGTTGTCCGAGCTCTGAGAGTTACTTGTCTGTTACTGCTCCGTTCCGGAGTTCAGACTCACTTTGTTTCGGTGGCTGGCCCCAAGAAGGGCCCAGCGGTCTCGTAGGCCACCATCTCAAGGTGGATCCGACAGATAGTAATTCAGGCTTATGCCATAAAGGGTCGGGCGTCCCCCTTTTCTGTCACGGCGCATTCAACCAGGGCAATAGGTGCCTCTTGGGCTTTCCGACATCAAGCGTTTGTTTCCCAGGTGTGTAAGGCAGTTCCCACCACTCGTTTTTTTACACTGCTTTGGGACGTCCCACTTTGTCAAGATTAAGGCTGTGTCCATCCATGAATGAAAGAGAAAATAGGATTTTTATACTCACCGTAAAATCCTTTTCTCTGAGTTCATGGATGGACACAGCACCCACCCCTCTTTTTTTTTAAAGTTTGTACTGCTTTTGACGAACTAATATGCTTAGTGCAGGCTGAGGGGATATAGCCAGTAGGACCGCCCCCTGGGCGGGGCTGTTCAGCTTTGAAGTTGTTAACACTTTCTGCCTAGTCACTCCTGAAGGAAGGCTAATAGCCACTTTGTCAAGATTAAGGCTGTGTCCGTCCATGAACTCAGAGAAAAGGATTTTACGGTGAGTATAAAAATCCTATTTTTAGACACAAATATCAAATATACAGGGGTTATATCTCTCCCCTACTCTACTCAAAATGAAACTGAAAGTTTTGGCTTTAGTTACACTTTAACACCAGATACTAATTATATCATAAAAGACTGAGTGGCCTTGCATACTGAATTTTAAGAATTTCCTCAATTTCAGTTAGTGTTACACATCTTTATTGTTTTGTTTTTTTAACCTTCATAAAAAATTACAAGCTGTTCTCCACATATAAGCTTATGTTACATGAGACAAGCTCAGTGTAGAGATGGCACGACAGGAAGTTTTAATTCTTTGTGTGTCGGTCATCACTGCTGTACTGGGATCCCGCATGCAGGGTGGGACCATGTCATTCAGAGCGCGTGAGAAGCTTTCCAATGGATGGATGGTAAGATGTCCCTATTTTTATAACATTCAAGAGATTTTTAAACATTTAAATTTAGCAATGTCAGTGGATTTCTCCGAGTTTCATAAATATGCCCCAAGGGAAGCTATAGTGTGGTTGCATTGAGCATACATTCTACAGTTTTTACTGTTTTGTTTACTTAAACTAGTAAAAACATAAGTGATATGGTCTTCTTTTATAGTCAAAGATGGAAGATGACCAATAAAACGTGGTTATGGTGTTGCGCTACTAAACAGGAATCCCAATACATTCATGTAACAAACAAAATGTAACCACTTAGCATGTACTAAATAGGCTGTAGGGTACAATAATTTTCTCTGGGTATTTATACTGTCTGCTCTATATGCTGGATGGTGATATGGCAAAAAAATTAGGCAAGTTGCAAACCACAAGTGCATGCAGAGATTTATGTATGTATGTACAGTATGTCCCTTATGTGCCCTAAGTGACCTGCCCATATAGAGACTTAAAGGTCTGCAGGAAGACAAAGAGATTTATAACATATGGGAATTTTTTTTTTACCAAGTGCCAAAAAATGCAGAAAAGTTCCTGAAAATTATGTTACTTGAAAACTGAACATTTTGTGCCGGTTTACACTGGAATTGCGCAGGAACACGCTCTGCGTTTCTGTATGATTCATTTGAATAGGCTGAAATTGCACCAAAAGTAGTGCATGCACTTATTTTTAAAATGCGCTGCACCAGATCGCATGGCACTGAGGTATCATGTGATGAGGTGCAGGGAAACGCACTGCGTTTGCGATCTGCGTTTGAGGTGTCAGGGTTACAATACACCCGCAGCAGATCTCACACCCAGTGTCTTTTGAACGTGGAGTGGGAAACGCACACAGAACCTGGGTTTCCCGCACCGCGTTTTAGTCTGAACAAGCCCTAGTTCTACTTTAAAGTGACCCTTTCATTCTGATGTCCAACAAAACTGAAGTCAGCCTATAAAATAACATAAATCTCTATGATGTGTTGCAGATCTCAGGCTGTTGCCTCATAATGTGATTCTTCCAGCCAGCTTCTATGTCAGACTTTAGGTATTAAAACATTTTGCTGTAGCTTTGAATAGAGTGTGGAAGAATTAAAAAAAAACCCTGGCAGTTTTTTTATTGCTGTGTTTACACTGTTTATTCGTTCTGGTGTCCACTGTCAGTAGTATTGGAAGTATGAAGAAATCTAACATTTCAAGTTGTGCATGCACTAATTTTTGTGTGTTCTGGTGCGATTTTCAGCTCATATGTTCTTGTCAATATTCTGATCGCACACGTTCCTGGAAAGTATGGCTCTTAAAATGGTGGGTGCTGTAGCGATTACCAGTTGGGTCCTGGAAACATCAAGCAAGTGAACATATTCGCCAGCACACCATGAATCAACACTTCCATCCAAAGGTTTCTTTTATTGAGAAAGATCACATCACAGAAATAGGTGCAACGTTTCGGAGCCGCTCAGGGCCCCATCACATGCCCGACGAAAGGGGCCCTGCAAGGCTCCAAAACATTGCACCTATTTCTGTGATGTGATCTTTCTCAATAAAAGAAACCTTTGGATGGAAGTGTTGATCCATGGTGTGCTGGCGAATATGTTCACTTGTAGCTCATATGGGCTGCAAAATCGCACTGCAGGAAAATGCACAAGAATCATACAGGAACGCAGACTACAGTTCCTGCATCTAGACCAGCCTTTATCAACCTTATTACCCCAGAGGAACCCTTCAACTAATTTTCAGGTCTCAGGGAACTTCTGGTAAGATTAGTCCATTGGCGGTCATTGAAAAAATGTCTACATTGGTAGTGGTCATACCTCCCAACTCTTGAAGTTGAGAATGAGGGACACTTTCATGGCGAAATGTTGATGTACTTAAAAAGTTTGTGTGGTTGGGAGGAGACAATCTGGCACCCCTTAGGTGTCTCAACCGCTACCCACTTTAGCTGCAGAGGCAGTGTTTGGGGATGTACACATGCTGCAACCGAGATGATTTGATTCACAGCCGTGGTATGAATTATACCCCCTATCTAATGCGACCCACTGAAGAGACTGACACTGCTTTGCAAGCTCCCCACAACTGCGTGCAATGCACACAGTTGCTGCATGCTAGTTGAAGCAGGCAGTGGGGAGGTGATCCAATGGCTCTTTACCACCTGTAAAATGCTCTGTGAAGAGCAATCCAAATGCCGATCACTCTTCAGAAACCAAAGTGTGAGCAAACCGTTAATTATTTCTTTTTTGCTTTTTTTTTACAGTTTTAAGGATTTTCTTTTTACATTTCTAATAGTCCAGTTGGGGGCTCTGGTGAAATAGCAGGGGTCTAAACAGAACCCTAATGTCTCACTTTTGAAACAAAGAAAGGGACTAAGGAGAGAAGGACTGTACTGCGCTGAACTGTAAAAGAATGGGAAGTGCTCTGTGCTGAGCTGGTTCTCGTTCATTCACAAACTGAAGCATAGTAAATAAAAATTGTTACCGATTGCTCACTGTGTTCATTAAGGAGAGGAAGGTGTGGAAAAAAAGGAACATATGTTATATTTACCGCCACCCTCACTCTCCATCTTGAAACCAACCCTTCTGTGCAGCTGCAGCCGGTGGGAGAGGAGGAAAACTGACAGTGCTGCGGGGGGGGGGGGGGGGGGGCGGGTTTGCGATAGGGGGATTAGAGCAGAGGAGAAGGCACACAGGGGACTGGAAATTAGAGCGGAGGGGGCGCTGAGTGCAGACACTGTAAATTCCCCTGCAGCACAGCCGGCAGGAGTAAAAAGGAGAAGCCAGCTGCACGGCAGGGGAATCGGTGCAGATCGCAGCAGGGGGATTAGTGGAACCCAGTGCCGGAACTCTTTCTGGCACTATGCTCTACTAATTTAATACTAAAATCAATTTGCGCAACCACAGTATACACACAAATTCTGTGCTCAAATATATGAAATAATGCTGCCAGCTGACACTCATTAATTGAAATCACAACACTTATCAATACCATTAGGCTTGTGCAATTCGTTTCGTAACGAATTGAAATTCGTCCGAATTTAGCAACTTTCGGACATTCGGAAGCATTCGAATTTCCGAACAAAGCAATTACGAATAAGACCGAATCCGAAATAAATTATACCGCAAATAGCGAATGCCCGAATGTCTTCGGCATAATTCGTTATGAAAAAGTTACGAATGTACGAATCCATACGAAGCACAATAACACTCACTCTGCTCTGCTCTCTGCTTCTCCCACACCGTGCTGAACTCCCTCTCAAAATGGTGTACAGGGGCGGAGGCTATAGCCGCATGTAAAAAACGAAAGTAAAATACGAGATTTCTAATCCATTCGAAGCACAATAACACTCTGCTCTCTGCTTCTCCCTCACCGTGCTGAACCCTCTCAAAATGGTGTACAGGGGCGGAGGCTATAGCCGCATGTAAAAAACGAAAGTAAAATCCGAGATTTCGAATCGTTACAAATAACCGCTATGTATTTAGAAAAGTACAAATCCATTTGAAGCACATTAGGCATAATAGGCAGCGTCGTTGTGAGAGAGACACGGAAAATTACGAATCAACGAACCCAAAAAAAGTTACGAAAGTAGGAGTTGTGTCCAGAATCAACGAAAAACAACGTACTCTACCGAAAGTACGAATTATAAAGCAACAAAAAATTCAACGAAAAATGTCGCTTGCAAAAATACGAATGAGTCCGAACACGAAAAATCCCGTCTAGCAAAATTACGAATGATTACGAATCAACAGGACCGGAAAGAAACGAACCGAAACGGAACAAATTTTTCCGTTGTGCACAAGTCTAAATACCATAAATAAATAGAAAACAGTGCAGCGCAACAAAAGTCACTTGTACTAAACATCAACACCAAAATATAAACAAAAAGTGCCTTCCCACTGTGCATGTGCAAGCCACGCTGTGCTTTGTGAATGGCCCCTTCTGGGACCTGTGATGTGTCAAAGAAGGTTGTGGGCGAAGTGCGGGGGGGGGGGCGAGGGCGCTCGGATCACCTAGGTACCCGCTCCTACCCCAGAAATAAAAAGTGTCCAAAAGTGGGATAGGGAGGAAGGAGGTGGAAAAGTGTAACTTCCCCTTTTGGGTGTAGTTCTGTTTTAATATTTGCTCATAGATCCTCCATGCACTTCACTAAAGCCCAAGAGATTTTTTGCTAATGCTGTGGGTTGCTTTAAAGAGGTTGGAAAAAATTATTAAACTGCGCTGGAAACCTGCCTACTAAGTCAAGCAACAAGCTCAAAGTGAAACACACACACAAATAGCAATACGTTTAAAAAATAAGCTGCGCTCCTAAATAGCACATGAACCAAATAAATGTGAACACCTATAGTTATTGAAAAGTAAAAATGATAAAGAAATGATAAAGAAAAAACAAAAATAGTTGAAACACAAAAAATGTTTGCTTTGACAAGCAAGCACCCTTGCCAATCCCTTTGCATCCATTACTACCTCATTGCTGATTGAACCGTGTATGGGTTCATGAACCACAGTGTTACAACACGTTCCTGACCAAAGGAGTTACTACGTCTCAGGACCAGACCAGACATCTGCAGCCCACTGAGGAAAAGGCCCTGGCTGAGTTTAGCCACAAGTTTTTACAACTTGTGCAGCTGGTAAGCGTGCACTTTATATAGTGGTGGATTCACTTTAAGTCACAGGATTTTCATTGAAGCTCTGGCCACTGGTCTGTCCTTTATGAAGATTTCATAATCCATTCACAATTGTTATTGGGGGACTTTTTATATTTTGTTTCAAATATCACAGCCTGGGACATTTTTTGTGTTTCAACTGTTTTTGTTATTTTTTTTATCATTTTTACTTTTCAGTCACTATAAGTGTTCACATTTATTTGGTGCATGTGCTATTTAGGAGCGCAGCTTATTTTTTAAACGTATTGCTTTAAAGGGGTGATGGAGTAAACATGGAAGGTGGGGCTAGCGAACCTAGAGTTGGGTTTAATTTGGAAAGTAACGCTTCATCATATGTATAATTTTTATGTAGGTCTACAAGATCAAGGATGACCTAAGGTCTATCTAAAGCTAGATTTGGATAAAGTGGAGAGGGATTAAAACACCTGTCATTTATTTTTATTTTTTATTTGTTTTGCTGTCTGCATCCCTGTTATTTGTCCTAGTGACCTTTGTCATCGAGAGTGGATATGGCAGAAAATCCAAAATTTGGAGTTGCCACTAGAACAGGGAAAATCTTCCATTGGTGAGAATTGTTCCAATGTCCATTTCCATCTCCATCACTCTGGAGAGTTTGCCTCTCATTCCTGTCCTCCTGTCGGTGGAACGAAAAATTTAAGGAAATCTCCATTTCTCTTTCATTCATGGACGCACCCGCCCTAATCTTGACAAAGTGGGTATTAGCCTTCCTTCAGGAGTGACTAGGCAGAAAGTGTTAACAACTTCAAAGCTGACCAGCCCAGCCCAGGGGGCGGTCCTACTGGCTATATCCCCTTAGCCTGCACTAAGCAGATCAGTTTTTTTTTCTAGCTTAGCTAAGGAGAAGACATGGCTCCCTTCGGGCCCATAGGTCTGGAGGTCTTTTTATTCCAGATTGAAATTTTATTATTTTATTTTTATTTTTGTTCCTGTGATCTTCGATCAACTGCCGACTGGGTGACAGGCTGGATCCCAGATCCTTGTAGTCTCCCCAGTTTCAACCATCGAGCGTGTGCCGAACGTAGCTACGCGCTGGGTCGTCCACGACATGCCCGTCGCTCTACGGGTGGCCGTGAGCTATACGCTCCAGGGCATGCATATGACCGGTCTATAGGGCCGAGTCGCAGCAGCCGGGCCGACAGTCACCTCCGTCACCATGCGGAAGAGGGTCTGTCTGGGATGCTTCCAGCACAATCCATGCAGGAAAGGTAAGGCAGGGGGCTTTGGCAGGGGGACATAGCTGGGCATTCCTGGAGAGGTGAATAAGAGGTTCTATCCTTCCTTCCCTTCCTCCCCCCCTTCCTTCCCTCCTCCCTAGGCTCTCTGAGCTAGGCTGGCTGCTGGGGCAGGGGTACACCTGGGGGGGCTCCACCTGTGTGGGAACTGTGTATGTACGTCCGCTAGATAAATGTTATGAGCTGCCATGAAAAGAGTTTGCTTACCTGTGTGTTCTGCTCCATGCTGTCGGCGACCATTTTGCTGGTGATCCATGCTGTGTTGGCCCCTATCTGTGCTCGTCGGCCATGTTCTTTGTGGTCCGCGCTGTGTTTGGCCTCTATTGGCCGCTCGGTGGCCATTTTTCTTGTGATCCATGCTGTGTTTGGCCCCTATCTGTGCTCGGCGGCCATGTTCTTGTGGTCTGCACTGTGTTTGGCCTCTATCGTCCGCTCGGTGGCCATTTTTCTTGTGATCCATGCTGTGTTTGGCCTCTTCTGCGCTGGTGGCCATGTTTGTGGCCCGCGCTGTGTGTGGCCTCTAGCTGCTGCTCGGCGGCTATTTTCTTATGGTCCATGCCAAATAGCATTTAAACGGCGCAAGCCTACACACGCTGCAGAGTGGTCAGACTGATAGCTGACAAGGAAGCGGCTCTACTAAGAAGCGGACATCAGCCGTACTACTGTTCAAGGGTGGTGAGTCCTCTAGGGGGAACCCCTCATCCCTGTCGCAGCTAGGAGGGTGGGCTGTTGGTACTTTGAACTGGAGTCCTTGTGTCAGGTGGGTGGGTCAGCATGGCATCAGAAGCAGACGCTTCTCCCCCTGATACACCTGAATTGGCATCTGGTGCTTCTGCACCCGCTGTGTCAGTAGAAGCTAGGTCTGCGTCCTGGTTGTTGCCAAGGTGGAAGCGGCACGTGGGCGGGGGGTAAAAGGTGCCCCCTCCCCCGCCATCTTCTGGGGACAACTCTGATGCAGAGCCGGGCCCAGCTAGGGCTCATAGCCCTGGTTCTGACATATCAGAGGATGCGGACCGTGGCCGGTCGGACAGTCCAGGTCCGGGTCACTACGCAATAAGGCTCTTATAGGTGACCTTATCACCGCAGTGCGGGATACTCTAAAGATAGAGAAGCCAGCAGAAAGGCCAGAGGCGTCGGTCCCTTTCGGGTTCCGTAAAGCCGATCCGCACTGCTAAGGTGTTTCCTTGTGCGTCTTATATAGACAAGCTTCTATAAAAGGAGCGGGACAAACCACAAAAGGTTTTCAGTCCCCAAAATGTTTGGCGGTGCGTTACCCTTTTGGGGAGAGTTTCATGAAAAGATGGACCTCTCCTCCGATAGTGGACCCTCAGGTGTCCAGATTAAACAGGGTAGCCACAATTCCGGTGGAAGGGGCTCCTGCTTTCAAGGAACCTGTGGACAGGAAGGCTGAAGCGGTCATCCGCTACCTATACGGCTCGGCTGTGCGCCCAACGGTGGTTGGGGCCCTGGTGTCTCAGACACTCTCTGAAGGGGAAAGAATGCTGCTCCATGGGTTTAAAGCACATGAGGCTCCCTCGGACGAGGTGGCTATGGCCGACCAGTTGATACAGAGCCTGCAAATTGTCTGCGAATCAGCCTTGGACACTATTCCTCTGCTATCCAGAGCCTCAAGCTATGCAGTGGTGTTACGCCGCCTGCTCTGGCTAAAAGACTGGTTAGCGGACAAATCTTCCAAGAAGGCCCTGATGGATTGCCCTTTATTGGAAATAGACTTTTTGGGAGAATCCCTGGATGACATTATTAAATATGCCGAAGGAGGTAAGATCATGCTGCTCCCACAATCCAAAAAAGGTAAGGAGCCACACTATTGGCTAGGGCCCTCCTTCACCGCGAACAAGCGTTTTTTTCGTCCGCCTAGTGCGGCAAGTAAACGATCCCAGGCCGATAAAGCGCCTGCTGAGGGACAGAAGCGTCCCTGGTTTTGCAAGCCCAACAAGCCTGCAAACAAATCTACATCCGCATAAAGGTCTGTCCCCACCCATCTCTCGGGTAGGGGACGTGTTCGCGAATTCGCAACTTGGTGGACATCTTAGATCCCCGACTGGTGGGTTTGTGAAGTAGTTTCCTGCAGGGTACAAGATAGAGTTTCTCTCTTTCCCTCCGAACAGATTTTTATTATTTTCCCTCCAACTGCCAGCTTCAGCCGACTCGTCGGGACGCCCTAGATGGGGCGGTTCAAGTTCCTGCTGATACGCGGGGTGATAATTCCTGTTTCAGTACAGGAACAGTTTCAGGGGTTTTTACTCAGATCTGTTCATAGTACCAAGAAGGAGGGGGTTCGTCCAATCTTAGATCTCAGGGCCCTCAATTGCTTTGTGAAGGTACAAAGATTCCGGAGGGAGTTGGTTCGCTCTGTTGTCGCTGCCCTCCATCCTGGGGATTTTCTGGCATCCTTGGCAAGGATGCATACTTGCAGGTCCCCATATGCACCAGGCATCAGAAATGTCTGCGCTTTGCGGCCGGGGAAGACCACTACCAATTGGTGGCGTCACCCTTGGCCTGGCATCAGCACCGAGGGGGTTCACCAAGGTGCTCGCCCTGATTCTTGCCCTACCAAGACAGCGTGGCATCACTATCGTGGGCTACTTGGACGATATTCTTCTGAGGGCCACCTCAAGCTCAGAATTAGAGGTGAGCGTGTCTATAACCTGTCAGACCCTCCGATAATTTGGTTGGGTGCTGAACACTCAGAAGTCAGTATTGGTACCGACTCAACTCCTAGTGTATTTGGGGTTGATTTTGGACTCCTCAGAGGCGAAGTTTTCTCTCCCTATGGGAAAGTTGCAGACTCTTCGGGCTGCGGTGCGGCAGTTGACATCCCAAAGTTGGTCGTCACGCCGCTTTTGCAGGCGAGTCCTGGGCCTCATGGTAGCCTCCTTTGAGGCGGTACCGTATGCGCAATTTCACACGCGAGTGTTACAGAAGGTAATTCTGTCCAGAAGGGACAAGTGCCTTTCATCCCTGGATTGTCAAATCCGGGTGAGCCACCTAGTTAGGACTTCCCTAGTTGGTGGCTGGCATCACTGGCACTTCTGTCCGGGAAGTTGTTCCTTCCTTTTTACTTGCCGATCAATGTCCTGGCACTCCGGGTGATCAGGCTTTGCCTCTCAACATGGTAGCTCAGCTGCAGCGTTGAAAGTCACTCACATCCTAAGGTGGGCAGAAAGGAGCGTACCCACCCTGTCGGCCGTATACATTCTGGGCGTGGAAAACTGGCAGGAGGAGTCGCCAAATGCTGGACCAATGAGAATGGCCTCTACACCCGGAGGTGTTTCAGCTCCTTTGCCAAGAGGGCACACCAGACGTAGATCTCCTGGCTTCTCGACTCAATCGGAAGGTATTGAGGTTTGTGGCCAGGTCAAGAGACCCATGGGCAGACGCGACAGATGCGTTGGTGGCACCGTGGAGTCAGTACCGGCTAATCTATGCCTTCCCTTCTCTGAAGCTCCTTCCTCATCTGCTTCGCAGACTGGAGGCAGAGAGGATTCCTATGATCCCTATTGCTCCGGATTGGCCTCGGCATCCTTGGTACGCCCTCCACTACCTCCGGGGCCTGTCAGACTCGGTGATCTCTACCATGAAGAGTGATCGGAAATCGTCCTCTAGGAAGATTTGCCATCGCAGTTGGAAGACCTACATATCCATTTGTGAGGAAATGAGGTGGCATCCGCGTACTTATTTGGTTCCAGAGTCCTGCTGTTCTTACAGCGTAGGGCGGACCAAAAAATTTTGCTTTAAGTACAATTAAGGGGCAGATATCTGCCCTGGCTGTCTTTTTTTCAACGACCCCTGGTGGCTCACTCTCTAGTGAGAACGTTTGTACAGGGGGTTCGGCATGCGGCCCCTCCGGTCCGCCCTCCACTACCTCCGTGGGATTTGTAAAGCAGACGTCCCTGGTGTCTACCGCTACGACAGGACCTGCTGTCGCAAGGTCCCAATACACCATCCTGCTTACAGTCACCGGCTTTAACAACATGGCCTCTCGGTGCTTCAGAAACCACCGTTTGAGAACATCAGGGAGATTCCCTTGTTGACACTTTCTCAGAAAGTGGTCCTTTTGGTGGCTATTATGTCAGTTAAGATGGGTTTCTGAGCTGGCAGCCTTGTCATGCAAGGCTTCCTATCTGATCTTCCACAAGGATAGGTGGTGCTGCATCCGCAGCCTTCTTTTCTTCCTAAGGTCGTTTCGACCTTCCATCTCAAGGAAGACATTGTACTGCCATCCTTGTGTCCTCATCCGTCGAATCCTAAGGAGACGACGTTGCATTCCTTGGACGTTGTCCGAGCTCTGAGAGTTACTTGTCTGTTACTGCTCCGTTCCGGAGTTCCGACTCACTTTGTTTCGGTGGCTGGCCCCAAAAAGGGCCCAGTGGTCTCGTAGGCCACCATCTCAAGGTGGATCCGACAGATAGTAATTCAGGCTTATGCCATAAAGGGTCGGGCGTCCCCCTTTACTGTCACGGCGCATTCGACCAGGGCAATAGGTGCCTCTTGGGCTTTCCGACATCAAGCGTTTGTTTCCCAGGTGTGTAAGGCAGTTCCCACCACTCGTTTTTTGACACTGCTTTGGGACGTCCCACTTTGTCAAGATTAAGGCTGTGTCCATCCATGAATGAAAGAGAAAATAGGATTTTTATACTCACCGTAAAATCCTTTTCTCTGAGTTCATGGATGGACACAGCACCCACCCCTCTTTTTTTTTAAAGTTTGTACTGCTTTTGACGAACTGATATGCTTAGTGCAGGCTGAGGGGATATAGCCAGTAGGACCGCCCCCTGGGCGGGGCTGTTCAGCTTTGAAGTTGTTAACACTTTCTGCCTAGTCACTCCTGAAGGAAGGCTAATAGCCACTTTGTCAAGATTAAGGCTGTGTCCGTCCATGAACTCAGAGAAAAGGATTTTACGGTGAGTATAAAAATCCTATTTTCAGACGCAAATATCAAACAAACTACAGGGGTTATATCTCTCCCCTACTCTACTCAAAATGAAACTGAAAGTTTTGGCTTTAGTTACACTTTAACACCAGATACTGATTATATCATAAAAGACTGAGTGGCCTTGCATACTGAATTTTAAGAATTTCCTCAATTTCAGTTAGTGTTACGCATCTTTATTGTTTTGTTTTTTTAACCTTCATAAAAAATTACAAGCTGTTCTCCACATATAAGCTTATGTTACATGAGACAAGCTCAGTGTAGAGATGGCACGACAGGAAGTTTTAATTCTTTGTGTGTCGGTCATCACTGCTGTACTGGGATCCCGCATGCAGGGTGGGACCATGTCATTCAGAGCGCGTGAGAAGCTTTCCAATGGATGGATGGTAAGATGTCCCTATTTTTATAACATTCAAGAGATTTTTAAACATTTAAATTTAGCAATGTCAGTGGATTTCTCCGAGTTTCATAAATATGCCCCAAGGGAAGCTATAGTGTGGTTGCATTGAGCATACATTCTACAGTTTTTACTGTTTTATTAACTTAAACCAGTAAAAACATAAGTGATATGGTCTTCTTTTATAGTCAAAGATGGAAGATGACCAATAAAACGTGGTTATGGTGTTGCGCTACTAAACAGGAATCCCAATACATATATGTAACAAACAAAATGTAACCACTTAGCATGTACTAAATAGGCTGTAGGGTACAATAATTTTCTCTGGGTATTTATACTGTCTGCTCTATATGCTGGATGGTGATATGGCAAAAAAATTAGGCAAGTTGCAAACCACTGGCTGATGAGCTACAGGTGCATGCAGAGATTTATGTATGTATGTACAGTATGTCCCTTATGTGCCCTAATTGACCTGCCCATATAGAGACTTAAAGGTCTGCAGGAAGACAAAGAGATTTATAACATATGGGAAAAAAATTTGTACCAAGTGCCAAAAAATGCAGAAAAGTTCCTGAAAATTATGTTACTTGAAAACTGAACATTTTGTGCCGGTTTACACTGGAATTGCGCAGGAACATGCTCTGCGTTTCTGTATGATTCATTTGAATAGGCTGAAATTGCACCAAAAGTAGTGCATGCACTTATTTTTAAAATGCGCTGCACCAGATCGCATGGCACTGAGGTATCATGTGATGAGGTGCAGGGAAACGCACTGCGTTTGCGATCTGCGTTTGAGGTGTCAGGGTTACAATACACCCGCAGCAGATCTCACACCCAGTGTCTTTTGAACGTGGAGTGGGAAACGCACACAGAACCTGGGTTTCCCGCACCGCGTTTTGGTCTGAACAAGCCCTAGTTCTACTTTAAAGTGACCCTTTCATTCTGATGTCCAACAAAACTGAAGTCAGCCTATAAAATAACATAAATCTCTATGATGTGTTGCAGATCTCAGGTTGTTGCCTCATAATGTGATTCTTCCAGCCAGCTTCTATGTCAGACTTTAGGTATTAAAACATTTTGCTGTAGCTTTGAATAGAGTGTGGAAGAATTAAAAAAAAACCCTGGCAGTTTTTTATTGCTGTGTTTACACTGTTTATTCGTTCTGGTGTCCACTGTCAGTAGTATTGGAAGTATGAAGTAATCTAACATTTCAAGTTGTGCATGCACTAATTTTTGTGTGTTCTGGTGCGATTTGCAGCTCATATGTTCTTGTCAATATTCTGATCGCACACGTTCCTGGAAAGTATGGCTGTTAAAATGGTGGGTGCTGTAGCGATTACCAGTTGGGTCCTGGAAACATCAAGCAAGTGAACATATTCGCCAGCACACCATGGATCAACACTTCCATCCAAAGGTTTCTTTTATTGAGAAAGATCACATCACAGAAATAGGTGCAACGTTTCGGAGCCGCTCAGGGCCCCATCACATGCCCGACGAAAGGGGCCCTGCAAGGCTCCAAAACATTGCACCTATTTCTGTGATGTGATCTTTCTCAATAAAAGAAACCTTTGGATGGAAGTGTTGATCCATGGTGTGCTGGCGAATATGTTCACTTGTAGCTCATATGGGCTGCAAAATCGCACTGCAGGAAAATGCACAAGAATCATACAGGAACGCAGACTACAGTTCCTGCATCTAGACCAGCCTTTATCAACCTTATTACCCCAGAGGAACCCTTCAACTAATTTTCAGGTCTCAGGGAACTTCTGGTAAGATTAGTCCATTGGCGGTCATTGAAAAAATGTTTACATTGGTAGTGGTCATACCTCCCAACTCTTGAAGTTGAGAATGAGGGACACTTTCATGGCGAACTGTTGATGTACTTAAAAAGTTTGTGTGGTTGGGAGGAGACAATCTGGCACCCCTTAGTTAGGTGCCTCAACCGCTACCCACTTTAGCTGCAGAGGCAGTGCTTGGGGATGTACACATGCTGCAACCGAGATGATTTGATTCACAGCCGTGGTATGAATTATACCCCCTATCTAATGCGACCCACTGAAGAGACTGACACTGCTTTGCAAGCTCCCCACAACTGCGTGCAATGCACACAGTTGCTGCATGCTAGTTGAAGCAGGCAGTGGGGAGGTGATCCAATGGCTCTTTACCACCTGTAAAATGCTCTGTGAAGAGCAATCCAAAAGCCGATCACTCTTCAGAAACCAAAGTGTGAGCAAACCGTTAATTATTTCTTTTTTGCTTTCTTTTTTTTTTTTTTTTTTTACAGTTTTAAGGATTTTCTTTTTACATTTCTAATAGTCCAGTTCGGGGCTCTGGTGAAATAGCAGGGGTCTAAACAGAACCCTAATGTCTCACTTTTGAAACAAAGAAAGGGACTAAGGAGAGAAGGACTGTACTGCGCTGAACTGTAAAAGAATGGGAAGTGCTCTGTGCTGAGCTGGTTCTCGTTCATTCACAAACTGAAGCATAGTAAATAAAAATTTTAATGCTTCAGTTATGAATGAACACGGGAGCGATTGTTACCGATTGCTCACTGTGTTCATTAAGGAGAGGAAGGTGTGGAAAAAAAGGAACATATGTTATATTTACCGCCACCCTCACTCTCGATCTTGAAACCAACCCTTCTGTGCAGCTGCAGCCGGTGGGAGAGGAGGAAAACTGACAGTGCTGCGGGGGGGGGGGGGGGCGATAGGGGGATTAGAGCGGAGGAGAAGGCACACAGGGGACTGGAAATTAGAGCGGAGGGGGCGCTGAGTGCAGACACTGTAAATTCCCCTGCAGCACAGCCGGCAGGAGGAAAAGGAGAAGCCAGCTGCACGGCAGAGGAATCGGTGCAGATCGCAGCAGGGGGATTAGTGGAACCCAGTGCCGGAACTCTTTCTGGCACTATGCTCTACTAATTTATTACTACAATCAATTTGCGCAACCACAGTATACACACAAATTCTGTGCTCAAATATATGAAATAAAAATAATAATGATAATAATGCTGCCAGCTGACACTCATTAATTGAAATCACAACACTTATCAATACCATAAATAAATAGAAAACAGTGCAGCGCAACAAAAGTCACTTGTACTAAACATCAACACCAAAATATAAACAAAAAGTGCTATGCACATCTGCTACAATTATTATGTGCATCCTCACCTGGGCTGTTTTTTCGCCGGGCTGAGGGTCCTCAAAACCGGCATGCTTACTTTGGGAAGCCAGCTGTAACTTTTGCAGCTTCACAGCTGCCTTCCCACTGTGCATGTGCAAGCCACGCTGTGCTTTGTGAATGGCCCCTTCTGGGACCTGTGATGTGTCAAAGAAGGTTGTGGGCGAAGTGCGGGGGGGGGGGGGGCGAGGGCGCTCGGATCACCTAGGTACCCGCTCCTACCCCAAAAGTGGGATAGGGAGGAAGGAGGTGGAAAAGTGTAACTTCCCCTTTTGGGTGTAGTTCTGTTTTAATATTTGCTCATAGATCCTCCATGCACTTCACTAAAGCCCAAGAGATTTTTTGCTAATGCTGTGGGTTGCTTTAAAGAGGTTGGAAAAAATTATTAAACTGCGCTGGAAACCTGCCTACTAAGTCAAGCAACAAGCTCAAAGTGAAACACACACACAAATAGCAATACGTTTAAAAAATAAGCTGCGCTCCTAAATAGCACATGAACCAAATAAATGTGAACACCTATAGTTATTGAAAAGTAAAAATGATAAAGAAATGATAAAGAAAAAACAAAAATAGTTGAAACACAAAAAATGTTTGCTTTGACAAGCAAGCGCCTCCGCCAATCCCTTTGCATCCATTACTACCTCATTGCTGATTGAACCGTGTATGGGTTCATGAACCACAGTGTTACAACACGTTCCTGACCAAAGGAGTTACTACGTCTCAGGACCAGACCAGACATCTGCAGCCCACTGAGGAAAAGGCCCTGGCTGGGTTTAGCCACAAGTTTTTACAACTTGTGCAGCTGGTAAGCGTGCACTTTATATAGTGGTGGATTCACTTTAAGTCACAGGATTTTCATTGAAGCTCTGGCCACTGGTCTGTCCTTTATGAAGATTTCATAATCCATTCACAATTGTTATTGGGGGACTTTTTATATTTTGTTTCAAATATCACAGCCTGGGACATTTTTTGTGTTTCAACTGTTTTTGTTATTTTTTTATCATTTTTACTTTTCAATCACTATAATGCCGCGTACACACGATCATTATTCACGGCGGTTAAAAAACCGCCGTGAATAATGACATTTTAAACGAGGGAACAGCTTGTTCCCCACACACGGTCATTTTTCTCGTCATTTTTTAAAATGACGAGAAAAACGATCGTCTATGGGCTCCGCGGCAGTGTTTCCCTATGGGAAACACTGCCGCGGAAGAAATGTCAGGAAAAACGACGAGAAAAATTAGAACATGTTCTAATTTTTCTCGTTGTTTTTAATGCCGTTTTTCACGTCGTAAAAAATGACAAAAAGACCACACACGGTCGTTTTTCTTGTTGAAAACAAAAAATTTCATTTTTCACGACGTGAAAAATGATCGTGTGTACGCGGCATAAGTGTTCACATTTATTTGGTGCATGTGCTATTTAGGAGCGCAGCTTATTTTTTAAACGTATTGCTTTAAAGGGGTGATGGAGTAAACATGGAAGGTGGGGCTAGCGAACCTAGAGTTGGGTTTAATTTGGAAAGTAACGCTTCATCATATGTATAATTTTTATGTAGGTCTACAAGATCAAGGATGACCTAAGGTCTATCTAAAGCTAGATTTGGATAAAGTGGAGAGGGATTAAAACACCTGTCATTTATTTTTATTTTTTATTTGTTTTGCTGTCTGCATCCCTGTTATTTGTCCTAGTGACCTTTGTCATCGAGAGTGGATATGGCAGAAAATCCAAAATTTGGAGTTGCCACTAGAACAGGGAAAATCTTCCATTGGTGAGAATTGTTCCAATGTCCATTTCCATCTCCATCACTCTGGAGAGTTTGCCTCTCATTCCTGTCCTCCTGTCGGTGGAACGAAAAATTTAAGGAAATCTCCATTTCTCTTTCATTCATGGACGCACCCGCCCTAATCTTGACAAAGTGGGTATTAGCCTTCCTTCAGGAGTGACTAGGCAGAAAGTCTTAACAACTTCAAAGCTGACCAGCCCAGCCCAGGGGGCAGTCCTACTGGCTATATCCCCTTAGCCTGCACTAAGCAGATCAGTTTTTTTTCTAGCTTAGCTAAGGAGAAGACATGGCTCCCTTCGGGCCCATAGGTCTGGAGGTTTTTTATTCCAGATTGAAATTTTATTATTTTATTTTTATTTTTGTTCCTGTGATCTTCGATCAACTGCCGACTGGGTGACAGGCTGGATCCCAGATCCTTGTAGTCTCCCCAGTTTCAGCCATCGAGCGTGTGCCGAACGTAGCTACGCGCTGGGTCGTCCACGACATGCCCGTCGCTCTACGGGTGGCCGTGAGCTATACGCTCCAGGGCATGCATATGACCGGTCTATAGGGCCGAGTCGCAGCAGCCGGGCCGACAGTCACCTCCGTCACCATGCGGAAGAGGGTCTGTCTGGGATGCTTCCAGCACAATCCATGCAGGAAAGGTAAGTAGTAAGCCCCTGCTTTGGCAGGGGGACATAGCTGGGCATTCCTGGAGAGGTGAATAAGAGGTTCTATCCTTCCTTCCCTTCCTCCCCCCCCTTCCTTCCCTCCTCCCTAGGCTCTCTGAGCTAGGCTGGCTGCTGGGGCAGGGGTACACCTGGGGGGGGGGGCTCCACCTGTGTGGGAACTGTGTATGTACGTCCGCTAGATAAAGGTTATGAGCTGCCATGAAAAGAGTTTGCTTACCTGTGTGTTCTGCTCCATGCTGTCGGCGACCATTTTGCTGGTGATCCATGCTGTGTTGGCCCCTATCTGTGCTCGGCGGCCATGTTCTTTGTGGTCCGCGCTGTGTTTGGCCTCTATTGGCCGCTCGGTGGCCATTTTTCTTGTGATCCATGCTGTGTTTGGCCCCTATCTGTGCTCGGCGGCCATGTTCTTGTGGTCTGCACTGTGTTTGGCCTCTATCGTCCGCTCGGTGGCCATTTTTCTTGTGATCCATGCTGTGTTTGGCCTCTTCTGCGCTGGTGGCCATGTTTGTGGCCCGCGCTGTGTGTGGCCTCTAGCTGCTGCTCGGCGGCCATTTTCTTATGGTCCACGCCAATCAAATAGCATTTAAACGGCGCAAGCCTACACACGCTGCAGAGTGGTCAGACTGATAGCTGACAAGGAAGCGGCTCTACTAAGAAGCGGACATCAGCCGTACTACTGTTCAAGGGTGGTGAGTTCTCTGGGGGGAACCCCTCATCCCTGTCGCAGCTAGGAGGGTGGGCTGTTGGTACTTTGAACTGGAGTCCTTGTGTCAGGTGGGTGGGTCAGCATGGCATCAGAAGCAGACGCTTCTCCCCCTGATACACCTGAATTGGCATCTGGTGCTTCTGCACCCGCTGTGTCAGTAGAAGTTAGGTCTGCGTCCTGGTTGTTGCCAAGGTGGAAGCGGCACGTGGGCGGGGGGGTAAAAGGTGCCCCCTCCCCCGCCATCTTCTGGGGACAACTCTGATGCAGAGCCGGGCCCAGCTAGGGCTCATAGCCCTGGTTCTGACATATCAGAGGATGCGGACCGTGGCCGGTCGGACAGTCCAGGTCCGGGTCACTACGCAATAAGGCTCTGATAGGTGACCTTATCACCGCAGTGCGGGATACTCTAAAGATAGAGAAGCCAGCAGAAACGCCAGAGGCGTCGGCCCCTTTCGGGTTCCGTAAAGCCGATCCGCACTGCTAAGGTGTTTCCTTGTGCGTCTTATATAGACAAGCTTCTATAAAAGGAGCGGGACAAACCACAAAAGGTTTTCAGTCCCCAAAATGTTTGGCGGTGCGTTACCCTTTTGAGGAGAGTTTCATGAAAAGATGGACCTCTCCTCCGATAGTGGACCCTCAGGTGTCCAGATTAAACAGGGTAGCCACAATTCCGGTGGAAAGGGCTCCTGCTTTCAAGGAACCTGTGGACAGGAAGGCTGAAGCGGTCATCCGCTACCTATACGGCTCGGCTGTGCGCCCAACGGTGGTTGGGGCCCTGGTGTCTCAGACACTCTCTGAAGGGGAAAGAATGCTGCTCCATGGGTTTAAAGCACATGAGGCTCCCTCGGACGAGGTGGCTATGGCCGACCAGTTGATACAGAGCCTCCAAATTGTCTGCGAATCAGCCTTGCACACTATTCCTCTGCTATCCAGAGCCTCAAGCTATGCAGTGGTGTTACGCCGCCTGCTCTGGCTAAAAGACTGGTTAGTGGACAAATCTTCCAAGAAGGCCCTGATGGATTGCCCTTTATTGGAAATAGACTTTTTTGGAGAATCCCTGGATGACATTATTAACCACTTGACCACTGGGCACTTAAACCCCCTTAATAACCAGACCAATTTTCAGCTTTTGGTGCTCTCACATTTTGAATGACAATTACTCAGTCATACAACACTGTACCCATATGACATTTTTGACCTTTTTTTCACACAAATAGAGCTTTCTTTTGGTGGTATTTAATCACTGTTGGGTTTTTTATTTTTTGCGCTATAAGAGAAAAAAAGACTGAAAATTTTGTAAAAAAATGATTTTTTTTTTCGTTTCTGTTATAAAATTTTGCAAATTACTATTTTTTCTTCATAAATTTTGGCCAAAATTTATACTGCTACATATCTTTGGTAAAAATAAGTACAAATTGGTGTATATTATTTGGTCTTTGTGAAAGTTATAGAGTCCACAAGCTATGGTGCCAATATCTGAAAATTGATCACACCTGAAGTACTGACGGCCTATCTCAATTCTTGAGACCCTAACATGCCAGAAAAGTACAAATACCCCCCAAATGACCCCTTTTTGGAAAGAAGACATTCCAAGGTATTCAGGAAGAGGCATTGTGAGTTTTTTGAAGTTGTCATTTTTTCCCACAATTCTTTGCAAAATCAAGATTTTTTTTTTCTCTTTTTTTTTTTTCACAAAATTGTCATATTAGCAGGTTATTTCTCACACACAGCATATGCATTCCACAAATTACACCCCAAAACACATTCTGCTATTACTCCCGAGTATGGCGATACCACATGTGTGAGACTTTTACACAGCGTGGCCACATACAGAGGCCCAACATGCAGGGAGCACCTTCAGGCGTTCTGGAGCACCAAGGCCAATTCTGACATTTCTCTCCTACATGTAAAAATCATCATTTATTTGCTAGAAAATTACATAGAACCCCAAAACATTATATATGTTTTTTTAGCAAAGACCTTAGAGAATATAATGGTGGTTGTTGCAACTTTTTATCTCGCACGATATTTGCGCAGCAATTTTTTTAACGCGTTTTTTACGGAAAAAAAATGTTTTGTGCTTAAAAAAAAAACAAAAACAGTAAAGTTAGCCCAATGTTTTTGCATAATGTGAAAGATGAAGTTACGCCGAGTAAATAGATACCTAACATGTCGCCCTTAAAAATTGCACACACTCGTGGAATGGCGCCAAGCTTCGCTACTTAAAAAATCCCCATAGGCGACGCTTTAAATATTTTTACTGGTTACATGTTTTGAGTTACAGAGGAGGTCTAGGGCCAAAATGATTGCTCTCGCTCTAACGTTCGCAGAGATACCTCACATGTGTGGTTTGAAAACCGTTTTCATATGTGGGCGGGACTTATGTATGCGTTCGCTTCTGTATGCGAGCTCACGGGGACAGGGGCGCTTTAAAAAAAAAAAAAAAAAATTTATTCTTCATTTTACTTTATTTATTTTAGTTTGACATGTTTTTCTGCCCTAAACATTTTTTTGATCACTTTTATACCTATTACAAGGAACGTAAACATCCCTTGTAATAGGAATATGGCATGACAGGTCCTCTTTACAGTGAGATATGGGGGGGGGGTGTCAATAAGACCCCACATCTCACCTCTAGGCTGGGAAGCCTGAAAAAAATACAAAAAAAAAAAACAACAATCCTGGCTTTGATCGTAGCGGTGAGTCGGTAGAAGCACCGGAGGGCGGCGGGGGGGGGACATCCCCTCTCGCCTCCCGTAAGAATGATCAAGCGGCGGAACAGCCGCTATGATTGTTCTTATGGTGTAGGGAATCGCCGGCTGAAAAAGCGAATATCTGAATGATGCCTGTAGCTGCTCCCATCATTCAGATATCCCCGCACAAAGTCAAGGACGTCATATGACGGCCGGAGGGCGGGAAGTGGTTATTGCAGAGTATTGCCGGGCATTGCGGAGTATTGCTGGGCATTGCGGAGTATTGCCGGGCATTGCGGAGTATTGCCGGGCATTGCGGAGTATTGCAGGGCATTGCGGAGTATTGCGGACTATGGCAGGGTATTGCGGTGTATGGCAGGGTATTGCACA
Source organism: Rana muscosa (assembly GCA_029206835.1). Lineage (NCBI taxonomy): Eukaryota > Metazoa > Chordata > Amphibia > Anura > Ranidae > Rana > Rana muscosa. The sequence continues at coordinate 419,130,800 of CM055116.1, read as the reverse complement.
GGGTATTGCACGGGTATTGCACAGGGTATTGCACGGGTATTGCACAGGGTATTGTGGAGGGTATTGCAGAGTATTGTGGAGGGTATTGCAGAGTATTGTGGAGGGTATTGCAGAGTATTGTGGCGGGTATTGCAGAGTATTGTGGCGGGTATTGCAGAGTATTGTGCAGGGTATTGCAGAGTATTGTGCAGGGTATTGCAGAGTATTGTGCAGGGTATTGCAGAGTATTGTGCAGAGTATTGCGCAGGGTATTGCAGAGTATTTTGCAGGGTATTGCAGAGTATTTTGCAGGGTATTGCAGAGTATTGTGCAGGGTATTGCAGAGTATTGTGCAGGGTATTGCAGAGTATTGCACCAGGGTATTGCAGAGTATTGCACCAGGGTATTGCAGAGTATTGCACCAGGGTATTGCAGAGTATTGCACCAGGGTATTGCAGAGTATTGCACAGGGTATTGCAGAGTATTTCGCAGGGTATTGCAGAGTATTTCGCAGGGTATTGCAGAGTATTTCGCAGGGTATTGCAGAGTATTGCACCAGGGTATTGCAGAGTATTGCACCAGGGTATTGCAGAGTATTGCACCAGGGTATTTTGCAGAGTATTGGCAGGGTGTATTGCAGAGTATTGGCAGGGTATAGCACAGGGATGGCTGAGCAGGGATGGATGGATGGCTGGATCTGTGACTGCAATTGTCACAGATCCAGCCCACAGTGCTGCTGCTGCCATCCGCTCCCTCCCCCTCCCCTCTCACACTGTACCGATCGGTACAGAGAGGGGAGGGAGGAACCGGCGTCATCAAATGACGCCGGTCTGTTTACAAGTGATTGCTCCGTCATTTGACGGAGCGATCACGTGGTAAACGGCCGCTATCAGCGGCGATTTACCGCGATTCGTGATCCGCCGGGTCCTCCGGACCCGGCGGTCACGGAGTTTCCCGTGTGCGCGCCCCAGGGGGCGCGCGGGAGCGCGATTCTGGGAGGACGTTATATAACGTCCTCCCAGAGTTAAGCAACCACCTTGTCGACGTTATTTGTCGGCAGGTGGTTGTTAAGTGGTTAAATATGCCGAAGGAGGTAAGATCATGCTGCTCCCACAATCCAAAAAAGGTAAGGAGCCACACTATTGGCTAGGGCCCTCCTTCACCGCGAACAAGCGTTTTTTTCGTCCGCCTAGTGCGGCAAGTAAACGTTCCCAGGCCGATAAAGCGCCTGCTGAGGGACAGAAGCGTCCCTGGTTTCGCAAGCCCAACAAGCCTGCAAACAAATCTACATCCGCATAAAGGTCTGTCCCCACCCATCTCTCGGGTAGGGGGACGTGTTCGCGAATTCGCAACTTGGTGGACATCTTAGATCCCCGACTGGTGGGTTTGTGAAGTAGTTTCCTGCAGGGTACAAGATAGAGTTTCTCTCTTTCCCTCCGAACAGATTTTTATTATTTTCCCTCCAACTGCCAGCTTCAGCCGACTCGTCGGGACGCCCTAGATGGGGCGGTTCAAGTTCCTGCTGATATGCGGGGTGATAATTCCTGTTTCAGTACAGGAACAGTTTCAGGGGTTTTTACTCAGATCTGTTCGTAGTACCAAGAAGGAGGGGGTTTGTCCAATCTTAGATCTCAGGGCCCTCAATTGCTTTGTGAAGGTACAAAGATTCCGGAGGGAGTTGGTTCGCTCTGTTGTCGCTGCCCTCCATCCTGGGGATTTTCTGGCATCCTTGGCAAGGATGCATACTTGCAGGTCCCCATATGCACCAGGCATCAGAAATGTCTGCGCTTTGCGGCCGGGGAAGACCACTACCAATTGGTGGCGTCACCCTTGGCCTGGCATCAGCACCGAGGGGGTTCACCAAGGTGCTCGCCCTGATTCTTGCCCTACCAAGACAGCGTGGCATCACTATCGTGGGCTACTTGGACGATATTCTTCTGAGGGCCACCTCAAGCTCAGAATTAGAGGTGAGCGTGTCTATAACCTGTCAGACCCTCCGATAATTTGGTTGGGTGCTGAACACTCAGAAGTCAGTATTGGTACCGACTCAACTCCTAGTGTATTTGGGGTTGATTTTGGACTCCTCAGAGGCGAAGTTTTCTCTCCCTATGGGAAAGTTGCAGACCCTTCGGGCTGCGGTGCGGCAGTTGACATCCCAAAGTTGGTCGTCACGCCGCTTTTGCAGGCGAGTCCTGGGCCTCATGGTAGCCTCCTTTGAGGCGGTACCGTATGCGCAATTTCACACGCGAGTGTTACAGAAGGTAATTCTGTCCAGAAGGGACAAGTGCCTTTCATCCCTGGATTGTCAAATCCGGGTGAGCCACCTAGTTAGGACTTCCCTAGTTGGTGGCTGGCATCACTGGCACTTCTGTCCGGGAAGTTGTTCCTTCCTTTTTACTTGCCGATCAATGTCCTGGCACTCCGGGCGATCAGGCTGTGCCTCTCAACATGGTAGCTCAGCTGCAGCGTTGAAAGTCACTCACATCCTAAGGTGGGCAGAAAGGAGCGTACCCACCCTGTCGGCCGTATACATTCTGGGCGTGGAAAACTGGCAGGAGGAGTCGCCAGATGCTGGACCAATGAGAATGGCCTCTATACCCGGAGGTGTTTCAGCTCCTTTGCCAAGAGGGCACACCAGACGTAGATCTCCTGGCTTCTCGACTCAATTGGAAGGTATTGAGGTTTGTGGCCAGGTCAAGAGACCCATGGGCAGACGCGACAGATGCGTTGGTGGCACCGTGGAGTCAGTACCGGCTAATCTATGCCTTCCCTCCTCTGAAGCTCCTTCCTCATCTGCTTCGCAGACTGGAGGCAGAGAGGATTCCTATGATCCCTATTGCTCCGGATTGGCCTCGGCATCCTTGGTACGCCCTCCACTACCTCCGGGGCCTGTCAGACTCGGTGATCTCTACCATGAAGAGTGATCGGAAATCGTCCTCTAGGAAGATTTGCCATCGCACTTGGAAGACCTACATATCCATTTGTGAGGAAATGAGGTGGCATCCGCGTACTTATTTGGTTCCAGAGTCCTGCTGTTCTTACAGCGTAGGGCGGACCAAAAAATTTAGCTTTAAGTACAATTAAGGGGCAGATATCTGCCCTGGCTGTCTTTTTTTCAACGACCCCTGGTGGCTCACTCTCTAGTGAGAACGTTTGTACAGGGGGTTCGGCATGCGGCCCTTCCGGTCCGCCCTCCACTACCTCCGTGGGATTTGTAAAGCAGACGTCCCTGGTGTCTACCGCTACGACAGGACCTGCTGTCGCAAGGTCCCAATACACCATCCTGCTTACAGTCACCGGCTTTAACAACATGGCCTCTCGGTGCTTCAGAAACCACCGTTTGAGAACATCAGGGAGATTCCCTTTGTCAGTGTACGTACCTTGCCGGGCGCGTCGGTGGTCGCGTCGGTGTGCGTTCGCGTGCGCCGATGCGCGCTGTGGTTTGGCATATTTCCGTCCGCGCTGGTACACTTCCTGGATCGCGGGCGCGCGTGCCTGTGCGTGCGGGTGCATGTGCGCGCATTGCGGCCGCGTGCACGCGTGCGCCGTGCGCGCACCGGCGCACGCCGGTTTGCTTATTTAAACCCCTGGAACACTTCAGACCGGTGCTGTCTGATCTGCAGTCCCCTGTGTATCCTGCTCCTGTTGTTCGCCTGAAATCCGACCTTCTGACCACCCAGCTTGTTACTGGACTTTCCTTGCTATCCGCCTGCACACGACCTCGGCCTGTCTTTGACCCTGAACCTGCCTACCCCGCTGTGCCACATTGCCTGAACGTTGCCGAACCCTGCCTGTCTGACCGCCCCTTCTGCTTCTGCCCCGCTACGCTGCTCTATATACCTGCCTGCCTACCTGCCTGCCTGCAGCCTGCCTGGCTAGCTACCCTCCTGAACCCAGGATCCGGAGCCGCTCTCTTGGAACCGATCTCAGGCCCTCTTACCCTTCCGCACTCCCGTGCCTCCTGTCTGCACTACCAGGGGCCCGTGAGTCGGATCCGTACGGGTGACCTCTCTCTGCTTCAACGGACTCGCTGATCAGGTGCGTATCTCGCTGACAGTATCAGACAGCCATGTCCGAGTCCGAGCAGGGGAGGGATCCCATGGAGGAATTATGCCGACACCTGAACGGGCTGACGCAAGCCGTGAAAGACCTCCAAGCCGGCTATACCAGGTTGGAGGAAAGAGTTCAAGTCCTGTCCTCGCCTGCCAGCCCGCAAGGCACCACATCCACTGGATATCCGGCTACACCCTCCGTCGTCATGCTTCCTCCGGAAACCCAGGGTCCCTACACCCGAGAAGTTTGCGGGCAATCGCAGCAAATACAGAGCGTTCCGCCACGCCTGCAAGCTTTTCTTCGCCCTACAACCCCGCACCTTTTCCCTGGAAGCAACCAAAGTGAGCTTCGTCATCTCCCTACTGACCGACAAGCCGCAGGCCTGGGCTCACCGCCTTCTAGAGCAGAAAGATGCCTCCTTGGAGACCCTTGCCACGTTCTTTGCCGCGATGTCTCAACTCTATGAGGATCCGCAACAAGCGGCTACTGCAGAATCTGTTCTTCACTCTCTCCTGCAAGGTCGCAGAGCGGCCGAGGACTATGCGGCAGAATTCAAACGTTGGAGCTCTGACACAGAGTGGAATGACGCTGCTTTGCGCTACCAATTCCGGATGGGCCTGTCGGATCAGCTCAAGGACGAGCTAGCACGTGTCGGAGTTCCTCAAACCCTGGACAAGTTAATAGATCTGGCAATTCAGATCGACCGGCGCCTGAGAGAGCGTCGCTCCGAGAGGACCTCCAGTCAGTTCCAACCCACCTGGTTGCTCCCCAAGGTCTCAAACCCGGCCCGTCTTGCACCTCCGGCGCCCCCGTCTCCGGCGTTAGATGACCCAGAACCCATGCAACTGGGCTTACTGCGCCCATCACTCTCTCCCGAAGAACGCCAGCATAGGCGTAGTAACAATCTGTGCATGTACTGTGGCGAACCGGGACACTACGTGAGATCCTGTCCGGCTAAGATGCGTAAGTGCCTGCCTGTCTCTTCTACTTGTGCCTCTTTGTTGCCTAACCCAACTTCTCACTTGGCTCTCTCCATTTCTTTACAGCCCCCCGGAAGGACTTCCGCAATCCTAGTACCCGCCATATTTGATTCAGGGGCATGCAGCTGCTTTATCGATTTGACATTTGCTGCCAGTCATCACATTCCCATGCAGCCAAAATCCCGGGGACTTGCAGTACATCTCGCTGACGGCTCTATTATCAAATCCGGCCCCGTCACTCAGGAAACCGTCCCTTTGATGGCCTCGGTGGCAACCCACCATCAGGAGTTCCTAAGTCTGGATGCCATCTCCTCTCCGCTATTCCCCGTCATTCTGGGGATGCCCTGGCTGCAAGCCCATAACCCCAACATTGACTGGGCTACAGGGAGAGTTAAATTCCTCTCAGATTATTGCCTGCAACACTGCCTGCAACAAGCCTCTACCGACCATCCTCACCTGCTCTGTCTGGGCACAGACCCTGACCTTCAGAAAACCATCCCTGAGCCCTACCATGATTTTCTGGACGTGTTCAGTAAGAAGGGAGCAGAAACCCTTCCTCCTCACAGACCATATGATTGCCCTATAGAACTTTTGCCTGGGACCGAAGTACCTTTTGGGTGGATCTTCCCGTTGACTGAGCAGGAATTGGGCACCCTGAAAGTCTACATTGACGACAACCTAAAGAAAGGGTTCATCCGCCCGTCCACCTCACCTGCAGGTGCGGGCATCTTTTTCGTTGAAAAAAAGGACCATTCCCTACGCCCCTGTATTGATTATCGGCAGTTGAACAAGATCACCATTAAAAACCGCTATCCCTTACCTCTCGTGCCGGAACTGTTCCAGAGGCTGGTAACGGCGGTCATATTCACCAAGCTTGACCTCCGAGGAGCATACAACCTGATCCGCATTCGAGAGGGGGATGAATGGAAGACGGCCTTCCGCACACGGTTCGGGCACTACGAGTACCTAGTTATGCCGTTCGGACTGTGTAACGCGCCGGCTACCTTTCAACATTTTGTCAATGACATCTTCCGTGATTACCTGGACTTGTACGTCATAGTATACCTGGACGACATCTTAATATTCTCCTCCTCTGTAGACGACCATCGCAGGCATGTCCGGAATGTCCTTGTTCGGCTCAGACGACATGGGCTTTACGCCAAGCCAGAGAAATGTGAGTTCGAGCGGCAAAGTATCCAGTTTCTCGGTCTGATCATTTCAATTGAGGGCATTAAAATGGACCCTCAGAAGGTGTCGGCTATCCTGGACTGGCCTGCCCCCACAGATAAAAAAGGGGTCCAGCGCTTCATCGGATTCTCCAACTTCTACCGGAAGTTCATCAGAAGTTTCTCTGCAATTGTCGTCCCCCTTACCGAACTGACCAAACAAGGAAACCGCTTCTACTGGTCCCCTAGAGCCCAAGCCGCCTTTGACAAACTGAAGGAATTATTTGTCTCTGCCTCCATCTTGAAGCACCCTGACCCCGCATTACTTTTCGTCCTGGAAGTGGACGCGTCCGAAAATGCAGTGGGGGCTGTGCTATCCCAGCGTCAGGGGGCTAAAGCCTTACTTTTTCCAGTGGCCTTCTTCTCGCGCAAGCTTTCCACGGCGGAACGTAACTATGACGTGGGTGACCGGGAACTCCTGGCTATCAAGGCCGCATTAGAAGAATGGCGTTACCTGCTCGAGGGGGCGGCACACCCCATTTTGGTCTACACGGACCACAAGAACCTCGAGTACCTGAGAACAGCCAAGAGGTTGAAGCCAAGGCAGGCAAGGTGGGCACTTTTTTTCTCAAGGTTTTTGTTCCACATCACCTACAGGCCTGGCTCAAAAAACATTAAACCGGACGCACTGTCCCGAATGTTCAGCACTCCTGAAGAGAACTTACCTGTTGACACCATCCTCCCTGCCGGGAACTTCCTGCTGCTTCAAGAAGACCTCATGCCCCGTATTAAGCGGGCGTCTGCTGGCTTGACCTCTCTTCCGGAGGACTGTGTCAGGGCACAAGATGGTCTGATCAGGCACGAGGGCAAAATTCTGGTCCCTGAGGGTCTTCGGATAGCTGTTCTGGAGCTTTGCCATGACCACAAGTTGGCCGGACATTTCGGTACCTTGAAAACGGCCGAGCTCATCAAGCGCACGTTCTGGTGGCCGCAGCTGGGTAGTGACTGCAAGAGATACGTGGACTCATGCAACACCTGCTCCCGGAACAAGAATAGCCGGATGAGGGCCTGGGGCCTATTAAAACCTCTACCTGTCCCTGAAAGACCCTGGAAGATGGTGTCGATGGACTTCATAGTGGAGCTCCCTCTGTCCGAAGGGTTCTCCACGGTCTTCGTTGTCGTTGACAGGCTGTCCAAGATGGCTCATTTTTTACCCATGAAAGGTACACCTTCCGCCATGGAAACGGCGAGGGTTTTTATCAGGGAAATAGTGAGGCTCCATGGAGTTCCGGCAAGTATTGTCTCAGACCAAGGCGCTCAGTTCACCTCCAGATTTTGGAAGGCTCTTTGTGATTCCCTGGAAATCAAGTTGGCACTCTGTTCGGCATACCACCCCCAGACGAATGGCCAAACTGAGAGGACCAACCAAACCATAGAGCAGTACCTCCGTTGTTTCTCCTCCTTTTCCCAAGATGATTGGGCCTCCCTACTCCCCATTGCTGAATTCGCTTACAACAACTCCCTGCACTCTGCCACTAAGCAAACCCCATTCTTTGCCAACTATGGATTCCATCCCTCCTTCTTGCCAAGTACCATACCCGAATGCACTGTCCCTGCGGTGTCCGAAACAATGGATTTCTTCTTCTCCAATAACAAACTTCTACAGGAGACCATGTCCAAGACCCAGGAGTACAACAAGAGGATGTTTGATAGGAAAAGGAGAGGGGAACTCATTCTGGAGCCCGGCAACCAGGTGTGGTTATCCACAATTAACCTAAAGATGGCCTGCCCGTCCAGGAAATTGGGCCCTAAGTTCATGGGACCTTTCTCGGTAAAAAGGAGGATCAACAATGTAGCATATGAGCTCGACCTACCTAATTCCCTGAAGGTCCATCCAGTCTTTCATGTGACCCTGTTAAAGCCGGTTGTCCCTAACCCCTTCACTGGCCGTAACATTGGCCCACCGGAACCTGTTCTGATCGACGGCGAGGAGGAGTTTGAGGTAGAGGCAATCCTGGACTGTAGGAAGAGACACAACCAGGTGCAATATCTGATTAAGTGGAGGGGTTACGGCCCGGAAGATAACTCTTGGGAACACGAAAACGGCATACATGCGGAGGAACTCATGCAAGCTTTCAGGAGGTCTCACGCCACGAAGATCGCTCAATTGGGCATCCGGAGGCTGCCCTAAAGGGGGGGGGCACTGTCAGTGTACGTACCTTACCGGGCGCGTCGGTGTGCGTTCGCGTACGCCGATGCGCGCTGTGGTTTGGCATATTTCCGTCCGCGCTGGTACACTTCCTGGATCACGGGCGCGCGTGCCTGTGCGTGCCGGTGCGTGCGGGTGCATGTGCGCGCATTGCGGGCGTGTGCACGCGTGCGCCATGCGCGCGCCGGCGCACGCCGGTTTGCTTATTTAAACCCCTGGAACACTTCAGACCGGTGCTGTCTGATCTGCAGTCCCCTGTGTATCCTGCTCCTGTTGTTCGCCTGAAATCCGACCTTCTGACCACCCGGCTTGTTACTGGACTTTCCTTGCTATCCGCCTGCACCCGACCTCGGCCTGTCTTTGACCCTGAACCTGCCTACCCCGCTGTGCCACATTGCCTGAACGTTGCCGAACCCTGCCTGTCTGACCGCCCCTTCTGCTTCTGCCCCGCTACGCTGCTCTATATACCTGCCTGCCTACCTGCCTGCCTGCAGCCTGCCTGGCTAGCTACCCTCCTGAACCCAGGATCCGGAGCCGCTCTCTTGGAACCGATCTCAGGCCCTCTTACCCTTCCGCACTCCCGTGCCTCCTGTCTGCACTACCAGGGGCCCGTGAGTCGGATCCGTACGGGTGACCTCTCTCTGCTTCAACGGACTCGCTGATCAGGTGCGTATCTCGCTGACACCCTTGTTGACACTTTCTCAGAAAGTGGTCCTTTTGGTGGCTGTTATGTCAGTTAAGATGGGTTTCTGAGCTGGCAGCCTTGTCATGCAAGGCTTCCTATCTGATCTTCCACAAGGATAGGTGGTGCTGCGTCCGCAGCCTTCTTTTCTTCCTAAGGTCGTTTCGACCTTCCATCTCAAGGAAGACATTGTACTGCCATCCTTGTGTTCTCATCCGTCGAATCCTAAGGAGACGACGTTGCATTCCTTGGACGTTGTCCGAGCTCTGAGAGTTACTTGTCTGTTACTGCTCCGTTCCGGAGTTCCGACTCACTTTGTTTCGGTGGCTGGCCCCAAGAAGGGCCCAGTGGTCTCGTAGGCCACCATCTCAAGGTGGATCCGACAGATAGTAATTCAGGCTTATGCCATAAAGGGTCGGGCGTCCCCCTTTACTGTCACGGCGCATTCGACCAGGGCAATAGGTGCCTCTTGGGCTTTCCGACATCAAGCGTCTGTTTCCCAGGTGTGTAAGGCAGTTCCCACCACTCGTTTTTTGACACTGCTTTGGGACGTCCCACTTTGTCAAGATTAAGGCTGTGTCCATCCATGAATGAAAGAGAAAATAGGATTTTTATACTCACCGTAAAATCCTTTTCTCTGAGTTCATGGATGGACACAGCACCCACCCCTCTTTTTTTTTAAAGTTTGTACTGATTTTGACGAACTGATATGCTTAGTGCAGGCTGAGGGGATATAGCCAGTAGGACCGCACCCTGGGCGGGGCTGTTCAGCTTTGAAGTTGTTAACACTTTCTGCCTAGTCACTCCTGAAGGAAGGCTAATAGCCACTTTGTCAAGATTAAGGCTGTGTCCGTCCATGAACTCAGAGAAAAGGATTTTACGGTGAGTATAAAAATCCTATTTTTAGACGCAAATATCAAACAAACTACAGGGGTTATATCTCTCCCCTACTCTACTCAAAATGAAACTGAAAGTTTTGGCTTTAGTTACACTTTAACACCAGATACTGATTATATCATAAAAGACTGAGTGGCCTTGCATACTGAATTTTAAGAATTTCCTCAATTTCAGTTAGTGTTACGCATCTTTATTGTTTTGTTTTTTTAACCTTCATAAAAAATTACAAGCTGTTCTCCACATATAAGCTTATGTTACATGAGACAAGCTCAGTGTAGAGATGGCACGACAGGAAGTTTTAATTCTTTGTGTGTCGGTCATCACTGCTGTACTGGGATCCCGCATGCAGGGTGGGACCATGTCATTCAGAGCGTGTGAGAAGCTTTCCAATGGATGGATGGTAAGATGTCCCTATTTTTATAACATTCAAGAGATTTTTAAACATTTAAATTTAGCAATGTCAGTGGATTTCTCCGAGTTTCATAAATATGCCCCAAGGGAAGCTATAGTGTGGTTGCATTGAGCATACATTCTACAGTTTTTACTGTTTTATTAACTTAAACCAGTAAAAACATAAGTGATATGGTCTTCTTTTATAGTCAAAGATGGAAGATGACCAATAAAACGTGGTTATGGTGTTGCGCTACTAAACAGGAATCCCAATACATATATGTAACAAACAAAATGTAACCACTTAGCATGTACTAAATAGGCTGTAGGGTACAATAATTTTCTCTGGGTATTTATACTGTCTGCTCTATATGCTGGATGGTGATATGGCAAAAAAATTAGGCAAGTTGCAAACCACTGGCTGATGAGCTACAAGTGCATGCAGAGATTTATGTATGTATGTACAGTATGTCCCTTATGTGCCCTAACTGACCTGCCCATATAGAGACTTAAAGGTCTGCAGGAAGACAAAGAGATTTATAACATATTGGAAAAAAATTTGTACCAAGTGCCAAAAAATGCAGAAAAGTTCCTGAAAATTATGTTACTTGAAAACTGAACATTTTGTGCCGGTTTACACTGGAATTGCGCAGGAACACGCTCTGCGTTTCTGTATGATTCATTTGAATAGGCTGAAATTGCACCAAAAGTAGTGCATGCACTTATTTTTAAAATGCACTGCACCAGATCGCATGGCACTGAGGTATCATGTGATGAGGTGCAGGGAAACGCACTGCGTTTGCGATCTGCGTTTGAGGTGTCAGGGTTACAATACACCCGCAGCAGATCTCACACCCAGTGTCTTTTGAACGTGGAGTGGGAAACGCACACAGAACCTGGGTTTCCCGCACCGCGTTTTAGTCTGAACAAGCCCTAGTTCTACTTTAAAGTGACCCTTTCATTCTGATGTCCAACAAAACTGAAGTCAGCCTATAAAATAACATAAATCTCTATGATGTGTTGCAGATCTCAGGCTGTTGCCTCATAATGTGATTCTTCCAGCCAGCTTCTATGTCAGACTTTAGGTATTAAAACATTTTGCTGTAGCTTTGAATAGAGTGTGGAAGAATTAAAAAAAAACCCTGGCAGTTTTTTTATTGCTGTGTTTACACTGTTTATTCGTTCTGGTGTCCACTGTCAGTAGTATTGGAAGTATGAAGAAATCTAACATTTCAAGTTGTGCATGCACTAATTTTTGTGTGTTCTGGTGCGATTTTCAGCTCATATGTTCTTGTCAATATTCTGATCGCAACAGGTTCCTGGAAAGTATGGCTCTTAAAATGGTGGGTGCTGTAGCGATTACCAGTTGGGTCCTGGAAACATCAAGCAAGTGAACATATTCGCCAGCACACCATGGATCAACACTTCCATCCAAAGGTTTCTTTTATTGAGAAAGATCACATCACAGAAATAGGTGCAACGTTTCGGAGCCGCTCAGGGCCCCATGACATGCCCGACGAAAGGGGCCCTGCAAGGCTCCAAAACATTGCACCTATTTCTGTGATGTGATCTTTCTCAATAAAAGAAACCTTTGGATGGAAGTGTTGATCCATGGTGTGCTGGCGAATATGTTCACTTGTAGCTCATATGGGCTGCAAAATCGCACTGCAGGAAAATGCACAAGAATCATACAGGAACGCAGACTACAGTTCCTGCATCTAGACCAGCCTTTATCAACCTTATTACCCCAGAGGAACCCTTCAACTAATTTTCAGGTCTCAGGGAACTTCTGGTAAGATTAGTCCATTGGCGGTCATTGAAAAAATGTCTACATTGGTAGTGGTCATACCTCCCAACTCTTGAAGTTGAGAATGAGGGACACTTTCATGGCGAAATGTTGATGTACTTAAAAAGTTTGTGTGGTTGGGAGGAGACAATCTGGCACCCCTTAGGTGTCTCAACCGCTACCCACTTTAGCTGCAGAGGCAGTGCTTGGGGATGTACACATGCTGCAACCGAGATGATTTGATTCACAGCCGTGGTATGAATTATACCCCCTATCTAATGCGACCCACTGAAGAGACTGACACTGCTTTGCAAGCTCCCCACAACTGCGTGCAATGCACACAGTTGCTGCATGCTAGTTGAAGCAGGCAGTGGGGAGGTGATCCAATGGCTCTTTACCACCTGTAAAATGCTCTGTGAAGAGCAATCCAAATGCCGATCACTCTTCAGAAACCAAAGTGTGAGCAAACCGTTAATTATTTCTTTTTTGCTTTTTTTTTACAGTTTTAAGGATTTTCTTTTTACATTTCTAATAGTCCAGTTGGGGGCTCTGGTGAAATAGCAGGGGTCTAAACAGAACCCTAATGTCTCACTTTTGAAACAAAGAAAGGGACTAAGGAGAGAAGGACTGTACTGCGCTGAACTGTAAAAGAATGGGAAGTGCTCTGTGCTGAGCTGGTTCTCGTTCATTCACAAACTGAAGCATAGTAAATAAAAATTGTTACCGATTGCTCACTGTGTTCATTAAGGAGAGGAAGGTGTGGAAAAAAAGGAACATATGTTATATTTACCGCCACCCTCACTCTCCATCTTGAAACCAACCCTTCTGTGCAGCTGCAGCCGGTGGGAGAGGAGGAAAACTGACAGTGCTGCGGGGGGGGGGGGGGGGCGGGGGCGATAGGGGGATTAGAGCAGAGGAGAAGGCACACAGGGGACTGGAAATTAGAGCGGAGGGGGCGCTGAGTGCAGACACTGTAAATTCCCCTGCAGCACAGCCGGCAGGAGTAAAAAGGAGAAGCCAGCTGCACGGCAGAGGAATCGGTGCAGATCGCAGCAGGGGGATTAGTGGAACCCAGTGCCGGAACTCTTTCTGGCACTATGCTCTACTAATTTAATACTAAAATCAATTTGCGCAACCACAGTATACACACAAATTCTGTGCTCAAATATATGAAATAATGCTGCCAGCTGACACTCATTAATTGAAATCACAACACTTATCAATACCATAAATAAATAGAAAACAGTGCAGCGCAACAAAAGTCACTTGTACTAAACATCAACACCAAAATATAAACAAAAAGTGCCTTCCCACTGTGCATGTGCAAGCCACGCTGTGCTTTGTGAATGGCCCCTTCTGGGACCTGTGATGTGTCAAAGAAGGTTGTGGGCGAAGTGCGGGGGGGGGCGAGGGCGCTCGGATCACCTAGGTACCCGCTCCTACCCCAGAAATAAAAAGTGTCCAAAAGTGGGATAGGGAGGAAGGAGGTGGAAAAGTGTAACTTCCCCTTTTGGGTGTAGTTCTGTTTTAATATTTGCTCATAGATCCTCCATGCACTTCACTAAAGCCCAAGAGATTTTTTGCTAATGCTGTGGGTTGCTTTAAAGAGGTTGGAAAAAATTATTAAACTGCGCTGGAAACCTGCCTACTAAGTCAAGCAACAAGCTCAAAGTGAAACACACACACAAATAGCAATACGTTTAAAAAATAAGCTGCGCTCCTAAATAGCACATGAACCAAATAAATGTGAACACCTATAGTTATTGAAAAGTAAAAATGATAAAGAAATGATAAAGAAAAAACAAAAATAGTTGAAACACAAAAAATGTTTGCTTTGACAAGCAAGCACCCTTGCCAATCCCTTTGCATCCATTACTACCTCATTGCTGATTGAACCGTGTATGGGTTCATGAACCACAGTGTTACAACACGTTCCTGACCAAAGGAGTTACTACGTCTCAGGACCAGACCAGACATCTGCAGCCCACTGAGGAAAAGGCCCTGGCTGAGTTTAGCCACAAGTTTTTACAACTTGTGCAGCTGGTAAGCGTGCACTTTATATAGTGGTGGATTCACTTTAAGTCACAGGATTTTCATTGAAGCTCTGGCCACTGGTCTGTCCTTTATGAAGATTTCATAATCCATTCACAATTGTTATTGGGGGACTTTTTATATTTTGTTTCAAATATCACAGCCTGGGACATTTTTTGTGTTTCAACTGTTTTTGTTATTTTTTTTATCATTTTTACTTTTCAGTCACTATAAGTGTTCACATTTATTTGGTGCATGTGCTATTTAGGAGCGCAGCTTATTTTTTAAACGTATTGCTTTAAAGGGGTGATGGAGTAAACATGGAAGGTGGGGCTAGCGAACCTAGAGTTGGGTTTAATTTGGAAAGTAACGCTTCATCATATGTATAATTTGTATGTAGGTCTACAAGATCAAGGATGACCTAAGGTGTATCTAAAGCTAGATTTGGATAAAGTGGAGAGGGATTAAAACACCTGTCATTTATTTTTATTTTTTATTTGTTTTGCTGTCTGCATCCCTGTTATTTGTCCTAGTGACCTTTGTCATCGAGAGTGGATATGGCAGAAAATCCAAAATTTGGAGTTGCCACTAGAACAGGGAAAATCTTCCATTGGTGAGAATTGTTCCAATGTCCATTTCCATCTCCATCACTCTGGAGAGTTTGCCTCTCATTCCTGTCCTCCTGTCGGTGGAACGAAAAATTTAAGGAAATCTCCATTTCTCTTTCATTCATGGACGCACCCGCCCTAATCTTGACAAAGTGGGTATTAGCCTTCCTTCAGGAGTGACTAGGCAGAAAGTCTTAACAACTTCAAAGCTGACCAGCCCAGCCCAGGGGGCGGTCCTACTGGCTATATCCCCTTAGCCTGCACTAAGCAGATCAGTTTTTTTTTCTAGCTTAGCTAAGGAGAAGACATGGCTCCCTTCGGGCCCATAGGTCTGGAGGTCTTTTTATTCCAGATTGAAATTTTATTATTTTATTTTTATTTTTGTTCCTGTGATCTTCGATCAACTGCCGACTGGGTGACAGGCTGGATCCCAGATCCTTGTAGTCTCCCCAGTTTCAACCATCGAGCGTGTGCCGAACGTAGCTACGCGCTGGGTCGTCCACGACATGCCCGTCGCTCTACGGGTGGCCGTGAGCTATACGCTCCAGGGCATGCATATGACCGGTCTATAGGGCCGAGTCGCAGCAGCCGGGCCGACAGTCACCTCCGTCACCATGCGGAAGAGGGTCTGTCTGGGATGCTTCCAGCACAATCCATGCAGGAAAGGTAAGGCAGGGGGCTTTGGCAGGGGGACATAGCTGGGCATTCCTGGAGAGGTGAATAAGAGGTTCTATCCTTCCTTCCCTTCCTCCCCCCCTTCCTTCCCTCCTCCCTAGGCTCTCTGAGCTAGGCTGGCTGCTGGGGCAGGGGTACACCTGGGGGGGCTCCACCTGTGTGGGAACTGTGTATGTACGTCCGCTAGATAAATGTTATGAGCTGCCATGAAAAGAGTTTGCTTACCTGTGTGTTCTGCTCCATGCTGTCGGCGACCATTTTGCTGGTGATCCATGCTGTGTTGGCCCCTATCTGTGCTCGTCGGCCATGTTCTTTGTGGTCCGCGCTGTGTTTGGCCTCTATTGGCCGCTCGGTGGCCATTTTTCTTGTGATCCATGCTGTGTTTGGCCCCTATCTGTGCTCGGCGGCCATGTTCTTGTGGTCTGCACTGTGTTTGGCCTCTATCGTCCGCTCGGTGGCCATTTTTCTTGTGATCCATGCTGTGTTTGGCCTCTTCTGCGCTGGTGGCCATGTTTGTGGCCCGCGCTGTGTGTGGCCTCTAGCTGCTGCTCGGCGGCTATTTTCTTATGGTCCATGCCAAATAGCATTTAAACGGCGCAAGCCTACACACGCTGCAGAGTGGTCAGACTGATAGCTGACAAGGAAGCGGCTCTACTAAGAAGCGGACATCAGCCGTACTACTGTTCAAGGGTGGTGAGTCCTCTGGGGGGAACCCCTCATCCCTGTCGCAGCTAGGAGGGTGGGCTGTTGGTACTTTGAACTGGAGTCCTTGTGTCAGGTGGGTGGGTCAGCATGGCATCAGAAGCAGACGCTTCTCCCCCTGATACACCTGAATTGGCATCTGGTGCTTCTGCACCCGCTGTGTCAGTAGAAGCTAGGTCTGCGTCCTGGTTGTTGCCAAGGTGGAAGCGGCACGTGGGCGGGGGGTAAAAGGTGCCCCCTCCCCTGCCATCTTCTGGGGACAACTCTGATGCAGAGCCGGGCCCAGCTAGGGCTCATAGCCCTGGTTCTGACATATCAGAGGATGCGGACCGTGGCCGGTCGGACAGTCCAGGTCCGGGTCACTACGCAATAAGGCTCTTATAGGTGACCTTATCACCGCAGTGCGGGATACTCTAAAGATAGAGAAGCCAGCAGAAAGGCCAGAGGCGTCGGTCCCTTTCGGGTTCCGTAAAGCCGATCCGCACTGCTAAGGTGTTTCCTTGTGCGTCTTATATAGACAAGCTTCTATAAAAGGAGCGGGACAAACCACAAAAGGTTTTCAGTCCCCAAAATGTTTGGCGGTGCGTTACCCTTTTGGGGAGAGTTTCATGAAAAGATGGACCTCTCCTCCGATAGTGGACCCTCAGGTGTCCAGATTAAACAGGGTAGCCACAATTCCGGTGGAAGGGGCTCCTGCTTTCAAGGAACCTGTGGACAGGAAGGCTGAAGCGGTCATCCGCTACCTATACGGCTCGGCTGTGCGCCCAACGGTGGTTGGGGCCCTGGTGTCTCAGACACTCTCTGAAGGGGAAAGAATGCTGCTCCATGGGTTTAAAGCACATGAGGCTCCCTCGGACGAGGTGGCTATGGCCGACCAGTTGATACAGAGCCTGCAAATTGTCTGCGAATCAGCCTTGGACACTATTCCTCTGCTATCCAGAGCCTCAAGCTATGCAGTGGTGTTACGCCGCCTGCTCTGGCTAAAAGACTGGTTAGCGGACAAATCTTCCAAGAAGGCCCTGATGGATTGCCCTTTATTGGAAATAGACTTTTTGGGAGAATCCCTGGATGACATTATTAAATATGCCGAAGGAGGTAAGATCATGCTGCTCCCACAATCCAAAAAAGGTAAGGAGCCACACTATTGGCTAGGGCCCTCCTTCACCGCGAACAAGCGTTTTTTTCGTCCGCCTAGTGCGGCAAGTAAACGATCCCAGGCCGATAAAGCGCCTGCTGAGGGACAGAAGCGTCCCTGGTTTTGCAAGCCCAACAAGCCTGCAAACAAATCTACATCCGCATAAAGGTCTGTCCCCACCCATCTCTCGGGTAGGGGACGTGTTCGCGAATTCGCAACTTGGTGGACATCTTAGATCCCCGACTGGTGGGTTTGTGAAGTAGTTTCCTGCAGGGTACAAGATAGAGTTTCTCTCTTTCCCTCCGAACAGATTTTTATTATTTTCCCTCCAACTGCCAGCTTCAGCCGACTCGTCGGGACGCCCTAGATGGGGCGGTTCAAGTTCCTGCTGATACGCGGGGTGATAATTCCTGTTTCAGTACAGGAACAGTTTCAGGGGTTTTTACTCAGATCTGTTCATAGTACCAAGAAGGAGGGGGTTCGTCCAATCTTAGATCTCAGGGCCCTCAATTGCTTTGTGAAGGTACAAAGATTCCGGAGGGAGTTGGTTCGCTCTGTTGTCGCTGCCCTCCATCCTGGGGATTTTCTGGCATCCTTGGCAAGGATGCATACTTGCAGGTCCCCATATGCACCAGGCATCAGAAATGTCTGCGCTTTGCGGCCGGGGAAGACCACTACCAATTGGTGGCGTCACCCTTGGCCTGGCATCAGCACCGAGGGGGTTCACCAAGGTGCTCGCCCTGATTCTTGCCCTACCAAGACAGCGTGGCATCACTATCGTGGGCTACTTGGACGATATTCTTCTGAGGGCCACCTCAAGCTCAGAATTAGAGGTGAGCGTGTCTATAACCTGTCAGACCCTCCGATAATTTGGTTGGGTGCTGAACACTCAGAAGTCAGTATTGGTACCGACTCAACTCCTAGTGTATTTGGGGTTGATTTTGGACTCCTCAGAGGCGAAGTTTTCTCTCCCTATGGGAAAGTTGCAGACTCTTCGGGCTGCGGTGCGGCAGTTGACATCCCAAAGTTGGTCGTCACGCCGCTTTTGCAGGCGAGTCCTGGGCCTCATGGTAGCCTCCTTTGAGGCGGTACCGTATGCGCAATTTCACACGCGAGTGTTACAGAAGGTAATTCTGTCCAGAAGGGACAAGTGCCTTTCATCCCTGGATTGTCAAATCCGGGTGAGCCACCTAGTTAGGACTTCCCTAGTTGGTGGCTGGCATCACTGGCACTTCTGTCCGGGAAGTTGTTCCTTCCTTTTTACTTGCCGATCAATGTCCTGGCACTCCGGGTGATCAGGCTTTGCCTCTCAACATGGTAGCTCAGCTGCAGCGTTGAAAGTCACTCACATCCTAAGGTGGGCAGAAAGGAGCGTACCCACCCTGTCGGCCGTATACATTCTGGGCGTGGAAAACTGGCAGGAGGAGTCGCCAAATGCTGGACCAATGAGAATGGCCTCTACACCCGGAGGTGTTTCAGCTCCTTTGCCAAGAGGGCACACCAGACGTAGATCTCCTGGCTTCTCGACTCAATCGGAAGGTATTGAGGTTTGTGGCCAGGTCAAGAGACCCATGGGCAGACGCGACAGATGCGTTGGTGGCACCGTGGAGTCAGTACCGGCTAATCTATGCCTTCCCTTCTCTGAAGCTCCTTCCTCATCTGCTTCGCAGACTGGAGGCAGAGAGGATTCCTATGATCCCTATTGCTCCGGATTGGCCTCGGCATCCTTGGTACGCCCTCCACTACCTCCGGGGCCTGTCAGACTCAGTGATCTCTACCATGAAGAGTGATCGGAAATCGTCCTCTAGGAAGATTTGCCATCGCAGTTGGAAGACCTACATATCCATTTGTGAGGAAATGAGGTGGCATCCGCGTACTTATTTGGTTCCAGAGTCCTGCTGTTCTTACAGCGTAGGGCGGACCAAAAAATTTTGCTTTAAGTACAATTAAGGGGCAGATATCTGCCCTGGCTGTCTTTTTTTCAACGACCCCTGGTGGCTCACTCTCTAGTGAGAACGTTTGTACAGGGGGTTCGGCATGCGGCCCCTCCGGTCCGCCCTCCACTACCTCCGTGGGATTTGTAAAGCAGACGTCCCTGGTGTCTACCGCTACGACAGGACCTGCTGTCGCAAGGTCCCAATACACCATCCTGCTTACAGTCACCGGCTTTAACAACATGGCCTCTCGGTGCTTCAGAAACCACCGTTTGAGAACATCAGGGAGATTCCCTTGTTAACACTTTCTCAGAAAGTGGTCCTTTTGGTGGCTATTATGTCAGTTAAGATGGGTTTCTGAGCTGGCAGCCTTGTCATGCAAGGCTTCCTATCTGATCTTCCACAAGGATAGGTGGTGCTGCATCCGCAGCCTTCTTTTCTTCCTAAGGTCGTTTCGACCTTCCATCTCAAGGAAGACATTGTACTGCCATCCTTGTGTTCTCATCCGTCGAATCCTAAGGAGACGACGTTGCATTCCTTGGACGTTGTCCGAGCTCTGAGAGTTACTTGTCTGTTACTGCTCCGTTCCGGAGTTCCGACTCACTTTGTTTCGGTGGCTGGCCCCAAAAAGGGCCCAGTGGTCTCGTAGGCCACCATCTCAAGGTGGATCCGACAGATAGTAATTCAGGCTTATGCCATAAAGGGTCGGGCGTCCCCCTTTACTGTCACGGCGCATTCGACCAGGGCAATAGGTGCCTCTTGGGCTTTCCGACATCAAGCGTTTGTTTCCCAGGTGTGTAAGGCAGTTCCCACCACTCGTTTTTTGACACTGCTTTGGGACGTCCCACTTTGTCAAGATTAAGGCTGTGTCCATCCATGAATGAAAGAGAAAATAGGATTTTTATACTCACCGTAAAATCCTTTTCTCTGAGTTCATGGATGGACACAGCACCCACCCCTCTTTTTTTTTAAAGTTTGTACTGCTTTTGACGAACTGATATGCTTAGTGCAGGCTGAGGGGATATAGCCAGTAGGACCGCCCCCTGGGCGGGGCTGTTCAGCTTTGAAGTTGTTAACACTTTCTGCCTAGTCACTCCTGAAGGAAGGCTAATAGCCACTTTGTCAAGATTAAGGCTGTGTCCGTCCATGAACTCAGAGAAAAGGATTTTACGGTGAGTATAAAAATCCTATTTTTAGACGCAAATATCAAACAAACTACAGGGGTTATATCTCTCCCCTACTCTACTCAAAATGAAACTGAAAGTTTTGGCTTTAGTTACACTTTAACACCAGATACTGATTATATCATAAAAGACTGAGTGGCCTTGCATACTGAATTTTAAGAATTTCCTCAATTTCAGTTAGTGTTACGCATCTTTATTGTTTTGTTTTTTTAACCTTCATAAAAAATTACAAGCTGTTCTCCACATATAAGCTTATGTTTAGTGATGAGCCGAACACCCCCGGGTTCGGTTCGCACCAGAACCCGCGAACGGACCGAAAGTTCGAACGAACATTAGAACCCTATTAAATACAATGGATGCGAACGTTCGAATTCTAAAGTGCTAATTATAACAACTATTATGCATGTTATTGTCCTAAAAAAGGTTTGGGAACCCGGGTTCTGCACCAGGGGACATGTATCAATGCAAAAAGAAGTTTTAAAAACGGTCGTTTTTCGGGAGCAGTCATTTTAATGATGCATAAAGTGAAAAAAAAAAAGTCAAATATTCCTTTAAATATCGTACCTGGGGGGTGTCTAAAGTATGCCTGTGAAGTGCCACGTGTTTCCCGTGTTTAGAACTGTCCCTGCACAAAATGACACTTCTAAAGGAAAAAAAAGCCATTTAAAACTGCTTGCGGCTTTAATGTAATGTCTGGTCCCGGTAATATGGATGAAATTCTTTAAGAAAAATGGCATAGCTACCCCATGACCCCCCCCTACCCCAGCCCATTACCAGCCCCTTTGGGTCTTGTATGGATATTAAGGGGAACCCCGCACATAAAATAAAAAAGGCCCTATATACTCTGAACAGCCGTATACAGGCGGTGCATACAAGACAGGGACTGTAGGTTTGTTCTTATGTAGAATCTGTTTGTAATTTTGAACAGGTACATTGTTGAAGTGTAGCTCCAGCCCAAAAATCTATTTTTAAACTTTTTGGGAAACATAGGTAAGGGTTATCACCCCTGTAACATTTGTTTTGCTGTCTGTGCCCCTGTTCAGAACATTTCACCTCACTTTCCGTCCCAATGACAACTGTTTTTGAAATGTGGTGTTTTTCTTGAAACAAGGATTGCTGATAAAGCATCAGTACAGATGAGACCCCTTTCTCCCATATTTATTCTTACAGGAGAGAATTTTCCTTTCTAGGGGTAGATTTCCTCTCACTTCCTGTTGTCTTCTTTCGTTTGCAAGTAGGAGTCGTTTGTAAGTTGGATGTTTGAAAGTAGGGACCTGCCGTATATACTCTGCAGAAATAGGCCCCTTAGTTGTTGGTGTTGGCACAACACTGTAAGCACTCAGTTACTCTTGGTTGGTGCTGGAACGCCCTGCTGTCAACTATTATATCAGGAATTTTAATTACATATAATTGTTGAACAGTGGTAGTAAAAATTGGGGCTTTGATGGTGGTGCTGGTGCCACAACACTGTAAGCCCTGACAGTTACTCTTGGTGGGTGCAGCAATGGGCCCTGCTGTGAATTATTAGATCAAGAATTGTAATTACATGCCCCTTTTGAACAGGGGCTGAAAAATTGGGCCTTTCGTGGTGGTGGTGGTGGTGGCGTTGCCACAAGACTGTAAGCCCTCAGAGTTACTCTTGGTGGGTGCAGCAATGGACCCTGCTGTGAATTATTAGATCAAGAATTGTAATTGCATGCCCCTGTTGAACAGGGGCTGAAAAATTGGGCCTTAGGCACTGGTGGCACAACACTACAACCCCTCACAGATACTGTACTTGGAGCACAGCAATGAGCCCTGTTGCAAAGTATTGCTTCAAAAATTGTAATGACACGCCCCTGTTAAACAGGGGCTGAAAAATTGGGCCTTAGGCACTGGTGCCACAACACTCCAACCCCTCACAGATACTGTACTTGGAGCACAGCAATGAGCCCTATGGCAAATTATTGCTAAAAAAATTGTAATTACACGCCCCTGTAAAACAGGGGCTGAAAAATTGGGCCTTAGCCACTGGTGGCGGCACCCATAAACAAAAATGATCTTCCAAGCTATCATCATCAATCGTATCATTGAGGACTCGGAGGAGGAGGATAGCCAGTCAACATAACAGCACAGGCACTCAGCATCAGCATCAGTCTTGAAGGGATGTGACATGTTAAAATCAATTAGTCTGTTATATCAGCATCAGGTGTGTGGTAGCTGGTGGTGATCCAAGACTGGTTCATCTTGATGAAAGTCAGTCGATCAACCGAGTCGGTGGACAGGCGCACCCTGTGATCCGTGACAAATCCTCCAGCAGCACTGAATGTGCGTTCCGAAAGAACGCTGGATGCAGGACAGGCCAGTAGCTCAATTGCATACTGTGCAAGCTCTGGCCAGTGATCCATCCTCAAGACCCAGTAAGCCAGAGGATTTTCGGTGGGGAAGGTGTCCAAGTCTGACCTTGCCCCTAGATATTCCTGCACCATGTTTTTCAGACGCTGGCGATGGTTGCTGGAACCGATCATACTTTGGGGCTGCGGACTAAAGAATTGTCTGAACGCATCGGTCAGACGGCCACCTTCCCCACCGCTCCTTCTTTGACTGGCCGAAGCCTCAGCAACTCGTTGTCCAGGACCAGGAGTTTGTAACCTCCCAGTCTCTGGGAACGCGTTGCACAGACCTTTCTGCAAGGCCTCCCGGAGTTGTCTCATCCTCTGCTCCCTCTGCGACGGTAACATAAGGTCCGCAACCTTACCCTTGTACCGTGGATCAAGGAGAGTGGCCAGCCAGTAATGGTCCCTCTCCTTGATCCGAAGAATACGAGGATCCTTCCGCAGACTTTGCAGGATCAGGGAGGCCATGCAGCGTAGGTTTGCTGAGGCATTCGCTCCGGAGTCCTCTGGGTCACTAAGGACGACATGATCCGCAGCCACCTCCTCCCAGCCACGTACAAGTCCACTGGTTTCTTGGGACTGTAAATCATCCCTAAAAGACTGCTGCTGATGATGCTGAGTGCCAGCCTCCACCTCCATGCTGACACAATCCTCCTCCTCCTCCTCCTCCTCCTCCTCCTCCTCTTCCTGTGCGATGGGTGGGACAGAAGGAACACTGTCTGGGTAAAGGGGGCCTTGAGAGGCAAGGAAGTCCTCCTCTTCCTGCCTCTGTTCTGCCTCAAGTGCCCTGTCCATTATTCCACGCAGCGTGTGCTCCAACAGGTGGACAAGAGGTACAGTGTCACTGATGCATGCACTGTCACTGCTCACCATCCTCGTGGCCTCCTCAAATGGTGCCAGGACAGTGCATGCATCCCTGATCATGCCCCACTGGCGTGGAGAAAAAAAACCAAGCTCCCCTGACCCTGTCCTGGTGCCGTAGTCGCACAGGTACTCATTGATGGCCCTCTGCTGCGTGTGCAGCCGCTGCAGCATGGCCAACGTTGAGTTCCACCTGGTGGGCATGTCACATATAAGGCGGTTCTTGGGCAGGTTCAACTCCTTTTGCAGCTCAGCCAGGCGAGCACTGGCATTATAAGATCTGCGGAAATGCACACAGACTTTCCTGGCCTGCCTCAGGACATCCTGTAAGCCCGGGTACCTGCCCAAGAACCGCTGCACCACCAGGTTAAGGACGTGAGCCACACAGGGCACATGGGTCAGTTGTCCCTGTCGGAGGGCGGAGAGGAGGTTGGTGCCATTGTCGCAAACCACCATTCCTGGCTTAAGCTGGCGTGGCGTCAACCACCTCTCGGCCTGGCCCTGCAGAGCAGACAGGACCTCTGCCCCAGTGTGGCTTCTGTCCCCCAAACACACCAGCGCAAGCACGGCATGGCATCTTTTTGCCTGCGTACTTGCGTAGCCCCGTGAACGGCTACGGAGCACCGCTGGTTCATAGGACAAACCACAGGAAGAGGCCATGGAGGAAGAAGAAGAGGAGGGGGTGGAGGAGAGAGGTGTGTCACAACCAGTAGTAGCATTTTGGAGGCGTGGCGGTGGGACAACCTCCAACACTACTGCACCTTGTCCTGCATCCTTCCCAGCTGCCAAAAGAGTGACCCAATGGGCCGTGAAAGAAAGGTAACGTCCCTGTCCATGCCTGCTGGACCATGAGTCAGCGGTAATATGCACCTTACCGCTGACCGCCCTGTCCAGCGAGGCCAAGACATTGCCTTCCACATGCCGGTAGAGAGCCGGAATAGCCTTCCGTGAGAAAAAGTGGCGTTTGGGAACCTGCCACTGAGGAACCGCACATTGCACAAACTCACGGAAGGGGGCCGAGTCTACCAACTGAAAAGGCAGCAGTTGAAGCGCTAGCAATTTAGCCAAGCTAGCATTCAACCGCTGGGCATGTGGATGGCTGGGAGTGAACTTCTTTCGACGGTCCAGCAGCTGGGGCAGGGAAATTTGCCTGCTAGAATCGGACGTCGGTGTACTGCTAGCAGAGTGGGCGCAAGTACTTGGCTGTGACACACCTAATTCTACACCTTCATTCCTCTCAGAGCATGTTTCAGAGAGGACTGAAGTTATAGTGGGGTTGGAGATCCCAGCTGATGCGGTGCAAGGAGAGGTCCGCTTTGTTCTTTGGTGTGGGTCTTTGAGGTAGGCTTGCCAACGAGCTGCATGGCAGGTCAACATATGTCTGGTCAGGCATGTGGTACCCAAGCGGCTGATGTTTTGGCCACGCGATATACGCTTGAGACATATGTTGCAAACAGCAGCTGTGCGATCTGATGCACTAGCCTCAAAAAAGGCCCACACCAAAGAACTTTTTGAATGACGGGCAGAGGCAGCGCCCTGCACAGGCGGAGCTCTGCGGTGTGATTCCGTCGGTGTACTGCCCTTACGCTGGCCACCAAAGGGCATCCTGCCTCGTTGGAGATGTGCCTCCTCCTCATCCTCCTCCTCCTCCTCTCTCCTATTAGGCACCCACGTGGAGTCAGTGACCTCATCATCACCTCCCTCCTCATCACTGGAGGCAATCTGGCAGTATGCTGCAGCTGCTGGAACATGACTGCCAGATTGGTGTCCTTCTTGAGCATCCCCTCTGTCTGCTCTCACGCTACTGCCTTCCTCTAGCTGGGTTTCATCATCAGACCCTTCGAAACGCTGGGCATCCTCCTGGAGCATGTACCCAACACTGTGCTGAAACAGTTCGGGGGACTCCTCAGGAGGAGGACATGGTGGGTCTAGGGAAGGAGTGACTGATGATGAGTCTGACATTGATACCAGGGAAGAGGACGCTTTGGCAGCTGCATTTCCAGTACCCTGAGCCTGGGTGAGAGAGGATGAGGAGGAGGAGGAGGGCTTGGTCATCCACTCTACCAAGTCTTCGGCATGATGTGGCTCAACATGTCCAGCTGCCGAAAAGAAGGACAAGCGTGTCCCATGGCCATGTGCTGATGACAATGCACCGCGTCCACGACCAGCACTGTTGCCCCCAGACACAGAGCCTGCTTGCCCTCTTTTATTGCCTCCTGACTGTCTGCCTCTCCTTGTTTGCCTTCCAGACATTCTAATAGATGGCCTGCAGGGAGATGGGAAAAAAGCAATAAGGGCTACCTTCAGGTGTCCTTCTCTGTCCCTTGAAACAAGGACTTTCACAGTGAAAGAAACTGACACTCTCCCTACCTACAGTTTTCTGTCCCTAGAATAAATGTTTTTTTTAAGCACAATATAGCACAAGGAGAATTCACTCACTGTCCTTCCAGGTCCCTGGAAACAAGGACTTGCAGAGTGAAAGAAAAAAAACACTCTCCCTACCTACAGTTTTCTGTCCCTAGAAAAAATGTTTTTTTTAATCACAATATAGCACAAGGACAATTCACTCACTGTCCTTACAGGTCCCTGGAAACAAGGACTTGCAGAGTGAAATAAACTGACACTCTCCCTACCTACAGTTTTCTGTCCCTAGAATAAATGTTTTTTTTAAGCACAATATAGCACAAGGAGAATTCACTCACTGTCCTTCCAGGTCCCTGGAAACAAGGACTTGCAGAGTGAAAGAAAAAAAACACTCTCCCTACCTACAGTTTTCTGTCCCTAGAAAAAATGTTTTTTTTAATCACAATATAGCACAAGGACAATTCACTCACTGTCCTTACAGGTCCCTGGAAACAAGGACTTGCAGAGTGAAAGAAAAAAAACACTCTCCCTACCTACAGTTTTCTGTCCCTAGAAAAAATGTTTTTTTTAATCACAATATAGCACAAGGACAATTCACTCACTGTCCTTACAGGTCCCTGGAAACAAGGACTTGCAGAGTGAAATAAACTGACACTCTCCCTACCTACAGTTTTCTGTCCCTAGAATAAATGTTTTTTTTAAGCACAATCTAGCACAAGGACAATTCACTCACTGTCCTTACAGGTCCCTTTAAACAAGGACTTGCAGAGTGAAATAAACTGACACTCTCCCTACCTACAGTTTTCTGTCCCTAGAATAAATGTTTTTTTTAAGCACAATATAGCACAAGGACAATTCACTCACTGTCCTTACAGGTCCCTGGAAACAAGGACTTGCAGAGTGAAAGAAAAAAAACACTCTCCCTACCTACAGTTTTCTGTCCCTAGAAAAAATGTTTTTTTTAATCACAATATAGCACAAGAACAATTCACTCACTGTCCTTACAGGTCCCTGGAAACAAGGACTTGCAGAGTGAAATAAACTGACACTCTCCCTACCTACAGTTTTCTGTCCCTAGAATAAATGTTTTTTTTAAGCACAATATAGCACAAGGACAATTCACTCACTGTCCTTACAGGTCCCTGGAAACAAGGACTTGCAGAGTGAAAGAAAAAAAACACTCTCCCTACCTACAGTTTTCTGTCCCTAGAAAAAATGTTTTTTTTAATCACAATATAGCACAAGGACAATTCACTCACTGTCCTTACAGGTCCCTGGAAACAAGGACTTGCAGAGTGAAATAAACTGACACTCTCCCTACCTACAGTTTTCTGTCCCTAGAATAAATGTTTTTTTTAAGCACAATATAGCACAAGGACAATTCACTCACTGTCCTTACAGGTCCCTGGAAACAAGGACTTGCAGAGTGAAATAAACTGACACTCTCCCTACCTACAGTTTTCTGTCCCTAGAATAAATGTTTTTTTTAAGCACAATATAGCACAAGGACAATTCACTCACTGTCCTTACAGGTCCCTGGAAACAAGGACTTGCAGAGTGAAAGAAAAAAAACACTCTCCCTACCTACAGTTTTCTGTCCCTAGAAAAAATGTTTTTTTTAATCACAATATAGCACAAGAACAATTCACTCACTGTCCTTACAGGTCCCTGGAAACAAGGACTTGCAGAGTGAAATAAACTGACACTCTCCCTACCTACAGTTTTCTGTCCCTAGAATAAATGTTTTTTTAAGCACAATATAGCACAAGGAGAATTCACTCACTGTCCTTCCAGGTCCCTGGAAACAAGGACTTGCAGAGTGAAAGAAAAAAAACACTCTCCCTACCTACAGTTTTCTGTCCCTAGAAAAAATGTTTTTTTTTAATCACAATATAGCACAAGGACAATTCACTCACTGTCCTTACAGGTCCCTGGAAACAAGGACTTGCAGAGTGAAATAAACTGACACTCTCCCTACCTACAGTTTTCTGTCCCTAGAATAAATGTTTTTTTTAAGCACAATATAGCACAAGGACAATTCACTCACTGTCCTTACAGGTCCCTGGAAACAAGGACTTGCAGAGTGAAATAAACTGACACTCTCCCTACCTACAGTTTTCTGTCCCTAGAATAAATGTTTTTTTTAAGCACAATATAGCACAAGGACAATTCACTCACTGTCCTTCCAGGTCCCTGGAAACAAGGACTTGCAGAGTGAAAGAAAAAAAACACTCTCCCTACCTACAGTTTTCTGTCCCTAGAAAAAATGTTTTTTTTTAATCACAATATAGCACAAGGACAATTCACTCACTGTCCTTACAGGTCCCTGGAAACAAGGACTTGCAGAGTGAAATAAACTGACACTCTCCCTACCTACAGTTTTCTGTCCCTAGAATAAATGTTTTTTTTAAGCACAATATAGCACAAGGACAATTCACTCACTGTCCTTACAGGTCCCTGGAAACAAGGACTTGCAGAGTGAAAGAAAAAAAACACTCTCCCTACCTACAGTTTTCTGTCCCTAGAAAAAATGTTTTTTTTAATCACAATATAGCACAAGGACAATTCACTCACTGTCCTTACAGGTCCCTGGAAACAAGGACTTGCAGAGTGAAATAAACTGACACTCTCCCTACCTACAGTTTTCTGTCCCTAGAATAAATGTTTTTTTTAAGCACAATATAGCACAAGGAGAATTCACTCACTGTCCTTCCAGGTCCCTGGAAACAAGGACTTGCAGAGTGAAAGAAAAAAAACACTCTCCCTACCTACAGTTTTCTGTCCCTAGAAAAAATGTTTTTTTTAATCACAATATAGCACAAGGACAATTCACTCACTGTCCTTACAGGTCCCTGGAAACAAGGACTTGCAGAGTGAAATAAACTGACACTCTCCCTACCTACAGTTTTCTGTCCCTAGAATAAATGTTTTTTTTAAGCACAATATAGCACAAGGACAATTCACTCACTGTCCTTACAGGTCCCTGGAAACAAGGACTTGCAGAGTGAAATAAACTGACACTCTCCCTACCTACAGTTTTCTGTCCCTAGAATAAATGTTTTTTTTAAGCACAATATAGCACAAGGACAATTCACTCACTGTCCTTACAGGTCCCTGGAAACAAGGACTTGCAGAGTGAAAGAAAAAAAACACTCTCCCTACCTACAGTTTTCTGTCCCTAGAAAAAAATGTTTTTTTTAATCACAATATAGCACAAGGACAATTCACTCACTGTCCTTACAGGTCCCTGGAAACAAGGACTTGCAGAGTGAAATAAACTGACACTCTCCCTACCTACAGTTTTCTGTCCCTAGAATAAATGTTTTTTTTAAGCACAATATAGCACAAGGACAATTCACTCACTGTCCTTACAGGTCCCTGGAAACAAGGACTTGCAGAGTGAAAGAAAAAAAACACTCTCCCTACCTACAGTTTTCTGTCCCTAGAAAAAATGTTTTTTTTAATCACAATATAGCACAAGGACAATTCACTCACTGTCCTTACAGGTCCCTGGAAACAAGGACTTGCAGAGTGAAATAAACTGACACTCTCCCTACCTACAGTTTTCTGTCCCTAGAATAAATGTTTTTTTTAAGCACAATATAGCACAAGGACAATTCACTCACTGTCCTTCCAGGTCCCTGGAAACAAGGACTTGCAGAGTGAAAGAAAAAAAACACTCTCCCTACCTACAGTTTTCTGTCCCTAGAAAAAATGTTTTTTTTAATCACAATATAGCACAAGGACAATTCACTCACTGTCCTTCCAGGTCCCTGGAAACAAGGACTTGCAGAGTGAAAGAAACTGACACTGTCCCTACCTACAGTTTTCTGTCCCTAGAATAAATGTTTTTTTTAAGCACACTATAGCACAAGCACAAAACACACTGACACTCTCCCTACCTATCCTTCTCTTTCCCTAAACTAAAGGAATCCAGGTTAAGCAAGAAAGAAATAACAGTCACTGTCCCTGCCTATGCTGCTCTATCCCTGCTCCGGAACACACTACACTAGGCCGCCGTGCTGGCGGCCTTTTATAGTGTGGGGCGTGTACTAAACACCCTCAGCAATAATTGGCCACAGGCATCCTCCCTGTGGCCAATCATTGCTCTCCTCGCTGCCGGCGCTGTGATTGGCCAAGCATGCGGGGTCACAGTGCATGCTTGGCCAATCACAGCGCCTGGATGACACTGCGATGGCGTAGTGCATTGTGGGCCGTTCGCGTCACTCGAATTTGGCGCGAACGGCCCAAATCGTTCGATCTTCGTCGAACGATCGAACAGCCGATGTTCGAGTCGAACGTATGTTCGACTCGAACACGAAGCTCATCCCTACTTATGTTACATGAGACAAGCTCAGTGTAGAGATGGCACGACAGGAAGTTTTAATTCTTTGTGTGTCGGTCATCACTGCTGTACTGGGATCCCGCATGCAGGGTGGGACCATGTCATTCAGAGCGCGTGAGAAGCTTTCCAATGGATGGATGGTAAGATGTCCCTATTTTTATAACATTCAAGAGATTTTTAAACATTTAAATTTAGCAATGTCAGTGGATTTCTCCGAGTTTCATAAATATGCCCCAAGGGAAGCTATAGTGTGGTTGCATTGAGCATACATTCTACAGTTTTTACTGTTTTATTAACTTAAACCAGTAAAAACATAAGTGATATGGTCTTCTTTTATAGTCAAAGATGGAAGATGACCAATAAAACGTGGTTATGGTGTTGCGCTACTAAACAGGAATCCCAATACATATATGTAACAAACAAAATGTAACCACTTAGCATGTACTAAATAGGCTGTAGGGTACAATAATTTTCTCTGGGTATTTATACTGTCTGCTCTATATGCTGGATGGTGATATGGCAAAAAAATTAGGCAAGTTGCAAACCACTGGCTGATGAGCTACAAGTGCATGCAGAGATTTATGTATGTATGTACAGTATGTCCCTTATGTGCCCTAACTGACCTGCCCATATAGAGACTTAAAGGTCTGCAGGAAGACAAAGAGATTTATAACATATTGGAAAAAAATTTGTACCAAGTGCCAAAAAATGCAGAAAAGTTCCTGAAAATTATGTTACTTGAAAACTGAACATTTTGTGCCGGTTTACACTGGAATTGCGCAGGAACACGCTCTGCGTTTCTGTATGATTCATTTGAATAGGCTGAAATTGCACCAAAAGTAGTGCATGCACTTATTTTTAAAATGCGCTGCACCAGATCGCATGGCACTGAGGTATCATGTGATGAGGTGCAGGGAAACGCACTGCGTTTGCGATCTGCGTTTGAGGTGTCAGGGTTACAATACACCCGCAGCAGATCTCACACCCAGTGTCTTTTGAACGTGGAGTGGGAAACGCACACAGAACCTGGGTTTCCCGCACCGCGTTTTGGTCTGAACAAGCCCTAGTTCTACTTTAAAGTGACCCTTTCATTCTGATGTCCAACAAAACTGAAGTCAGCCTATAAAATAACATAAATCTCTATGATGTGTTGCAGATCTCAGGTTGTTGCCTCATAATGTGATTCTTCCAGCCAGCTTCTATGTCAGACTTTAGGTATTAAAACATTTTGCTGTAGCTTTGAATAGAGTGTGGAAGAATAAAAAAAAAAACCCTGGCAGTTTTTTATTGCTGTGTTTACACTGTTTATTCGTTCTGGTGTCCACTGTCAGTAGTATTGGAAGTATGAAGAAATCTAACATTTCAAGTTGTGCATGCACTAATTTTTGTGTGTTCTGGTGCGATTTGCAGCTCATATGTTCTTGTCAATATTCTGATCGCACACGTTCCTGGAAAGTATGGCTCTTAAAATGGTGGGTGCTGTAGCGATTACCAGTTGGGTCCTGGAAACATCAAGCAAGTGAACATATTCGCCAGCACACCATGAATCAACACTTCCATCCAAAGGTTTCTTTTATTGAGAAAGATCACATCACAGAAATAGGTGCAACGTTTCGGAGCCGCTCAGGGCCCCATCACATGCCCGACGAAAGGGGCCCTGCAAGGCTCCAAAACATTGCACCTATTTCTGTGATGTGATCTTTCTCAATAAAAGAAACCTTTGGATGGAAGTGTTGATCCATGGTGTGCTGGCGAATATGTTCACTTGTAGCTCATATGGGCTGCAAAATCGCACTGCAGGAAAATGCACAAGAATCATACAGGAACGCAGACTACAGTTCCTGCATCTAGACCAGCCTTTATCAACCTTATTACCCCAGAGGAACCCTTCAACTAATTTTCAGGTCTCAGGGAACTTCTGGTAAGATTAGTGCATTGGCGGTCATTGAAAAAATGTCTACATTGGTAGTGGTCATACCTCCCAACTCTTGAAGTTGAGAATGAGGGACACTTTCATGGCAAAATGTTGATGTACTTAAAAAGTTTGTGTGGTTGGGAGGAGACAATCTGGCACCCCTTAGTTGCCTCAACTGCTACCCACTTTAGCTGCAGAGGCAGTGCTTGGGGATGTACACATGCTGCGACCGAGATAATTTGATTCACAGCCGTGGTATGAATTATACCCCCTATCTAATGCGACCCACTGAAGAGACTGACACTGCTTTGCAAACTCCCCACAACTGCGTGCAATGCACACAGTTGCTGCATGCTAGTTGAAGCAGGCAGTGGGGAGGTGATCCAATGTCTCTTTGCCACCTGTAAAATGCTCTGTGAAGAGCAATCCAAATGCCGATCACTCTTCAGAAACCAAAGTGTGAGCAAACCGTTAATTATTTCTTTTTTGCTTTTTTTTTTTTTTTTTTACAGTTTTAAGGATTTTCTTTTTACATTTCTAATAGTCCAGTTCGGGGCTCTGGTGAAATAGCAGGGGTCTAAACAGAACCCTAATGTCTCACTTTTGAAACAAAGAAAGGGACTAAGGAGAGAAGGACTGTACTGCGCTGAACTGTAAAAGAATGGGAAGTGCTCTGTGCTGAGCTGGTTCTCGTTCATTCACAAACTGGAGCATAGTAAATAAAAATTTTAATGCTTCAGTTATGAATGAACACAGGAGCGATTGTTACCGATTGCTCACTGTGTTCATTAAGGATAGGAAGGTGTGGAAAAAAAGGAACATATGTTATATTTACCGCCACCCTCACTCTCCATCTTGAAACCAACCCTTCTGTGCAGCTGCAGCCGGTGGGAGAGGAGGAAAACTGACAGTGCTGCGGGGGGGGCGATAGGGGGATCAGAGCGGAGGAGAAGGCACACAGGGGACTGGAAATTAGAGCGGAGAGGGCGCTGAGTGCAGACACTGTAAATTCCCCTGCAGCACAGCCGGCAGGAGTAAAAAGGAGAAGCCAGCTGCACGGCAGGGGAATCGGTGCAGATTGCAGCAGGGGGATTAGTGGAACCCAGTGCCGGAACTCTTTCTGGCACTATGCTCTACTAATTTAATACTAAAATCAATTTGCGCAACCACAGTATACACACAAATTCTGTGCTCAAATATATGAAATAAAAATAATAATGATAATAATGCTGCCAGCTGACACTCATTAATTGAAATCACAACACTTATCAATACCATAAATCAGGGATATGCAATTAGCGGACCTCCAGCTGTTGCTAAACTACAAGTCCCATGAGGCATAGCGAGACTCTGACAGCAGCAAGTATGACACCCGGAGGCAGAGGCATGATGGGACTTGTAGTTTTGCAACAGCTGGAGGTCCGCTAATTGCATATCCATGCCATAAATAAATAGAAAACAGTGCAGCGCAACAAAAGTAAGTCACTTGTACTAAACATCAACACCAAAATATAAACAAAAAGTGCTATGCACATCTGCTACAATTATTATGTGCAACAAATATGATAGTTCACAAATCGTGTAAAGTTAAATCCAATCAGTATATGCAATCACCACTGTGATCCAAATAATAGAAGTGCTCTGTGTTCCACCGCCATAATACAAACTGGCCGCTCACTTCAAAGCCATGACTCCTTCTGGTAATGCAGGGGTCATGGATTTGAGGTGAGGGGCATATTTTTGAGCACAGGATTTGTGTGTATATTGTGGTTGTGCTAATTGATTTTAGTATTAAATTTAGAGAAAGGAGTTCCAGCACTGGACTCCACTAATCCCCCTGCTCTGATCTGGCTTCGATCCCCCTACAGTGCCCCTTACTTTTGTTGCACTGCACTGTTTTCTATTTATTTAAGGCTCCACTAATTCCCCTGCTCCAATCCGGAATTTAGCCTGGAAATGCGGGACGCTAGGATTTCAGTGAAATCTCAAGATGGTCCTGCCAATTCCGGGACAGTTGGAAGGTATATGGTGGTGGTAGGTGGGAAGAATGCTCCCTTTACATATGTAGCCAGAATGACATTCTTGAAGTCATACCACTGGCTCTGCCAAGTGGCGTTAGACCTGGATCTATGCAAGTACCATCAGATAGGAGGTCAGTTAGCCACAGCTCAAGAAACCCTTAGCCACTTCCGGAGGAACCCTAGGGTTCCATGGAACCCTAATTGAGAATCACTGACCTTAACAGTCTGTTTTAAATATAAGAACTTTTGGGAAATCTTGTGCATGTACTGCAATCACCCCCACCTTATCCTGAGTGTCTGGTAATTGCTATACTTTTTGCCTGGATCTCTTCCTTATTCTAATGAAAATGTAAATGGTGCTTACTGTGGGGAGTTCTTGTGTATGTGCTACAATGTGCTAAAATTTATTGAAATGTCTTTATATGATGCTTTCTTTCATCAATACACAGATTTTGAAAAGCTACAATAGCTGTTTGGAGTGACGCCTGTAATTTATTTATAGTGTAGTATTCCTGGGTTTTTCTTGAGGAACTCCAATCTATGGTTCTAGCACCCGCACTTATGTAAATATGTAACTCTCTCTATGTACTGTGCATTACCCAGTTTTTCTTTTACTAATATGAAAACCGGCAACTTTTAAGGATAAATATTTTCAGGGGCAAGTCTTCATAATAGGGTATCTGTCAGATTTGTTATTCTATTGTGACAGACCCAATTCAGTCTGGACCTAGGAACCAGGTATTATAGCTGAATGCCCAAGACTTGACGACACTAGATCAGATGTAAACGGGAACTCACACAGAATTTATAAACCACACAAGATCAGGTGAGCCTGATCATATTACCCTAACAATACAAACTGTAAACAGGATAATAATTAACATAGCTAAGGAACAGCCAACATACACATAATGCTAATCCACATCTAGCAACTAATAGCTAACAGTGATCTAATTAACATGAACTAATTAACAACTAGTCACTTAAACAAGCTGTGGTGCCTAGAATGTTGGACACCCAACCCATTACCATGGTGGATACACCAAGTATATTACACATTATTATAAGCATAAACACATAACATCCCACAATGGTTCGATAACCAGGTACAGTGGTCACAATATTAATCACATCTCCAAGAGATGATCAGACAGACAGAAACAATAGGTGACCCAATTAACGATGGGAAAAACATACTTAACAATAAACACTTAACACCTTAATAAACAGACTATAGCATGAGACCCCAGTATCAGGTTGCTTTGAGATGATCATAACAACATCTACTCCAAGTCTCACAGTCTAAATCCGAAGCAAAACCACTCCAAGGGTCCCTCAGGCATCTCCCAAAGAGTAGTGTTCCCTTAAAAGCCAAGGCCCATAGTCAGTAGGCAAGAGGCCACCCTGCAGTCCCCTCCAAAAGCCCCTGTCCTGGTTGGGTCTGTCACATCTATCCTTACCCAATTTAGTGATATTTACTCTCTCTATTTGTCATGTTTATCAAAGAAAGCAAAAGTAAAAGAGAATCTAAAAATTTGGGTACTGGGCCCCCATAAAGTTAATAGAAGGGAAATCTTTTAATGGGGATAGTTCTGGTGACCTGGGTGACAACCAGGGATTCCCTCACTTTTGAATGATTTTATCTCACTTCCTGACTTAGCTATGGCACAGGAAGTGATGGAAAATCTCCACAATTCTACAAAGTCATGCGGGACTGGTTTCATTACTTGCACACAGCAGGCCAGGAATGGTCAACCTAACAACCATATTCTTCCTGGGAGTGATTCTTTCTTTGAAGAATTCAGAGATCCACACAAGTTCTGATGGGTTTGGCTACATTTAATAATGTAATTGTAAATTTTTGTTGAGTTTTTATTGCAGGATTATTGTCTTTCAGATTGACATTAAATATAAATCGTCTTTTACCAACAAAAATAATGAATACTTAAACTTGAGATGTCTTTCTGGGTATTGTGGTAGTGAGATTCAGCACTACAAGACACCCATAGAAAACAGAACTTCGTTCAACAGCACGTGGTACCAGGATGAAGGTTATATAAAGAGACGTGTAATAAGCGACAAACCGTTCCAGCTTTGGTAAGATCTGCATTAATTAGGGGGAGCTTTGTTTTTTAAATGCTGTTTTGAGTAAGGACATAACTGCAAATCCTAAAGCCCCAGAGCAATTTTAGATAGGGCCCCCAGTGACCTCTTTCTTTGACACCTGGAAGTGTCATTTGAGACAATAGTATGATTAATTTTAACATAAAGTATGCCTAAATCAAGGAGCGGTAGCAGGAGAGCTGTCCACCTAGTGAGCACACTATTATGGACCAGCAGTGTTGTGGATAGAAGTTGCCAGAGAAGAACAGCAGTGCAATAACAACTTTAAATGTACCTAGTAGTTTAACAGCATTTTTCAGCATCAACAGATATTTTTGTAAGATCTTAGGGCTTTGGTGTAAATTCTAAGCTCTTCCACCACCCATCCAACAAGTGCTGAACATTACAGTTAGCAGTCAGTTAACCACTTCAATACAGGGCATTTTCACCCCCTTCCTGCCCGGGCCAATTTTCTGCTTTCAGCGATGTAAAATGTTGAATAACAATTGCGCGGACATGCAACACTGTACCCATATGAAATTTTGATCATTTTTTTCCCCACAAATAGAGATTTCTTTTGGTCATATTTGATCACCTCTGCTGCTTTTATTTTTTGCCCTATAAACAACAAAATACCGACAATTTTGAAAAAAGCACAATATTTTTGACTTTTTGCTATAACAAATATCCCAAATTTAAAAATAAAATAAAATATTTCTTCATCAGTTTAGGCCAATATGTATTCTTCTACCTATTTTAGGTAAAAAAAATTGCAATAAGTGTATATTGATTGGTTTGCGCAAAAGTTATAGTGTCTACAAAATAGGGGATAGATTTATGGCATTTTTCTTATTATTTTTTATACTAGTAATGGTGGCGATCTGTGATTTTTATCGGGACTGTGATATTGCAGCGGACATATCGGACACTTTTGACACTATTTTGGGACCATTGACAATTATAGAGCGATCAGTGCTAAAAAAATGCACTGATTACTGTATAAATGTCACTGGCAGGGAAACGGTTAACACTAGGGGGCGATCAAGGGGTTAAATGTGTTACCTAGGGAGTGATTCTAACTGTGGGGGGAGGGGACTGACTGGGGGAGGAGACCGATCGGTGTCCCTATATACAAGGAACACACCATTGGTCTCCTCTCCCCTGACAGGACGTGGATCTGTGTGTTTACACACACAGATCCACATCTTTGCTCTGTGACCGGCAATCGCGGGTGCCTGGCGGACATGGCAGCCGCCAGGCATGCGCATCGGCTCCCGAGTGACATGGCGGGCACGCGCCGCAGATGGTGTGCACGCGCCCCCTAGAGGCCGGGAAGCCAAGGACATCATATGACGGCGGCCCAGGATGGCAGAGCCACCTTGCGGCTGTCATATTACTGTGGCTGGGATGGAAAGCAGTTATAGAAAAACTTTTTTTTTTTAAAGTATATCATAATTTTTATTTATTTTTTATTATTAAACAATTGTTAGTGCTCCTATACACAATTTCTGCACAGTCGAATTGTTCTCTTTCAAGCACCTATTTTTGCTTGACATACTTCCTTTAGACCTCAGTCCACCTGACCATGTCATGGTCAAGGGTTAGGTTCAGAGATCAGCAGCTATAGCAATAGAAAGGCTCCCACTGACCAGCTGGATAAGTAGACAAGCAAGTCCCTTTGGCGGATGACGAGGCTCATCTGAGGTGCAGGGTCTAACCTGTATTCATCAGAGCTGATGGTGGAGATAGGTTTTGCTGTGTGTTAGTACCAGGTCGCAGTCCTCAGGATCACCACACCTGGAGTTGAGGAAGCTGGGGTCCAGTAGCAGATATAGCAGGTAGGGATCAAGCACAAATGTAGTCAGTAAACCAGCCACAGGTTTGTAACAAGTGCATGAAACAGAAAAAAAGCTGGATGGCCGCACTCCAATGCAATCACCTTTATTTCGTGAAAATAAAAACAGAACATCAACAGCATAGGACGATGAACTAACAGTCACAGATAACGCTTTTCACACCTGGATTGGTGCTTAATAATAGCTAAAGTGTTAGACACATACATAAGCATATATACATCCAGACATACAAATACAGGTGTGTGTGTGTGATGTTAATTAGCAACTCCTAAATGGAAAAAACCTGTGAACATCCAAGTCAAATGACCAAATGTCAGTTAACCAGGACATGACCATTACAGTGCAATTTATGATATTAGTTAAACAAAGAAACATCAAACACACCCAATAAAACTTTTTTCAGGATTAAAATATATGCATATATGAATATACAGCATAAAGGAGTAAATTTCCTCATGCATGTATATGTAGAAACTTTATTCAATCACTGAGGAATTAAAAAAAGATTCTTCAAAAAATACATTGCATGTCGAACATGAAAATGTGAGAGTATTAATGTATGGAAGTATTAAAGTATTAAATTGTGGAGGATTGGTGTGACACCCAAGGCAAGGAATCATACAGATATATAATATCATCTGATTGTATATTACCACTAAACTACAGGCCTAACCCTTTATATGTGAACTGCCGTGAAACCCTGCACCGTGATTTGTGTGCCGACACACATCAACCACAACACAGTATATACAAAACCTCACATGATGATCCTGAACATACAACATGCAACATACAATATATAATAAATGATAGTTGATAGATTAGACTCAAGGGGACCTACGCAAAGATGTTAGATCGTGACCAAGTGACAATACTCCTGAAATAACAAAAATTATAGATAGTAATGACCTCTGCAACCCTAATATCTGAATCACTATGTATTAATATTATATGATAAAGAACAATTGGTTATGCGACCATAAACACTGAGCCCACCCCCCTAAAGTCTCTAAAAACCCTACTCGGTATCCAAAAAAGAAAAGAAAAAGCTAATTATTTTCTCAGAAACCCATAGCACTATGTTCTCCCTTAGGAAAAACAATGTCAATCGTTATAACATTTAAACTCAAGAAAAGGAAAAATTATTTTGAAAAGGGAGAGGGGACACCCATTAAGCAGGAGCTAAATAACATTAAATATTATATATGTCTATTGGTACAGGAAAGGGGATTTGACCACCATGGGTACGACACACACGCATACCTCACGACAGCACCCAAGTAAATTACCTAGGTACAAATCAGTGAATGCCCTCCCATCCCAAACGATCTTTGTTGGTAACAAGTAGGGATGAGCTTTGCGTTCGAGTCGAACTGAGAATGTTCCGTAGGTATCAATAAGTGAGATGGCTGTAGACAGAGATGTGTATGTATCTCCTAAAAATAATAAAGCATCATCTGCGAAGAGAGCTATTTTTTCCTCCACCCCACATCTCCGAAATCTTACGATATCCGGGCAGTCTCAAATAGCCTCTGCCAAAGGCTCCACGGCCATTGCAAAGAGGAGCCGAGACAGGGGACACCCCTGTCTCGTCTC
Source organism: Rana muscosa (assembly GCA_029206835.1). Lineage (NCBI taxonomy): Eukaryota > Metazoa > Chordata > Amphibia > Anura > Ranidae > Rana > Rana muscosa. The sequence continues at coordinate 419,090,953 of CM055116.1, read as the reverse complement.
TCTTTCCAGCAGAAATGGCAAGGACACAGATCCATTAATCTGCACTCTTGCACTCGGAGCTTCCAAATTGTTTTAGGCAGGCCCATAGGAATTCCCACTCTATACTGTCAAAAGCTTTAGCCGCGTCCAAGGACACAATAGCTCTATTCCCTGTATTGTCTATAGGTAGTTGTAAATTTAGAAGCAATCGTCTAATATTATTAGCTGCTGATCTATTCGGGATGAATCCAGACTGATCCTGGTGTATTAATTTGCCAATGTACTTTGAGAGTCTAGTTGCCAGTATTTTTGCCAAAAGTTTGACATCAGATGTCAACAGCGAATTTGGACGATATGCATCAGGCTTAGTTGGATCTTTACCTGGTTTCAAAATAGAGATGATCACTGCTTCGTTCATCGAGGGGGGCAAAGACCCCACTTCAAAGGCATGGTTGAAAATTTAAAGAAGGTCGGGTAGTAACACCTCTCCATATGTTTTATAAATGTCCCCTAGTAGGCCATCTGATCCAGGTGATTTATTATTAGTTAGATTAGCTGCTGCATTTCTCAACTCTTCCAATGTTAATGATCTCTCTAGTACCTCTTTCTCTTCTTCTAGTAACTTTGGCAAATTAATCGTCTGAAAAAAAGATTCCATGCCCCTTTCCTGATCTCTCTTCTGACTTTTATATAGTTCCTGGTAAAAAGCCCGGAACACCTCCAGAATCTCAAGGGTAATATTAGCCTTCCCGTGTACAGAAGCTTGAATTTCATGAAAGTAGTGGAACGCTGCATCTTTACCACAGAGGCCAATATATGTCCCATTCCTTCTCCCTCCTCAAAATAAGGCTGCTTTAAGAAAAATCTTTTGTTTTCTGCTCTCTTTATAGCTACTTGTGCATATTTTTCTTGACTATGTGTCCATTGCATTTGAGTATCTTTTTTAGGATTAAATACATAAAGTGCCTCTGCTTGCATCATGTCATCAGCCAGTGTTTTTTTCCCCATTTTCTAAATTGCTTCTTTTTTTTTAAATATTTTTGAGATAAGGAGTCCTCTAAGGTAAGCTTTCTGTGCATCCCAATATATTAGGGGTGACACCGTAAGTTTATTTATTTGCTGAAAAATATTAATCTGTAATTTAATGTCATCTGAAGGAAGGGATGAGACTCAATAAGGGTTAACCTTCCAAAACTTATCCCCCTTGTTGGTCTTAAAAGAAAAAAATAAGACCAAGGGAGAATGATCTGATATACCTCTGGCCTTGTATTTAATCTCACAAAGATATGGCAGTATAGATTGTGATCCCAATGCCTGATCTATTCTGGAAAGAGTTTTATGTGTACTCGAGGAACATGAGAATTGTCTGTCCATCGGATTTCGTAGTCTCCAAAGGTCAGACAGTCCCATCTCTGATATATATTTAGCAAAGGCCGTAGAGCCCTCCGGGTATTGTTTATCTAATGGACAAAATCTATCCATTGATGGAATCATACAGTTATTAAAATCTCAAATTAATAACCACAAGCAATCTGCTTTGTCAGATACAAATATAATAAATTCTTTCAATATTTCTGGTGTATAGGGTGGAGGGATATAGATATTCGCCAATACACATCTCTGTCCAGCCAGTAGGCAATCTAAGAAAATATACCTACCCCTACCATCCTTCTTAATCTGCCTACATTTAAAGTCTATTGTATAAATTATAAGTATAGATACCCCTCTAGAGTATGATGTACAGGTGAAACTCGAAAAATTTGAATATCATGCAAAAGTTAATTTATTTCACAAATGCAACTTAAAAAGTGAAACTAATATATGAGATAGACTCATTACATGCAAAGCAAGATAGTTCAAGACGTTATTTGTCATAATTGTGATTATTATGGCTTACAGCTCATGAAAACCCCAAATCCACAATCTCAGAAAATTAGAATATTGTAATAAGATGCAAAATTCTAGGCTCAAAGTGTCCCACTCTAATCAGCTAATTAAGCCTTAACACCTGCAAAGGGTTCCTGAGCCTTTAAATGGTCTCTCAGTCTGGTTCAGTAGGAATCACAATCATAGGAAAGACTGCTGACCTGACAGTTGTGCAGAAAACCATCATTGACACCTTCCATAAGGAGGGAAAGCCTCAAAAGGTAATTGCAAAAGAAGTTGGATGTTCCCAAAGTGCTGTATCAAAGCACATTAATAGAAAGTTATGTGAAAGGGAAAAGTGTGGAAAAAAAGGTGCACAAGCAGCAGGGATGACCGCAGCCTGGAGAGGATTGTCAGGAAAAGGCCATTCAAAAAGTGTTGGGGACTTTCACAAGGAGTGGACTGAGGCTGGAGTCAGTGCATCAAGAGCCACCACACACAGACGCATCCTGGACATGGGCTTCAAATGTCATATTCCTCTTGTCAAGCCACTCTTGAACAACAAACAACGTCAGAAGCAAAATTTTGCGCCACTTTTTTTCACGGAAGGCAATTCCTGCTCTCTACCGGCATGTGGAAGGCAATGTCTTGGCCTCGCTGGACAGGGCGGTCAGCGGTAAGGTGCATATTACCGCTGACTCATGGTCCAGCAGGCATGGACAGGGACGTTACCTATCTTTCACGGCGCATTGATTGACTCTGCTGGCAGCTGGGAAGGATGCAGGACAAGTTGCAGTGGTGTTGGAGGTTGTTCTGCCACCACGCCTCCAAAATGCTACAAGTGGTGATTCTGACACACCTCTCTTCTCCACCCCCTCCTCTTCTTCTTCCTCCATGGCCTCTTCCTGTGCTGATTTGTCCTCGGATCCAGCGGTGCTCCGTAGGCATTCAAGGGGCTACGCAAGTACGCAGGCAAAAATATGCCATGCGGTTCTCGAGCTGGTGTGCTTGGGGGACAGGAGCCACACTGGGGCAGAGATTATGTCAGCTCTGTAAGGGCAGGCTCAGAGGTGGTTGATGCCACGCCAGCTTAAGCCAAAAATGCTGGTTTGCGACAATGGCACCAACCTCCTCTCCGCCCTCCGACAGGGACAGCTGACCCATGTGCCCTGTTTGGCTCACGTCCTTAACTTGGTGGTACAGCGGTTCTTGGGAAGGTACCCGGGCTTACAGGATGTCCTGAGGCAGGCCAGGAAATTCTGTGTGCATTTACGCCAGTCATATAATGCCAGTGCTCGGCTGGCTGACCTGCAAAAGGAATTTAACCTGCCCAAGAACCGCCTAATCTGTGACATGCCCACCAGGTGGAACTCAACGTTGGCCATATTGCAGTGGCTGCACATGCAGCAGAGGGCCATCAATGAGTGTCTGTGCCAATATGGCACCAGGACAGGGTCAGGGGAGCTTGGGATTTTTTTTCCACGCCAGTGGGTCATGATCAGGGATGCATGCACTGTCCTGTCACCATTTGAGGAGGCCACGAGGATGGTGAGCAGTGACAGTGCATGCATCAGTGACACTGTACCTCTTGTCCACCTGTTGGAGCACACGCTGCATGGAATAAGGGACAGGGCACTTGAGGCAGAACAGAGGGAGGAAGAGGAGGACTTCCTTACCTCTCAAGGCCCCCTTTATCCAGACAGTGTTCCTGCTGGCCCGCTGATCACACAGGAAGAGGACGAGGAGAACGAGGATTGTGTCAGCATGGAGGTGGAGCCTAGCACTCAGCATCAGCAGAAATCTTCAAGGGATCATTTACAGTCCCAAGAAACCCATGGACTTGTACGTGGCTGGGAGGAGGTGGCTGCTGATCATGTCGTCCTTAGTGACCCAGAGGACTCCGGACCAAATCCCTCAGCAAACCTACGCTGCATGGCCTCCCTGATCCTGCAAAGCCTGCAAAAGGATCCTCGTATTCGTGGTATCAAGGAGAGGGATCATTACTGGCTGGCAACCCTCCTTGATCCACGTTACAAGGGTAAGGTTGCTGACCTTATCTTGCCATCGCAGAGGGAGCAGAGGATGAAACATCTTCGGGAGGCCTTGCAGAAAGGTTTGTGCAACGTGTTTCCAGAGCCTGGGAGGTTACAAATTCCTGGTCCTGGACAACGTGTTGTTGAGGCTTCAGTCAGTCAGAACGCACATTCAGTGCTGCTGGAGGCTTTGTAACCGATCACAGGGTGCGCCTGTCCACTGAATCGGTCGATCGTCTGACCTTCATAAAAATGAATCAGTCTTGGATTACCAGCTACCAAGCACCTGATGCTGATGTAACCGAATAATTTCTTTTGAATGTGAGATCACTTCAAAACTGCCTATGCTGATGATGAGTGACTATCCTGTTATGCTGAGTGACTATCCTCTTCCTCCTCAATGTTCATGCTGATAGCTTGTAAGAACATTTTTGGTTCTGGGCACCGCAACCAGTGGCTAAGGCCCAATTTTTCAGCCCCTGTTTAACAGGGGCGTGTAATTACAATTTTTGATGCAATACTTTGCAGCAGGGCTCATTCCTGCGCTCCAACTACAGTATCTGTGAGGAGTTGCAGTGTTGTGGCACCAGCACCAGTGCCTAAGGCCCAATTTTTCAGCCCCTGTTTAACAGGGGCATGTAATTACAATTCTTGATCTAATATTTCACAGCAGGGCCCATTCCTGCGCCTACCAAGAGTAACTGTGAGGCCTTACAGTGTTGTGGCAACACCACCACCACCACCACCACCAAAGGCCCAATTTTTCTGACCCTGTTCAACAGGGGCATGTTATTACAATTCTTGATATAATATTTCACAGCAGGGCCCATTCCTGCGCCCACCAAGAGTAACTGTGAGGGCTTACAGTGTTGTGGCAACACCAACACCTAAGGCCCAAATTTCTGCAGAGTATATAGGGCAGGCCCCTACTTTCAAACATCCAACTTGCAAACGGAAGGAGACTACAGGAAGTGAGAGGAAATCTACCCCATGGAAGGGAAATTCTCTCCTGTAAGAGTTCCCTGTTTCACTAAAAACCCCAAATTTTCAAATTCCAATTGTCATTGGGACAGAAAGTGAGGTGAAATCTTCTGAAGAGATGCACAGACAGCAAAACAAATGTTACAGGGGTGATAACCCTTCCCTATGTTTTCCAAAAAGCTTAAAAATAGATTTTTGGGCTGGAGCTACACTTTAAAAATGTACCAGTTTAAAATTACAAACAGATTCTACTTAAGAACAAACCTACAGTCCCTGTCTTGTTTGCACCGCCTGTATACTGCTGTTCAGAGTTTATAGGGCCTGGGGGCCCCACGCCTTTCCTTTTTTTTAATTTGGGTGCAGGGTTCCCCTTAATATCCATACAAGACCCAAAGGGGCTGGTAATGGGCTGAGAGGGGGTACCCATGCCATTTTTCTCAATGATTTTCATCCATATTGCCCGGACCAGACATGACATTAAAGCTGCAAGCAGTTTTAAATGACTTTTATTCCTTTAGAAATGTCATTTTGTCCAGGGACAGTTCTAAACACGGGAAACACGCACCACTTTAAAGGCATGCTGTAGACACCACCCAGGCACGATATTTAAAGGAATATTGCACTTTTATTTTTTCACTTTAACCACTTCAGCCCCGGACCATTTGGGTGGTCTAAGACCAGGCCACTTTTTGCGATTCGGCACTGCGTCGATTTAACTGACAATTGCGTAGTCGTGCGACGTGGATCCCAAACAAAATTGACGTCCTTTTTTCCCCACAAATAAAGCTTTCTTTTGGTGGTCTTTGACCACCTCTGCGGTTTTTATTTTTTGCGCTATAAACAAAAATAGAGCGACAATTTTGAAAAAAATGCAATATCTTTTTACTTTTTGCTATAATAAATATCCCCCAAAAATATATAAAAAACTTTTTTTTCCTCAGTTTAGGCTGATACGTATTCTTCTACATACTGTTGGTAAAAAGAAAATCGCAATAAGCGTTTATTGATTGGTTTGCGCAAAAGTTATAGCGTTTACAAAATAGGGAATAGTTTTATGGCATTTTTATTATAATTTTTTTTTACTAGTAATGGCGGCGATCAGTGATTTTTTTCACGACTGCGACATTATGGCGGACACATCGAAAACTTTCGACACATTTTTGGGACCATTGTCATTTTCACAGCGATCAGTGCTATAAAAATTCACTGGCTACTGTAAACATTACACTGGCAGTGAAAGGGTTAACCACTAGGTGGCGCTGTAGGGGTTAAGTGTTCCATGCATAGTGTTTCTTACTGTAGGGGGGATGGACTCTGTGTCACATGACACTGATCTCTGCTCCGAGTACACAGAGCCGAGATCAGTGTCATTGTCACTAGTTTACACAAGCATCTCCCCGCTCTATACCTCCGTGAGACGATCACGGGGATACCCGTGGCGATCGAGTCCGACTCCCCGCGGTCCGACTCAGGGGAAGGGGGCAGGGTCGCGAGCGCGCCGCCGGCGGCGCGCTCGCGACCACGTGGCAGGCATTTAAAGGGCCACGTACAGGTGCGTGATTATGCCTGTCCGTGCCAATCTGCCGACGTATATATACAGTGGGCGGTCCACAAGTGGTTAAGCATCATTAAAATCACTGCTCCCGAAAAAACGGCTGTTTTTAAAACTTTTTTTTGCATTGATACATGTACCCTGGGGCAGGACCTGGGTCCCCAAACCCTTTTTAGGACAATAACTTCCATATTAGCCTTCAAAATTTGCACTTTTGATTTCTGACATTCGAGCCCCATAGACTAACGGGGTTCGAAAGTTTGCGTGAACTTTCTCTCCGTTCGCAGGTTCTGGTGCGAACCGAACAGGGGGGTGTTCGGCTCATCCCTAGTAACAAGTGGTTGCAGGTTGAGATCAAGTGGAAGCATAATAGAGGAACAAGCAAAGGTAGGAAATGAGTGGAAGTGGAGATAAGGACAGCTGCAGGTATGTAAAGAAGCAATATATCAACTGGAGAGAGCACAATAATCTGGAAAAAATAAGTACAAAGATATGACTTAATTAGGAAGTTCATGGGAGGAGCAAGGTTCAATAGAAGCAAGGTGCAAGACAAAATTATCCAAAGATTAGATAGGGTGCTGTTCAGCATTCCAGGTGGCTCAGCCAGAAGAGCTATTGCCAGACGCAGCAGAGTTTGTGGTTTCAGAACCCGGTTCTGATAGGCCAGTATGGTCTTCTGCTGAATAAGCAACTTCAAAAGACATTTTAACTCTCCAATAAGACACAGCAGTTTAATTCAACTTTGTTTTACTTTTTAAAATGCAGTACTTGAGGTGTTCACTGGTTAATTGATGTGTCTAGAGATGATAATCTTCTCAGGCTTATGCCTGCTATGAAGGGTAACAACTAGGGATGAGCCGAACACCCCCCAGTTCGGTTCGCACCAGAACCTGCGAACAGACCGAAAGTTTGCGCGAACTTTAGAACCCTTTTAAATATGATGGACGCGAACGTTCGAAATCTAAAGTGTTAATTATAACAGCTAATATGCATGTTATTGTCCTAAAAATGGTTTGGGGACCCGGGTCCTGCCCCAGGGGACATGTATCAATGCAAAAAGAAGTTTTAAAAACGGTTGTTTTTTCGGGAGCAGTGATTTTAATGATGCATAAAGTGAAAAAAAAAAGTGAAATATTCCTTTAAATATCGTACCTGGGGGGTGTCTAAAGTATGCCTGTGAAGTGGCACGTGTTTCCCGTGTTTAGAACTGTCCCTGCACAAAATGACATTTCTAAAGGAAAAAAAGCCATTTAAAACTGCTTGCGGCTTTAATGTAATGTCTGTTCCCGGCAATATGGATGAAAATCATTGAGAAAAATGGCATGGCTACCCCATCACCCCCCTTACCCCCAACTCTACCCCAGCCCCTTTGGGTCTTGTATGTATATTAAGGGGAACCCCGCACCCAAAATAAAAAAAGGCCCTATATACTCTGAACAGCAGTATACAGGCGGTGCAAACAAGACACGGAATGTAGGTTTGTTCTTAAGTAGAATCTGTTTGTAATTTGGAACAGGTACATTTTTTAAGTGTAGCCCTAGCCAAAAAATCAATTTTTAAGCTTTTTGGAGAACATAGGGAAGGGTAAACACCCATGTAACATTTGTTTTGCTGTCTGTGCACCTGTTCAGAACATTTCACCTCACTTTCCGTCCCAATGACAAATGTTTTTGGAAAATTTGGGTTTTTTATTGAAACAAGGATTGGTGATAAAGCATCAGTAGAGAGGAGACACCTTTTTCCTATATTAACTCTTACAGGAGAGAATTTCCCTTCCTAGGGGTAAAGTATTAGACCAAGAATTGTAATTACATGCCCTGTTAAACAGGGGCAGAAAAACTGGGCCTTAGGCAGTGGTGCCAAAACACTGCAACCCCTCACAGATACTGTACTTAGAGCGCAGCAATGAGCCCTGTTGTAAAGTATTAGACCAAGAATTGTAATTACATGCCCCTGTTAAACAGGGGCAGAAAAATTGGGCCTTAGGCACTGATGCCAAAACACTGCAACCCCTCACAGATACTGTACTTGGAGCGCAGCAATGAGCCCTGCTGCAAAGCATTGCATAAAAAATTGTAAATGCATGCCCCTGTTAAACAGGGGCTGAAAAATTGGGCCTTAGGCACTGGTGCTGGTGCCACGACACTGCAACCTCTCCCAGATACTCTAGTTGGAGTGCAGGAATGAGCCCTGCTGCAAAGCATTGCAGCAAAAATTGTAATTACATGCCCCTGTTAAACAGGGGCTGAAAAATTGGGCCTTAGCCACTGGTGGCGGCACCCAGAACCCAAAATTTTCTTCCAAGCTATCAGCAGGATCATTGAGGAGGAAGAGGAAAGTCAGTCAACATAACAGGACAGTCACTCAGCGTCAGCATAGGCAGTCCTGAAGGGATGTGACATTTAAAAAAAAAATATGGTGGTGATCCAAGACTGATTCATCTTAATGAATGTCAGTCGATAAACCGAATCGGTGGACAGGCGCACCCTGTGATCGGTAACAAAGCCTCCAGCAGCACTGAATGTGCGTTCCGAAAGAACGCTGGATGCAGGGCAGGCCAGTAGCTTAATTGCATACTGTGCAAGCTCTGGCCAGTGATCCATCCTCAAGACCCAGTAAGCCAGAGGATTTTCGGTGGGAAAGGTGTCCAAGTCTGACCTTGCCCCTAGGTATTCCTGCACCATGTATATCAGACGATGGTGATGGTTGCTGGAACCGATCATACCTTGGGGCTGTGGACTAAAAAACTGTCTGAACCATTCGGTCAGATGGCCACCTTCTCCACCGCTCCTTCTGCTACTGACCGAAGCCTCAGCAACTCGTTGTCCAGGACCAGGAGTTTGTAACCTCCCAGTCTCTGGGAACGCGTTGCACAGACCTTTCTGCAAGGCCTCCCGGAGTTGTCTCATCCTCTGCTCCCTCTGCGACGGCAAGATAAGGTCCGCAACCTTACCCTTGTACCGTGGATCAAGGAGAGTGACCAGCCAGTAATGGTCCCTCTCCTTGATCCGAAAAATACGAGGATCCTTCCGCAGACTTTGGTCAGGGAGGCCATGCAGCGTAGGTTAGCTGAGGCATTCGGTCCGGAGTCCTCTGGATCACTAAGGACAACATGATCCGCAGCCACCTCCTCCCAGCCACGTACAAGTCCACGGGTTTATTGGGACTGTAAATCATCCGTAAAAGACTGCTGCTGTTGATGCTGAGTGCCATGCTCCACCTCCATGCTGACACAATCCTCCTCCTCCTCGTCCTCTTCCTGTGTGATGGATGGGACAGAAGGAACACTGTCTGGGTAAAGGGGGCCTTGAGAGGCAAGGAAGTCCTCCTCTTCCTGCCTCTGTTCTGCCTCAAGTGCCCTGTCCATTATTCCACGCAGCGTATGCTCCAACAGGTGGACAAGAGGTACAGTGTCACTGTTGCATGCACTGTCACTGCTCGCCATCCTCGTGGCCTCCTCAAATGGTGCCAGGACAGTGCATGCATCCCTGATCATGCCCCACTGGCGTGGTTAAAAAAACCGAGCTCCCCTGACCCTGTCCTGGTGCCGTAGTCACACAGGTACTCATTGATGGCCCTCTGCTGTGTGTGCAGCCGCTGCAGCATGGCCAACTTGAGTTCCACCTGGTGGGCATGTCACATATAAGGCGGTTCTTGGGCAGGTTCAACTCCTTTTGCAGCTCAGCCAGCCGAGCACTGGCATTATATGATCGGCGGAAATGAACACAGACTTTCCTGGCCTGCCTCAGGACATCCTTTAAGCCCAAGAACCACTGCACCACCAGGTTAAGGACGTGAGCCACACAGGGCACATGGGTCAGCTGTCCCTGTCGGAGGGCGGAGAGGAGGTTGGTGCCATTGTCACAAACCACCATTCCTGGCTTAAGCTGGCGTGGAGTCAACCACCTCTCGGCCTGTCCCTGCAGAGCTGACAGAACCTGTGCCCCAATGTGGCTCCAGTCCCCCAAACACACCAGCGCAAGCACGGCATGGCATCTTTTTGCCTGCATACTTGCGTAGCCCCTTGAACGCCTACGGAGCACCGCTGGTTCCGAGGACAAAGCACAGGAAGAGGCCATGGAGGAAGAAGAGGAGGGGGTGGAGGAGAGAGGTGTGTCACACCCAGTAGTAGCATTTTGGAGGCGTGGTGGCGGAACAACCTCCAACACTACTGGACCTTGTCCTGCATCCTTTCCAGCTGCCAAAAGAGTGACCCAATGGGCCGTGAAAGATAGGTAACATCCCTGTCCATGCCTGCTGGACCATGAGTCAGCGGTAATATGCACCTTACCGCTAACCGCCCTGTCCAGTGAGGCATGGACATTGCTTTCCACATGCCGGTAGAGAGCCAGAATCGCCTTCCGTGAGAAAAAGTGGCGTTTGGGAACCTGCCACTGTGGAACTGCACATTGCACAAACTCACGGAAGAGGGCCGAGTCTACCAACTGAAAGGCAGCAGTTGAAGTGCTAACAATTTAGCCAAGCTAGCATTCAACCGCTGGGCATGTGGATGGCTGGGAGTGAACTTCGTTCGATGGTCCAGCAGCTGGGGCAGGGAAATTTGCCTGCTACAATCGGACGTCGGTGTACTGCTAGCAGAGTGCCCGCAAGTACTTGGCTGTGACACACCTAATTCTACACCTTCATTCCTCTCAGTGCAGATTTCAGAGAGGACTGAAGGTAGAGTGGGGTTGGAGATCCCAGCGGATGAGGAGCATGGAGAGGTCCGTTTGGTTCTTTGGTGTGGGCCTTTAAGGTACGCTTGCCAACGAGCTGCATGGCAGGTCAACATATGTCTGGTCAAGCATGTGGTGCCCAAGCGGCTGATGTTTTGGCCACGCGACATACGCTTGAGACATATGTTGCAAATAGCAGCGGTGCGATCTGATGCACTTGACTCAAAAAAGGCCCACACCAAAGAACTTTTGGAATAACGCGCAGAGGCAGCGCCCTACACAGGCGGAGCACTGCGGTGTGATTCAGTCGGTGTGCTGCCCTTAAGCTGGCCCCCGGAGGGCATCCTGCCTCGTTGGAGATGTGTCTCCTCCTCCTCTCAGGCACCCATGGAGTGAGTCAGTGACCTCATCATCCCCTCCCTCTTGATCACTGTAGCAAACCTGGCAGTATGCTGCAGCTGGTGGAACATGACTGCCAGATTGCTGTCCTTCTTGAGCATCCCCTCTCTCTGCGCTCACGCTACCGCTACTGCCTTCCTCTAACTGGATATCATCATCAGAGCCTTCAAAACGCTGGGCATCCTCCTGGAGCATGTATTTAACACTGTGCTCAAACAGTTCGGGGGACTCCTCAGGAGGACATGGTGGGTCTAGGGAAGGAGTGACTGATGACATTGATACGAGGGAAGAAGACTCGTTGGCAGATGCTTTGCCAGTACCCTGAGCCTGGGTGAGAGAGGATGAGGAGGATGAGTAGGGCTTGGTCATCCACTCTACCAAGTCTTCGGCATGATGCGGCTCAACACATCCAGCTGCCGAAAATAAGGACAAGCGTGTCCCATGGCTACGTGCTGATGAGGATGCACCTCGTCCACGACCAGCACTGTTGCCCCTAGACAGAGCCTGCTTGCCTTCTTTTATTGGCTTGTGACTGTCTGCCTCTCCTTGTTGGCCTTTCAGACATACTAATGGCCTGCAGAGAGATGGGAAAACCAGCAATAAGGGGTAGCTTCAGGTGTATACTGTGCAGGAGGCACACTACACCCACTGTAATTGCTTGCAGATGCCTGTGTTACACAACAGAACAACACCAACACCAGCAATAAGGAGTAGCTTCAGGTGTATACTGTGCAGGAGGCACACTACACCCACTGTAACTGCTGCAGATGCCTGTGTTACACAACAGAACAACACCAGCAATAAGAAATAGCTTCAGGTGAATACTGTGCAGGAGGCACACTACAACCACTGTAACTGCTGCAGATGCCTGTGTTACACAACAGAACAACACCAGCAATAAGAGGTAGCTTCGGGTGTATACTGTGCAGGAGGCACACTACACCCACTGTAACTGCTGCAGATGCCTGTGTTACACAACAGAACAACACCACCAGCAATAAGGGGTAGCTTCAGGTGTATACTGTACAGGAGGCATACTACACCCACTGTTACTGCTTGCAGATGCCTGTGTTACACAAAAGAACAACACCAACACCAGCAATAAGGGGTAGCTTCAGGTATATACTATGCAGGAGGCATACTACACCCACTGTAACTGCTGCAGATGCCTATGTTACACAACAGAACAACACCAGCAATAAGGGGTAGCTTCAGGTGTATACTGTGCAGGAGGCGCACTACACCCACTGTAACTGCTTGCAGATGCCTGTGTTACACAACAGAACAACACCAACACCAGCAATAAGGGGTAGCTTGAGGTGTATACTGTGCAGGAGGCACACTACACCCACTGTAACTGCTACAAATGCCTGTGTTACACAACAGAACAACACCAGCAATAAGGGGTAGCTTCAGGTGTATACTGTGCAGGAGGCACACTACACCCACTGTAACTGCTGCAGATGCCTGTGCTACACAACAGAAGAACACCAGCAATAAGGGGTAGCTTCAGATGTATACTATGCAGGAGGCACACTACACCCACTGTAACTGCTGCAGATGCCTGTGTTACACAACAGAACAACACCAGCAATAAGGGGTAGCTTCAGGTGTATACTGTGCAGGAGGCACACTACACCCACTGTAACTGCTTGCAGATGCCTGTGTTACACAACAGAACAACACCAATACCAGCAATAAGGGGTAGCTTCAGGTGTATACTGTGCAGAAGACACACTACACCCACTGTAACTGCTGCAGATGCCTGTGTTACACAACAGAAGAACACCAGCAATAAGGGGTAGCTTCAGGTGTATACTCTGCAGGAGGCACACTACACCCACTGTAACTGCTTGCAGATGCCTGTGTTACACAATAGAACAATACCAGCAATAAGGGGTAGCTTCAGGTGTATACTGTGCAGGAGGCACACTACACCCACTGTAACTGCTTGCAGATGCCTGTGTTACACAACAGCAACACCAGCAATAAGGGGTAGCTTCAGCTGTATACTGTGCAGGAGGCACACTACACCCACTGTAACTGCTGCAGGTTAACAAGCAAAGATGACACTGACACTGTCCCTGCCTATCCTGTTCTCTCCCTGCATGCCAACACACTACACCCACTGTAACTGCGCTAGGTTAAGCAAAGATGACACTGTCCATGCCTATCCTGCTCTCTCCCTGCACGCCAACACACTACACAAGGCCGCCACGCTGGCGGCCTCATATAGTGTGGGGCGTGTACTAAACCCCCCTGAGCTATAATTGGCCACAGGCATCCTGCCTGTGGCCAATTATGTCTCTCCTCGCTGCCGGCGCTGTGATTGGCCAAGCATGCGGGGTCACAGTGCATGCTTGGCCAATTATCAGCCAGCAATGCAATGCGATGGCGCAGTGCATTGTGGCCCGTTCACGCCACACGAATATAGCGCGAACGGCCCACAAAGTTCTGGCTTCGCCGAACAGGCGAACAGCCGATGTTCGAGTCGAACATGCGTTCGACTCGAACAGCGAGCTCATCCCTAGTAACAACTTACTGAAGGAGCATAAAGGTGAAGAGGGTTCTATCTAAGGACAAAATTAACTAGCCCCAATTTACAGGAAAGCCGGATTAAACCATTAACAGACTTATACAGTAAATAACATGTTGTAGCTATACAGAATCGCCACTAAATGTCAGCACCAATATATGAATACATACAGTACATAATGAAATCCAATGCTACACTAATGGATACATGATAAGTATTCCAGAGCATTATACAAACCTCTTTAAACTGTAGCTTTTTTGCAGAATTACAAACCTCTGCTGACCTATTTGTTTTTTGTTTTATAGGAACCCTCTGGGATTTGTTATCCTGAGGAAGACTGTGTTAGGAATACAGATTTAAAGCGGCTCTAAAGCCTAAACATTTTTTTTACCTTAATGCATTCCTTGCATTGATGTCAAAAATGTTTAGGTAACAGTATCGCCCCCTCACCCCCTATATTTTCCTGGGTCCTCACTCGATCCAGCATTGTGCCTATCTATAGCGGCTCTGTCTGCTCTCCTTGCGCTCAGAGCCTTTTCTGAGCCAGCAGGAGCCATCCTGCTGCTGTCAGTCAAATCCTGTGACAAGGAAGCGGGTGTCTATGGACAAAGTCAGCGCAGCTTGGGATCAAGCCTGCACCAGTGTTCCCTTAGCAAGCAGCTTGCTATGGGGCACTTGGAAGAGAGGAGGAGACAGGAGCGCCAGCAGAGGACCTGGGAAAAGGGGATTCACAGAGCAGGCAAGTATAACATGTTTGTTGTTAAAAAAATAAAATAAGAAAGACTGTACAATCACTTTAATATCAGTGTGATGGCTAGATTGATTCGAAGCTCTGATGAAATGAGGGGGAAACAAGGGAGATCTGTGACTAAAGACAGCTCGGGATCAGTTACGTAATAATACAGTACTGGATTTGTGTTATCTTCACATTGATATACATGCATACCTCCCAACTTTGTCAGACGGGAAAGAGGAACAAATTGTAGCACAGAACATGTAGGCAATGGACACATCCTTGCTTCACCTTTAGTAACTGGGACTGAGGATTAATGGCTAAAAATACTTTTTTTAACACTATTATTTATTTTGCCTTTTTAAAATAACAAATATAATAACTTAAAGCTCAGATAAAAGGTTAGATAAATAATACATTTTATAGAGATATATCTGGCCCAAGAGGGACAGCTGAGGAAGAAAGAGAGAAAGAGGGATTTGGTTCCAAAAGAGTACATTGACAGCGCTATATAAGTACCTATAATAAATAAATACGAGGGGCAATCTCTCCATGACTGTTTCTTGAGACTATCACAGTGATCAGATGGTATATAGCACAAAAAATAACCTCCTGCACTTGAAATTGGTCCTTAGTTGCTATTTGCTTTTAATTTCTCATTCTCATCTTGGCTGTCATTAAAATGCCACTCCTTGCTGCCCTCTTAAGACCGGGGTAGTCCAGATAAATTGCAACCATTAAAAAAAAGAGTGGGCTCACCAACCTAGTGCATTATCCTCAGATATCCATTATTAGTAAAATGAGGAAATGTAAGATAAACTCACAAACATTATGTACAAGCTCTTCATAAAAGATCCAGGTATAGACCTCCAGGATTCTGTATACATATAACAAGTCACATCACATAGTAGACTTGAACAAGTCTGATAGGCAAACGTGTTTTTGAGGGACCCATCTCTGCAGGCTCTGAGGAAGAGGGCAAGTCCCTTGAAACGCGTTAGCCTATCAGACTTGTTCAAGTCTTCTATGTGATTTGACGTGCTATATGTATACAGAATCCTGGAGGTCTATACCTGGATCTGTTCTGAAGAGCTTGTACATAATGTTTGTGAGTATATCTTACATTTCCTGATTTTACTAATAATGGATATCTGAGGATAATGCACTAGGTTGGTGAGCCCACTCTTTTTTTATGGTTGCAGTTTATCTGGACTACCCCGGTCTTTAGAGGGCAGCAAGGAGTGGCATTTCACAGATAACACAGAAAGTGTGAAGATGACACAGGAAAGCTCTGAATTTCTGACAAAATCAACAGATAGTTTTTTTTGCACTTTTAAAAACTGATATAACAAAATGTTTTCAATGGTAGATTTAAACGTCATTGTCAGGACTTACTGTACATACATTTTAACCCAAAATCAAGACAGGCTTTCTTTTGCCGCTTGCCTATTGGATGTTCAGACCTTTCCAGTCCTTTCTATTATAGCAATTGTACATTATCCAAAATATAATGATCTGGTATATTAAAGGAGTTGTAACGGCAAAATGTTTTCTATCTTAATGCATTCTTTGCATTAAGATAAACAGCCTTCTGTGTGCAACAGCTCCCCCAAGGCCCCCTAACACTTACTTGAGCCCGTCTCTATCCAGCGATGTTGAAGGAGAGACTTGGCTGTCCGGGACTCTTCTTCCTGATTGGCTGAGACAGCAGAGGAGCGCCATTGGCTCCTGCTGCTGTCAAACAAAGTCAGTGAGCCAATGAGGAGAGAGAGACGGCGGGGCCAGCTGCGGCTCCGTGTCTGATTAGACAAACGAAGCTGCTGCTCGGCTCGGGTGTCCCCATAGCAAGCTGCTTGCTGTGGGGGCACTCGACAGGGGGGAGGGGCCAGAAGCGCCAAAGAGGGACCCGAGAGAAGGAGTATCGAGGTTGCTCTGTACAAAACCACTGCACAGAGCAGGTAAGTATGACATGTTTGTTATTTTGAAGCACAAAAAAATTTGACTTTAGTATCACTTTAAAGTGGTTGTAAACCATTGAAGTGACTTTTCTTAGAAGATACACAGAAATTAAACAAATCCTCCTACATAAGTTGTACCTGTGATTCTTATTATCTACTGCAGTCTTTCCCTTAAACAAGGGGTCTCAAACTGGTGGCCGTCCAGCTGTTGCGAAACTTCAAGTCCCATCATGCCTCTGCCTGTAGAAGTCATGCTTGTAACTGCCAGCCTTGAAATGCCTCATGGGACTTGTAGTTTTGCAACAGCTGGAGGGCCACCAGTTTGAGACCCCTGCCTTAAACCATTCAAAGTGCAGAATTTACACAGGATCTCTCAGTTTTGAAAATAAGGGAGTGGAGAGCTGAAGTTACATCAGTGAGGAGAGCTCTGAGATCTGATTGGAGGGAAGAGACACACACCCCTTCACACACCCCACAGGAACAGAGATGTGGCTGTCAATCACCTGGAGATTCCTCCCCTGCCCCTTTTTGTCTCTTGGTGTCAGGAAAACTCATCAGAAGTGACAGAGGCAGCAGACAGAAATTACACTTAGTGCTCTGGAGTGAGACAAGTACACACTATAGAGGGATATGCTTTGTTCATATTTCATGTCTGAGGTTTGCAACTACTTTAATCAATGCAACTTTATATTTCCATACAGGGAGAATAGTTGCTGCTGGGCAAATAACATAAGTGTAGATGGAGAATGGTCACTAATAACAGCAGTGGATTTAGGCATCAGATCTGATACCAAGAAACCAAACACCTCTCCCGTGACTACTATCATTCCGATTATAAGGTACAGTACTGTGGTGTCAATATGGAAAACACTATAAAATATTTTTTTTCAATGTTTTTAAAAATATTTTGAATTTTTAAAGTTGTTCTAAGTAACATTTCAACAGTTCAATTTTAATGTCAGTGTCCATATATGAATTTTTATATTGATTTTTATGCACTGTATTTTCCATATAGAACTTTTTATAATTGTTTTTGTGTTTTCTGCACTTGTTTATATGGATCGATTTTATGCATATGTAGCGCTACTCCCTAAAGAGCCGCTTGGTGATTTGGGTTCTCTGTTCTGCGCCTTGACTCCAAGAACTACCTCAGCCCCTCTGACACACCTGGTTGGGTAAAAGTTACTGCAAGCACTATTTGGAACACAAGTGTGGATAACTCAACTATGAATTAGTATCTGGAAATGACACAGGACTGTTAAGTAGCAAATTAACTCAATGTATTGGTACGGGTTAGATTAAATGGTAGTTTGAGCCTACAGAATGTAGGCTCACACACAGTCCACTAAACAGAATAATTGTTATGCCAAAGTAATTAAGAGCAGAGTTCTGTACCACTAGACTGGAATCAACACATAAATCAGAAAAGTCAGTAATAAACACTATAAGCATTAACTGCAATGTGAATAATAATACTATAACTGGTCTAGAGTACACTCTAGGAGAATTGCTAGGATATGGTATAATGTCCCCTGAATAATACCTCTTAGTAAAAGCAAGAGCTAAAGGGGTAGTATTAGTCCTAACTCTTCAGCCAGCTAATATTGGGGCCCAGTTGTACCATTGATGCACATGAGAAACCTCCCAGTCAAGCCTGGGGGCATCAGTAAGGATACTAGATGTCTGTATGGTCAGTTCTTAAAGGGCTCAGTCTCTCTCTCTCTCTCACAGTGGATACTAGATCCCCACAGCATCAGTTAGACTCTGCACCTAGGTGACTCTGGCTGTCAGAGCAGTGGTGGTGCACACTGGACAACGATGTGCAATGATGGTCTCCCTCACGGCAAGAGAAACCTGTAATCTGTACAGCCTGAGAAAATGCAACTCTTTCCCCTCCTCCTGACAATCTTTTTCTGGGAAATGCAGTTCAAAAGCTCTTGATTACAGTAGAGTCTCTATCCTCTGGACTATAGTTCCCACAGTACAGTGCTGCCTGACTCAGTCTATTGAACTATTCCTGCTTAGCAGCTCCCTCTTCTTGTATATATAGCTGTTAAAGCGGATTCTAAACCTATGTAACTTGATCCCTTTGCTCTACCCCTCCTCCAGTCATGTACATGTATAACAAGTTTTTTCCCCCTTTACTTACTTTTCTGTAAAGAAAATGTTTGGCTCGGCCCAGGGTACACATTATTCGAAGTGGCGAATAATATGCACTGTGCTCCCTTTTCCTGAGAAAAGGGGAAGGGGGCAGGCCTATTGGCGCATCATTGGGAGGTGTGCCGGCTGGGGGTGTAGGTGGGTGAATATGTTAAATGGGCTAAACACACCGAGGTAAGCAGGAGTTGTTTTAAAAAAATATGGGGAGGGGGGTGGAAATCCCTTTTAACTAGTTCTGCACCACAGGACAGCAGCTACAGAGAGCAGCAGCAGCCAGTGTTTCTCTTACTCTCCATTTCTTACACATACAATCATTTTTTTTTATCTAAGAATCTATCTGCATATGTGAGCTTATTTAAAACCCATCTCTTGACAAATCTTGACACCCTCCAATACCCCCCACCTACCCCACTTGTACGCATCCACCGCCATATGTCCCTCACTGTCCCTTTTGCACCAAGAGACGAGTGATCCAATGCTGCAATCTGAGCCCACTGCTGACTGCTCTTGTTGCCACCCCTCATCATAATGTCATCAGGTTATTGCGGTCTTTGAGAGCCTGATGGGACCCCAATGCCGAACATCCAAAAGGAGGTGTCCGCTCTGCAGCGAGGAAGTAGGAGGACTCAGGAAGCTGGACATTACCTGACCATGGATAAATACAATTTAAGTAATTTAAAGGACACAACTTTAAACATTTTGTCTTCAGTTCCTTCTACAGCAGCAGGGACAGCTTGCAACAGGATACAGTGTAGGGTTTAGTTATGCCTAAGCTCATTAACTCATCAGCAAATTAATAATTAACCGTGCTGGCCGATATCTGTAAACAAAATGGCCTTACTTTTTGCAGCCATATTTGAAAATAACATGTTTTCATTCATTATTCTTTTGAAGGATTCCACAGAACTGTTCAATGTCCCTTAGGTTATTGGCACATGACCCTGATGGAGACCTTGTGAGATGTCGAAATGGATATAACTATGGGGAATGTGGCCTATGTTCACAGTACTTTCCCATAGATGGAGTAAGTTTCTAGCTCATGAAAAAAAAAATTCCAAGCACACTATAGAACCACGTAATGTATCTGTATTATCCATGGAACACCCCTATCAATTAGTAACATTCTTCTTTCCACCTTTTTCCTAGACAAACTGCATTATATCTGTTCCTTCAGGGAAAACACCACACTTGTATATAATGGAACTCATTTTGGAAGATTTCTCAAACAAAGACATCTACCTTACCTATAATGATGGAACAATTAGCTATAGATCTAGACCTCTCCAAGGCATGGCCCGAAGGGCACCAGTCACATCTGAGTATTGGTACCCATATGACACTACCTCAAAAACTGATAAGGTTACAGAGGACAGAGCCACAGATTTTCTCAGAGAATTTCCCAAAACTAGCATTAAAGAGGATCTCATGATGGCAATACCTGTGAAAAAAACTTCTGAGATCCTCCCAAGAACTGAAAGTACATCAGCCAGTCTACCCAATTCTAGTGTTGACCGAACTAGACAAGCCACCACTATAACCGAGGATAACTCATTGACAGCCTTGGCTTATAATACGAAGACCTTGAGTAGAATCCCTCTGCAGTTTTTGGTGGAAGGTGAGTTAGTAGTACCAACCCTAATTAATGTGTAACATTCTACATTATTACCAGGACTTATTTCATGTAAAACTTACAGTGGAAAACCCCTGGCCAAAGGAATTTGTGGAACAAGCAGATGCTCAGAGGTAAATGAACAGCACTGTGCAATGCAATAGAGCCTCATTGGCTTACAGTAATGATCCCCCTTATCCTAGTCTGAAAATTGCTGTAATAGGAGGCTGGGTGGCCAATCATCAGGCCCCAACTGTGTCATGTGGGGGTTACGAGAATGTTCTTTATCTATGAAAAGCTTCACTGTAATGGGCAAACAGAGCTGCAGGGCAGCAAAGGGAAGGTATTCTTAGCTGGAGGGGGACAGGGAGGGGGACATTATTTAAGTGAATCTGTTGCTTTGCCATTCATGGGCAAGCACAAGTTTCATTTATGGCTGATGAGTCAATATTACCCCAAAATATGTACATGCAACAAGCCAATATGGCTGCCTCTATATAGTAAAAGCAGAACAAACAGTATAGTAAAACACAGGCTAGGCACACATTTAACCCTTTGATCGTCCCTGATGTTAACCCCTTTCCTGCCAGTGTGATTAGTACAGTGACTGTGCATATTTTTTAGCACTGATCACTGTATTATTGTCACTGGCCCCCAAAAAGTGTCAAAAGTGTTAGTGTCCGATTTGTAGGCTGCAATATCGCAAGTCCCGCTATAAGTCGCTGATCGCCGCCATTATTAGTAAAAAAATAAATTGTGTGCCCAACATTTTTTACTTTCTGCTATAAAACATATCCAATAATTAAAAAAAGAAAATTGAATTTCTTCATTAATTTGGGACGGTATGTATTCTGCTACATATTTTTGGTGAAAAATAAATCACAATAACCGTATATTGATTGGTTTTTGCAAAAGTTATAGCGTCTACAAACGATGGGATTTGTTATTTTTTTATTTTTTTACTAATAATGGTGGTGAACAGTGACTTATAGCGGGGCTTGCGATATTGCGGCCTACAAATCGGACCCTAACTGACACTTTTGACACTTTTTGGGGACCAGTGACACTAATACATTGATCAGTGCTAAAAAATATTCACAGTCACTGTACTAATCCCACTGGCAGGGAAGGGGTTAACATCAGGGGCGATCAAAAGGGTTAAATGTGTGCCTAGCCTGTGTTTTACTATACTGTTTGTGTTAATACTTGTTAAGAATGTTCACTTAAATGTTCATAGGCTGTTCACAGGTTCACTTTAAATGATTGCTTTGTGTAGACATGGCTATGTATGGTAATGTTAAATGTTTTAGTGAACTTGTCATCTTTGCTTCACCATTACAAACAAGATTTGTTTTTTTCAATCGTGCAGTCACTAGTCCAGCTCCATCATGTACATTTGGACACTACAGACCAGAATTTATTGACACAACTCCCAGTCATGGAGAAAAACTGGTAGCCCTAGTTGCTAAACCATTCCATCTTCATCTATCGGCACATGCAGCACATGAATGGTAAATTATGTCACACATACCCAAGAATTCTTGTGGAAATCTTTTTTTTTAAGAGAGATTTATTATTTGTCTAAAGATAACCTCGCCAAATTTTGAAAATTAAGTCTTACATATTTCAGCAATGGGAGTCATCTTCTAGAAAGAAATCTTGTATTGACGGTGTCAGAGTTTGAAGACATAGGGCCACCAGTTTTATTTCTTTAGATGAATCTAAGTGTTATTTGCTATTAAACCCTACATTTAAAACTATCATTCAGCAGCATATGTTTCCACTTACCCCTTTCCATTTCTGATTTTGTTTGTAGTCTCTCACTTGTTTTTAATTCCCTTTGGAAATGTCTCGATTTCCATTGGTAGGGTGATTCCACTGTCTTCCAGGGTTCCCTGGAGCCACCCTTATGGCAGCTCAGAAGAAATAATCATATCACAAAGAAATCATATATATTATATATGTTAGCATTTTAATCTTTCTGTGTCATCTACTGTTCTAGAGCCAGAAGGGGGGTTAAAAAAAAAAAAAAAAAGCACTGTGCGTATCAATGATGTCGTTTCCTAAAAAACAACAAAAAAAAAAACATTACCACGCAGGGTTACACACATGGTGGATATAAATCCTTGGTTGAAAAAAACGGAAAATGTATTATCAATACTTACCATAATTTTCCTTTCCTGATGGACTCTATGGCTGCCTATGTGTGGGTTAACCCGGCCTCCTCTCCAATGCTATAGGACCCCATACCCATAAAAGTAAGCTCACCTCTCAGTACTGTGTTCCGTAACTAGCTCTTGGACACTTTATTTTCCCTTTTTTTTATTATTATTTTCTTTTAGGGTGGGAACTCTGTCTGCCATGGAGTCCATCAGGAAAGGAAAATTACGGTAAGTATTGATAATACATTTTCAGTTTTCCTGACAGACTCCATGGCAGCCTACGTGTGGGAAATAACTAGCCAAACCACTCGGGTGGGTATGCTTAACAGAAAATAATTTTATGTTGTCCCGTCAACCGACAGGATTTTCAAACCCAAATTTACAGAAGACAGATGTAGCGGCCTCACCCCTCTCACCCCTTCTCATTCTCGGCTTGTCTTTCTTCGTCTAGGGGTATTAGTGCTGGGGAGAGGGATGAGATACACTACGGCCCATGTCCTCCATAGTGAAGAGGGGAAGGCCAGAAAGATCAGGCTTTGTGTAGGTGTCCTAGAGTCAAGTCCTGTCCTTCGTCCTTGACTCCTTTGCTCCTAGTACCAGAGTTCCACACAATGAATAGGTCCAATACAGTTTTATTCTTTTCAGCGAATAAACATACAGCACGGTTAAGTTGGATTCTTTTGCAACAACTTAGTAGTAATGGGAATAGGCCGAGGCACAATCCTTTCCCTTCTTTTGTCAACCACTGTGGTATCACCAGTGGCGAATAGTCACTGCCATTGACTATGTGAAGTAGAACGTGTATTACCTTCGCCAGCACGGCCCCTGTCAGGGGAAGGATATTCGTCCAAGGGAGATACCGGAGGCCTCTCTGTCACCAGCGATGCTGCGCCGGACTCTTCAGAGAAGTTCTGCTCACCAGACCTCACGAACTCAGACACGGGCACCCAAAGAGTTAGGGCCCCCTCGGATTCCCCCACCCTCGTGGAACTCAGTCGAAGGTACTGAGCCCCAGGCATCCGCCATAGTACCTTACCCCAGGCTAAAGGTGCCTGAGATGGACTCCATCTCCCGCTCCAGCCAGGGTCAAGGGCCCCTGGGCCTGGAACACCGGAACGCCATCACCCAAGCTGAAGGTGCCTGGGTGCGGCCGAGTCCTCCAACTCCGAACTCTGAACCCCGTGGTGAGGGCGTCCGCCCCCTCTATCCCCTCTCCCCCTGCGTCACAGCATGCTCCCCGCCCCGCTGTACCAGCGCCAGGGGAGGACAAAAAGGCACAGTCCTGCGGCGTGAGTCCAACTCCGGCCCAGGGCGACAACGCCACCCGTAGGCCACAGAGGACCCCACACCACCAGAGTCCTCCAAGAACCACAAGAGGGTCTCAGATTCCCTAGCAATCAGTGCATCTGGGTTACACTACCACCCAGATGCTTCCCTTAAATTCAAATACCCGCTACACAGAGATGCAGGCTCTATACAGTAATGGGACATAAATGTATTGATAGAGGCCCAGGAGGCCGCTTTACAAATGATGTCTGGAGCCACATGTCGGGCCACTGCCCAAGACGCTACCATTCCTCTGGTGGAGTGCGCTGTCACCGCCTGTGGAGGAGCCAAGCCCTTAGCCCTATTTGCTTGTTGGATGGTCTGGACTATCCAGGATGCAATTGTCCTGGTTGGAGCGTTTTTCCCTTTATTGCTGCCTGAATGCAATATGAACAGATGGTCAGAACGTCTGAAGGGAGAAGTAATCTGTAGATATTCTTTCAGAATTTTGCCTATATCCAAAGGATGCGTTTCATTGGACCCCGGGGTCCTGAAGGTAGGTAACACGATTTCCTGGTTCTCATGGAACACTGAAGTCACTTTTGGGTTTGAATCCAGCATAGGTATAAGGACTAACCGATCCGGGAAAAACATCAGATAGGGTTCTTTATGACCTAGTGACCCAATCTCAGAGACCCTCTTAGCCGAGGTGATGGCTACTAAGGAGGCTACTTTTCCTGAAAAGTCTTTAATGGAAAGCGGGGAGGGCCCCGTGGTACTGAGTCCAGTCAGTGAGTCTAGAACAAGGGGAAGATCCCACTTGGGAAATCTTGGTCTTCTTTGGGGCTTGATTCTTGACGCCCCATGGAAGAATTGCCGAACTAAGGGATGGACTGCCCATGAGGTACCAGAGAAGGCTGACAAGGCTGAAACTTGAACTCTTATGCCCTGTACACACGGTCGGTTTTTCCGATGAAAAAAGTCTGATTGACTTTTTTCATCGGAAAAAATGATCGTGTGTGGGCCCCATCTGACTTTTTTCCATTGGTGTTAAAAAATAGAACATGTTTTAAATTTTTCCGATGAAAAAAAAAAACGATAGGAAATTCCGATCGTCTGTGTGGAACTCCATCGGAGAAAAATACACGCATGCTCAGACTAAATTACAAAACGGGAGAGCTCGTTCTGGTAAAACTAGCGTTCGTAATGGAGATAGCACATTCGTCATGCTGTAACGGACTGAAAAGCACGGAGAATGAAAGCGCGAATCGGCTAACACCAAACTTTTACTAACACGCGGTAACACGAAATCAGCAAAAGCAGCCCAAAGGGTGGAGCCATTGGATTTGAACTTCCCATTTATAGTGCCGTCATACGTGTTGTACGTCACGGCGTTTTGGACGGTCGGAATTTTGTCTGATGGTGTGTAGGCAAGACTTATGAAAGTCAGCTTCATCGGAATTCCGACGGAAAATTCAATCGGATTTTATTCCATCGGAAATCTGATCGTGTGTACAGGGCAGTAGAGAGCTGACAGATAAGGACAGATCTAGTCCAGATTGAAAGAAACTGAGAACGTCTTGAACTTCTGGATTTCTGAAAGATCTGCCCGAAGCAGAGGAGAATTCGACTAATTTGGCCCAGATTCTCCCATAAACCTTATTTGTGCTTGTTCTTATTGAGCTCATAAGGGTGGAAATCACTCTTGAGGCACAACTGAGGGATTCCAGGCTCTCCCTCTCAAGAACCAGACCGTCAGTCTCATCAGTGCCGGACAAGGGTGCAGGAGTGACTTTTGAGAAAGAAGGTCCGGCCTGAGAGGAAGAGGTACTGGATCCCGGTAGCTCATCTGGAGCAGAAGGGGAAACCATGGTCTGTTCGGCCAGTAGGGAGCCACCATCACCACTTTGACTGCTTCTGCTTGGAGCCTCCGCAGGAACTTGAGGATAATCGGGAGTGAGGGAAAGGCATATGCCCTCCTGAACCTCCATCGATCCGTCAAGGCATCCGTTCCGTTTGAAGGAATTTGGGGGCCCCAAGCAAAATGGACATGGAGGCCCCCCCAACCAAATCTCATGCAAAGCCTACAGGAACCACAGCATAGCGATACAGTTTAAGCTCATCCACACTTTATATAAATAAAAAAGGTTTACAGTGCAAATACTGCTGTTGCATATAATCCAACATACTTAAAACACATACACACTCACATTAACATTAAGATGCTGTTTAGGACTGTTTATGGACCGTGGGATGGACAGGGGGACCGTGGGATGGACAGAGGGACCGTGGGATGGACAGGGGGACCGTGGGATGGACAGGGGGACCGTGGGATGGACAGGGGGACTCCGCACTGTAATATCCACATCCTCTCCCCCACTGTAATATCCACATCATCTCCCCCACTGTAATATCCACATCATCTCCCCCACTGTAATATCCACATCATCTCCCCCACTGTAATATCCACATCATCTCCCCCACTGTAATGTCCAGATCTCCGCCCTGTAATGTCCACATCTCCTCCCTGTAATGTCCACATCTCCTCCCTGTAATGTCCACATCTCCCCCCTGTAATGTCCACATTTCCCCACATCTCACCTCGGCCGCTGCCGCCGGGTGTACCAAGATGGCCGCCGCTCCGAAGCTAGGCCGAAGCCGCGGCCTTTCCTATGGCCGCAATCCGCGGATTGGCTCAGGGCGGAAATCGAGGACAGTGACAGGCAGCAGGCAGGCACCCTAGGCTGGGGCCCCAGGCCAGCTCGGGGCCCCAAGCAATTGCTTGTTTTGCCTGTCCTGTTCCGACGGCCCTGGCTGCACCGGCCCCGAGTGTAGAAATTCTCTTCTTTGAAATTGCAGAGGGAAGAGAATAGATCCACTTTGGGATTGGTTACCAGGGATAGAATTCAGTTGAACGACTGCTCGTGGAGGGACCACTCGTTGTTGTCTAACTGAGTGTGTGAGAGGAAGTCCGCTTGAGAGTTCTGCATTGCGGGAACAAAAACTGCAGAGATACCGTCCAGGTTTATCTGGGCCCACGTCATGATAGGTTCGACTTCTCAAAGAAGTGTCGGACTCCGAGTCCCCCCTTGCCTCTTCACATAGGAGACTGCTGTGGTGTTATCCATCCTTAACAACACTGATTCTCCTTTCAGGAGCCGAGAGAAGGATTGAAGGGCACACCAAGCCTCCCAAAGTTACAGGATGTTCGAGCCAGGGTTGCAGAGACAAGCGTCCCACCTGCCCTGAGCAAGGTTTGGTCCACAGAGGTCCCCCAGCCGGAGCCGCTTGCATCGGTCGTGACCGTAAACCAAGAGATGGGGGCAATGGAGAGGCAGTTTAGCAGGTTCTTGTGCTGGAGCCACCAGAAGAGGCTGTTCCTCATTGTTGCAGAAATGTGAATAAGTTGATTCTTGTCCCCTGATTTCCATTGCCGTAGGAATCCTGACTGGAAAGGACGTAACCTCCATAGAGCCCACTTGACCATGGGGGTCTTGGAGACCATTGTGCCAATAATCTTTAGGCACTGTGATGCTTTCAGACATGGGGCGTCTAAGGCCCAGGAAATCCTCTCCCAAATCACTGGAATTTTCTCCACCGGGAGAGAGATGGTGTTTTCCATTGTGTCGAACTGAGCCCCTAGGTATATTATGCGTTGGGCTGGATTCAAGTGGCTTTTCACCATGTTTAGGAGCCATCCGAAGCTGGACAGGGTGGAGATCACCTGTTCTCTGTGCATCAGTAGTTGTTCTCTGTCCTGAGACAGCACTAGGAGATCGCCGAGGTAATGATAAAGACGTACTCCTTTCAACCTGATGAGGGCCACTACGGCCAAGAGAACTTTTGAGAAGACTCAAGGTGAAGTCGTTAGCCCGAAGGGAGGCAGATGAATTGCAGATGCTCTTGCCCAACATGAAACCGGAGGTATTTGAGAAACTCCTTTGCCACTGGCACGTGGAAATAAGCGTCCTTCAAGTCGATCAAAATCAGCCAGTCACCTGACTGTATGGCTTGCTGAATGGTTGACAGAGTCTCCATTTTGAACTTTCCGTGCCTTATAACTTTGTTCAGGTAAGTCAAGTCTATTACCGGGCGCTAGGTGCCGTTTTTCTTTTGAACCAAGAAAAGGGGGGAGTATACCCCCTGGAACTGTTCGCTCCCTGGAATTTCAAATCTGGGGGGAGGAACACTGGAGAAAGACCAGGTATGGCCTGACGAGACCGTCTTTACAACCCAGTAGTCCGAGATCGAGGCCACCCAGACGTACCGGAAGAGGAGCAAACGGGCCCCCACCTGACCCACCTGGGCGGGCGCGATCTCAAAAAGATTTAGCCGGCTCACGACCACTGGACGCCTGGCTCTTCGCGAGTTTGCAAAAGGATGCCTGTCCTCTACTCCAGTTTCTTCTGAAGTCCCGGGCAGGCTTGTAGGAGCGTGCATCTCTTGAACGCTCCGGGCTGTGTCTTCTGTACTGGGGTTTCTTCCAACCAAGCTGACGCCTGTCCTGGGGAAGGAAGCCTGATTTTCCACCCGTGGCCTTAGATATGGCATTGTCTAATTTGTTGCCAAACAGTGAAGACCCCTCGAAAGGAATCTTGCACCAGGTTTGCTTGGATGACTGGTCGGCAAGCCAAGGGTGCAGCCATAAGGCCCGCTTAGCCGTAACTGAGGACAGCATAATTTGTGCCAACAGGCGGATCAGATCAATAGACGCCTCCCCCAGGAAGGATGCCACTAGTTTCAGCTCCGCAGCTGCCGAACCTATAGCCAGTTCTTCCGAAACACCCCTAAGGAAGGAGTCTACATTTTCAGTCCAAGCTTCCATAGCTTTAGACATGGCTGCTAGGGCCAGGGTGGGTTTACAAGCTGTACCAGTAAGCCCATAGATCCTCTTGAGGTCTTGATCTATCCTTTTGTCAAGACTATCCTTGAAGGAAACCGCATCTTCCAAAGGGAGAGTCACATGTTTGGCCAGATGCATTACAGCTGTGTCTTCAAGAGGAATGTTTTCCAGGTACTTCACTTCACCCGCCTTGAAGGGGTACAGCCTGGAGGTTTTATTTTTCATGGAGGACTTCCTGTCCACTTTTCTCCATTCCTCATCAAAAATGCCCTTTAGTTCAGCCAGGAGCGGAAAGTTCGGGCGCTCTTTCCCCAGTTGTTTAAAAAAATGTTTTTGTTTAGCTGGAGTGGAAGGGTCTTCCCACAAAAGGGTCTCCTTGATTGCCTTAATTAGCGGAGAAACTAGGGAGAAGTTGAAGCCTCCACTTTCCTCATCATCTTCCAACTTGCCATCTGGTGGATCAGGCGAGGAAGCGTAGGGCTGGGAAGGGCCCGGATCCTCACGAGCATCATCAGCCAGGGAGCCAGACGGTGTGGTGTTAGACTGACTTTGTGTGTGGGATGTATCCATTTCCTTCAAGGATCGTTGTACCACACGTTTTACTAGAGACTCGATACGCTGATCTTCTGTCTCTTTTTCCCCAACCGCTCGGGCATAACAACGGTCGCATAAGGACTTGCCCTCCGGGACTCGTGTGCCACATCCCCAGCAAGCTCTGCGATCAGAGCGGCTGTCATGGCGGTGGGAGTGGTGTCTGGAGGAGGAATGGGAGCGTCTCCTCTGGTGGTGATTTCCAGACGGAGAATCTCGTCTGGATCTTGACGATGAGTGCTGTTGCGGCCTGGCAAGGTCTGTGTCGTTCTGGGCTATGATTTGAGGGTCTGATCTGGAAGGGCTGGAAGAGAAAAAGGATTGGGGGGAGCAAGATATGACATCAGACAACGCAAAAATTTGCAACTTTACCTCAACCCCTCCCCTCATCTGCACATCTGTGCGTGAGGGCTGGCCACATGAAGGCGGTGACTTGTCCGTGACCTCTGGACGAAAAACGTCACAACACGTGTGGTCTGCAGAAAAAATGCCTGAGAATGCCAAACATATAGTAAACAATCTTGTGTATTGTCAAATTGTCAAAAAATTATTTTAACAAGATAAAAAGGAATAATACATTTTTTTTTTTTTTTTACGCTTTAAAAAGATTTCTGAAGAGTAAATGCAATCAAGACTCACCAAGGGAGCAAGGCTGTCTCTGCAGACCAGGGCTGGAAGCTGTGCAGTTGCTTCTGCTCACTGCCTGGGAAATCCCATTTTGGCAAGAAAAAGAAGCTGCTTTCAAATCCCCCACCCGTGACGTCACCGCCCCTCCACCTCGCGCCTGCGCTGTGGGGGTAGCTGCACGGCGCCTGTGCGGCCACCGGGAAATCCACCGAACTGCGCATGCACTAGCCAAGCCTCGCTCTCGCCGAGGCCTCTGCGAATGCGCAAACGGTGATGGCTGTCGCAACCTGGAACTGCAGCGGCGAGCTGGGATGCAGAAGCGCTCCAGCCGCCATGAGAAGCAGTTGGGGGCACGGATGTCAAAATTGCTGGGGAGACAGACAAATGAGTATGCCATATACAGATAACACAGAAACGACTGCCATGGAGGAAAAGAAAAGATGGTCGCAGACCTTGCAGCCGATGATGCATCCGGTCTTCAGGCACACATAGGCAATCTCCCCCTCACCACTAGGGTATCTAGTGCCTCAAAGCTACACGCCTGCCCATGGCTGGGCCCTGAGCTGCACCGCATAAGAAGTGTGCCGACAATCCTGGAAAATCCGACGTAAATCATGTGTGTAGGTCCATTGGAGGAGGACAAAAAAGGAACATAGTACTGAGAGGTGAGCTTACTTTTATGGGTATGGGGTCCTATAGCATTGGAGAGGAGGCAGGTTAACCCACAGTAGGCTGCCATGGAGTCTGTCAGGAAAGAAGGGTTTAGTACTACCTTTAGGAAGGAGAGTGCAATTCAAATAAAAGTGGAATTCCAGCTTACACCTACCTAAACCATGTTATAAAGATGTACTGTATATACTATACTTACCTATTTTCTGACCATTTCAGTCTGGTCACTTGATCCAGCTCCCCTGTGTGAGTCAGCGCCAGCTGCAGGGGAGAGAAGGAAGCACCGACAACGGATGGGCCATTGAAGTCTATGGGTGACATCACCACTCTGGGCTTTACTAGTCGTTGTTGGAGCGCTCTCTCCTCTCCCCTGCAGCCGTTGCTGACAGACACAGAGAAGGTCACATGGACAAACCGGAGCAGCCTGAAAATAGGTACGTATACAGTACATCTTTCTTAAGCTGGCCATAGATGGATCAAATCTCAGCTGGTTCAGCTGGGACCACCCGAGATTCGATCCATCTATGGGCAGGCTAATTGTACCCAAGTCGATCCATCGATTTACTTGCGTTCAACCGGCATGTCAGATTTGTAGCATTCGATTATTGCCAGCAGCTATAGCCACTAGCAATAATCACTGTGTTCTCCCAGCAGAGATGGCCCTTTGCGCCCCCTGATTGTGTTTATGGGGGAATCAATTTTCTTTCCTGCAACCTGTGATCACAATTTTTTTTTATGGGGGGGGGGGGGGGGGGTTGGCTGATTTTGCGTGCTGTGATATAATTTTTTATTTTTTACACTTTTTTCACAACACTTTATTTATTTTTTACATAAGGGACAACATGTGACTCCTTAATAAGACTTCAAGGGTCCTTTAGACCAGTTTGGAGATCTTACTAGGTAGGGGAGATCAGCCAATAGACCTTCACTGGACTCCCTTCCCTCTACCCAGGGGCACGGCTTAATATATGTCCACTTTCTGTGCACCACTATCCAATAAAATTAGTGTAGACTTTATGACAGTGCTGCCTACGGAGCCCAGCAGGTCAACCCACCACAGGTTGCTTGCAAAGCTCTATAGGGGGCAGTTACAAGACCAATCATCCTGCACAAGGAAAAGGAGCAGCACTGAATGGTCTATATTACAGGAAACTCTTGCAGAGTCAGAATACAGTAGTTCAGGGGTGCTAAACCCTTTGAAGAGCGAGGACCACTTAAGTGATTTGGTAAATGGTCTCGGGCCACAGTGATATTAAATGGTTGAGAATTATTTTGTTTTGCTTTTGAATAGCACAATGAAGATTTTAAACAACATTCAAGAACATCATTTTCCGTGAGACCGAAGTTTACCCACTATTACATCATGTGGGTATTGTGCACTTTCTGAAAACTTCTGTATTCAGTTTTGGATCTCATTCAGACATTTAACCTGGAGCAGTAAAAGCAGACAGCTGAGTCACAGTTTTACCATCTCCTGACCGCCCATCTGAACAAGGACATGGGCTCAGGGCTGTACACATATCGTGGCCAAAATGCTTTGCTTCAGACCAAGGCAAAAGTTGAACCCCCTGTTGTATTCATCAGACATTGCCACTGCTGGATGCGACCCACTCAAGTTAATCTGGCCGTGGCACATCCGCCTTGCAGCTGCAATGCATGTCGTTGTGCTGTGGTGGTTCAGCCTTTTGGGTGTTAAAACAAGCAGTGAGGAGGCGATATTTCACCACCTGTCAGACATTCTTTTAAAAATGATCCCTTTTCAGAGAGCTGGCAAGGGCTGTTACATGTCAGAGCGAGTCCTTAGTGTGATTTTAAAACTTTCAATATATTTAAAACTGAGCTCCACCCAAAAGGGGAAGCTCTGCTTATCTGCCGTCTCCCCCCTCGGTTGCCACATTTGACACCTTTTGGGGGGAGGGAGGAGCGAGTACCTGTGGTGAACTCAGCTGGAAGTTCAGCCCCTCTCCTCCTTCCCCCACAGCCTCTGGAGAGCGCATGCACAGTAGGGAACCGATAAATAAATAAGTAATACTGCGCCTATCAACAAGTGCAAAAATGATATAGATATCAAAATTATTAATAAAGTGAATGTTCTAATAAGCTGCTAACATAACAATTGACTAATTGTAAAAAGGATATGTGTAAAATATGTGAGCGCTAAATACGATCCTAATTCCTAGGAAAAGTGCCTATATAGACATATCACAACAAATGTATCCACAGTGTTGTTATGTCTGTGAAAATCACAAAAAATCACAAAAAATTTTTTGTGTATCAATGATACATGATCAATGATAACAACTAATAAATATGTGTGCACAAATTCTTTGCAAATAATGCAATCTTATACTTAATCCGTATCAAAGTGACCAAAAACAGAAAACAAAAATTAAGATCGCACTCTCAAAAAATACAGGGTATGTGAACCCCTATATAAGTGAGAAAAAAAGCTGTGAGCAATATAAATGGCAACGTTGCTTATCATGAGATGTAAATAGAAGGACAGTCTATAAAGTGCATATCTGACATGAAAACAAAAAAAAAATAAAGTCTATAACTTGTATCCACACCGTCAGGTATGTATCCAGTGTTCCCCAAATAAATGTCAATCACATGGGGGTACTAGGAAACCCTAGATGTGGGTATAATGTCCACTTGGAACTTCCTGGAATGTGTTGTGGATTAATCCTATTCCTGCAGGTGCAGAAACACCAGTAGTGGGAAGGAAGAAAGTACTTCAAAGTTTTCAGCTGATACACGGTGATAACATCATCATCATAAGCATTGAAGAGAATAAAATACTCTTACCGCAAGACTCGGACCCAAGCCACCATACGATGCTGGGTCATGCAGGCTTATGTCCTCACAGGGACTCAGGTTGTGGTGATGTGATGTCGTGTTGTCCTTATTTGATCCACGAATGGAAGTCTACACCGGATCAGATCCTTCGGCTCAAACCACGATCAGATATCCAGGAAAGGAATCAATTCCAAGAAAAGAAAGAAAAATCCTCCGCATGGTGTAAAACCAAATAACTGGGTTTTTATTAAAACTAAAAAGGTTCAAAAGGCAAAAAACCACTGCACAAAAAAATATTTTTTAAAATGAATAAAATAGTATACAAAAATCCAAAATTCTGGAAAAGAAAAACAGCGAATATAACAAACAAGCGTGGGCTAGGTGGCTAGCATGTGGTCCCATGCGGAGGATTTTTCTTTCTTTTTTTTTCTTTTCTTGGAATTGATTCCTTTCCTGGATATCTGATCGTGGTTTGAGCCGAAGGATCTGATCCGGTGTAGACTTCCATTCGTGGATCAAATAAGGACAACACGACATCACATCACCACAACCTGAGTCCCTGTGAGGACATAAGCCTGCATGACCCAGCATCGTATGGTGGCTTGGGTCCGAGTCTTGCGGTAAGAGTATTTTATTCTCTTCAATGCTTATGATGATGATGTTATCACCGTGTATCAGCTGAAAACTTTGAAGTACTTTCTTCCTTCCCACTACTGGTGTTTCTGCACCTGCAGGAATAGGATTAATCCACAACACATTCCAGGAAGTTCCAAGTGGACATTATACCCACATCTAGGGTTTCCTAGTACCCCCATGTGATTGACATTTATTTGGGGAACACTGGATACATACCTGACGGTGTGGATACAAGTTATAGACTTTATTTTTTGTTGTTTTCATGTCAGATATGCACTTTATAGACTGTCCCTCTATTTACATCTCATGATAAGCAACGTTGCCATTTATATTGCTCACAGCTTTTTTTCTCACTTATATAGGGGTTCACATACCCTGTATTTTTTGAGAGTGCGATCTTAATTTTTGTTTTCTGTTTTTGGTCACTTTGATACGGATTAAGTATAATATTGCATTATTTGTAAAGAATTTGTGCACACATATTTATTAGTTGTTATCATTGATCATGTATCATTGATACACAAAAATTTTTTTGTGATTTTTTGTGATTTTCACAGACATAACAACACTGTGGATACATTTGTTGTGATATGTCTATATAGGCACTTTTCCTAGGAATTAGGATCGTATTTAGCGCTCACATATTTTACACATATACAGTAGGGAACCGGCTGTGAAGCTGCACAGCTATACTGCCGGTTTCCGTTAGTGGAGATTGCGGCGGCAGCACTCGATAGCCAATTGAAAAATCAGCTCAGGTGATGACATCATTGGATTCCTGGACAGGTAAGTGCCCTAATATTAAAAGTTAGGAGCTACAGTATTTGTAGTTGGTGACTTTGAATTTTTTCTGCAGGAGCCTGGAGCCAGGAGCCTGGCGCTCCACTTTAAATCTGTAGCTTTTACTAAAGCAATACCTAGGTGATCCTTCAATATAGTTGTTGTTCTGTCCCTGTCTCCTAATTGTGCTCCTGTGTTGTTACCCTGTCTGTTATGCTTGAAGTCGAGGCTACAAATGGCCACGCTGATGCCTATTGGCAGTTTAATGTTAATGTTAAATTGCCACTAAAATGCAAGGTATAGCTGGGTGCCGATGTTTGAAAAAGGTACAGTGCTATTCCTGTATTGTATAGAGTTATAGTGCATTGCATTTTTCTTTTTTATAGCATTACAGATTTTAAAGTCAGTGGACCTGCTGGCATGACCAAATCGTTACTAGGCAGACCTGATTCCGCTACAAGAAATATCACTGTGGAATGGACACCAAAGGAGGATAATGTAGGCGAACATGTGCCTGTTTGCTTTGTAGCAGAAACTGTTAGCGGGTCAGTATTGTGTAGTTTCATTTTCCGTTGCCTTGAGGTTAGTGTACACAAACATTTCATATGTGTTTTCCATGCATTAACCATGCATTTCCTATGTGTTTACATAAGTATGCCATGCATTCACACTGACTTCCATGAAGGAATAGAAGCAAACCATAAATAGATCTCAAATTGACCTTAAAGTAATTTCTCTGGAAAAATAGATATGGGACTTTGAAGGTGCTAAGAGCATATACTGTAAAATTTGTTCCTGTTGTACCTCCTATTGTCACAAAAAAATCCTGTGTTTGAGACCAATCTGAAGCTTTAATTTCCTTTTTAAAAGAGGAATGATAAACTTGGGGTAAGCACAACCCACGCTGCAGATGTTGTATTGTGTGTTTTGCAGATATTGTATTGTGTATTTTGTAACATTTTGTCCAACTCCAGTATGTCATTACCAAGTTATTTTTTTATATTGTTTCCTCAATGCAGTTCAAAATTCTCAGCAGTTGTGTACCCCTGAGAGATAAAGTTACCGCTCAGATATATTTGATTTGGTCTTTCACTCCATCCCAAGCCGCGGGTGCAAGCAATGCATATGATAATGCGATAATTAGAAGGAGCTTGAGCTATGAGTAAGCACTGAACCTACAGTGTGAAACGCGTCAGCTTGTCTGCTTTCATTTTGCTGTGGCATTGATTTTTGTGATCTGACATTTTAATAAAGGAACCTTTTTGGAGTGCAGCTGTCTAAAACTTCTTCTAATTATCGCAGTTGTGTACCCCTGAAGAAGCCCCTTTGGGCGAAACATGTCAGGATTGTTATTCATTGTACCGCCACTAAAATAAGAACAACAAGACCATGTTAACATAATGCTGGTTTTTATTATGCAATTTTCTAATTTTGTAATCCAATAAACTTTCAAAAATGTCAACAGTATATGGAATGATATGCTTGTCTCTTAGCACCTTAGTCCCATATCCATTTTTCTTGAGAAATTCTTACTATTTGGGGATGTGGTGGTGACAATGTGGTGTCAATTACCCAAACTACTATTGAAGTGATCTTAAAGTAAATCTATGAGCAAAATAAAAAATTACATTTATGATGCAATCTCTCACTAGCATAACCCATTATTAGGGTTTTGTTTTTATGAGCCCCCTGTATGACAGTTTTATTACCTTGTGATCCTTCCAGTAGATCCTTTACCTTTTACACGTTTTTTTACCAGGCAAAGCTATCCAGCAAATGTGACAGTTTGCAACCAACAATTTTCCACTGACCGATCTTTTGATTTATTTTATTTCAATTATTTGAACATTTCTGTTTTCCTATTGCAAATGTTAACTGTTTGGCTGTCTGTTGCTTTATTGCACTGAAACACTGACCTGGAACAAGCATGCCCATCAGGAAAATCAGAGATAAAGAGGCAGATTGAGAGCAAAGTACTAGTTACCAGTATTGCCTGTATTTTCCTTGAAGCTGGTCTATCCCCATTATTGACTTGTCATGACCTGCACTATGTCTCTGTGTGGAGGTGGCCATCTTGGTAGAACAGAAGGCATTTGCTTCCTCATGTCAGAGCCACCAGCATGGAGAACAGGGAGCAGCACAATAGTAACAGCTTAAAAAAATGATGGATGACACCTGGGCCTTAATTTAGCTGTAATTTATTCTGTATGCATGTAAATGCTTGTGCTAATGTTTACATGTGTCCAGTGTACAGTGTATATGGCCCTTATGGCCGCCACAGCTGCTCATGGCCAATATGTAAATATTGACAGTGGGTGCGTCTGTGCCACTGATTACATAATATTCATGTTTTCATGTCGGCTCTGAATGGGATATTTAGGTGCCACCACCAGTGCATGTGCAGAATGACATTCTCATTTATGAATGACTCATTAAGGCCAACATGTAAACATAAATAGCATGTAATGAGTGGGAGAAAGGCCACCGACCACACATTTTTGAAATGTCAGTTCTGCGCACCGATGGTGGCAATTTATACTAAAACGCTGTGTACATGTGTAGCACCCTCATAAATAGTTGCTAGGATTATGTAAATTTTGTTTTGGCTCACTGTATCCAGTGGAGCTGCATTTTGTTAGGCAAATTTAGTTTTGGCTCACTGTGATTAGTGTAACTGAGTTTGATTGTTCTGAACTGTTCTGTGTTTCAGTGGCTGCAGGATTGACTGCCTCCCCCTGGTTTTCCAGAAACGTTCTGGAAGTTAGTGGGCAGGAGGAGTCTAATCAGCAGCTGAATACTCATACAGCCCCGGCCAGTCCCTAGGGAGAGGTGCCCAGGTGTGACTGGGAGTCTGTATAAATACTCTGGGACTGGAGCAGAGGGGTCTTTTTTCTCTGAGGCGGAGATCACAGCCTAGGGGGGCTGTGCTTGTGGGCTATCAAGGCCTCATTGGAGCTAGCTGGAGGCCTACTTTGCTGAGAGTTGTAGAAGTTGACTGAGGGGCTGTCGTATGAGGATCTAGTCTGGTACCATGGAGTGAAAGTGTCTGGAGGATATTGGAAGGAGGCAACCAATTTTCCTGTCAAAAAGATATTGGAAGGAGGCAACCGATTTTCCAAGGACATTAGTCAGTACAGACTGGTCAAAGAGATCCTAGAGACTGTGTGCTGTTGCCATGCCTCTTATTCTAGAGTCAGCGGGTTTAATGGGGACATTGTGTCCTGTGTCCTGAGGAACTAAGTCTATTTATTTCTTAGTGAAAGGACTTTGCTCAAATTGTCCATAGAGGAATATTATTCCCCTAAATTGCTACTACATAGCTCAGTCTACCTATTACTTATAGAGGGATTTGGCTCACAGTTCTTCAAGAGCATGTTCTGTGTCCTCAAGTTGTTACTAAGGGTTACTGGAGTATCCTACCATTAAACAACTACCTATCCAAGTTCTTATGAAAGCATCAAAAATTATACCCCTAGACTGGTTAATAAGCCTGAAGAGCGATCGGAATTGTGTGCTTGGCTGCGAGAATACTACAGGGAAAAAGGGATCCCAGCATTTACTTAGTGGCTTCTATGGGGGGTAGCGCTACACATGTTAACTTTGCACAAAAGTTACAGGCGTATAGCTTACAGAGCACTTTTTAGACAGAATTTGACTGCCAGCTTCTGCCACAGAGATATGAAAAGCTACTGTATTTTCATACAGCCATGTGTATGACCCCTAAAACCTTTCGATCCTTTTTATGCATGTTCATGGCCTGTTATTCATTTTGAGCATATTTGATCGAATTGTGTCATCAATTCCATATTTCCAATTTAAAAAAAAAAAAAGGAAAAAATTTGAAGTAATGTTTTGTTTATGCTCAGTCAACTTGTCACTATAAAACATCCTTATTGGGGAGATTTACCCTCACTTCCTGTCTCTAAAACTCTTGTCACTCTAACAGGAGTTGAGGCGAAATCCCCCAAACTGTCAAGGTAAGATTTTCCCTCACTCTGGAAAGATTTCTTCTTACTTTCCATTGTGGTTTCAATGCCAAAAGAAGGGGAAGATCACACCAATGGGGACACAACCAGCAATATAGACCTTGCAGGGTTTCTTACTATTCCTAACATCTAAAACAATGGTTGAATTTGTTTTACTTATACAGACAGTATAGCTACAGTTGTTTTTACTGAGAGGGTATGATTTTTATTACAATGTTTTATTAATTCGTTTTTTATTGAATACTGTAATGGAAACTCCTAGTTATAGGGATTATATTGCATTTGCCTTAGAGAAGGCCAGTCATACAAGGCAATGAGAAGAGTTTAGGAGATGATGGTTGCTTCTTCACCATTGAGGTGGGGGCTTGAGATTTCCAAGCGCATCCTGGATCAGGTGACATCTGAGTCATAAATGGTACTGCTAAGTGACAATTATACAATAACGATTTTATAGAAAATAAGCAATAGAGAAACATGTGAATTAAGAATTAAAGAATTTCCACATTCTATTTGTTGGCATATAGTCCATCTACCAGGAGTATTATTATACAATATGCTTTGAACAATGAGGACTGGTTCCTCGTACATACTAAATTAAGCTGGAACTACTGTTAAACATAGTCAATCCAGGTGTACTGTATATAATCATATACCTAGGACTTATACTGACCATACACTATACGAAAAAGCGGCCGAAAATCGATCATGTAGACACTTTGTTCGTTTTTCGGCAAGTTAATGGTCACAAATCGTTAATCGTTGGTGAAGTTTTTGTGGGAAAAAAAAACGAACGGCAAGTTTAGAAAACTTTTGCCGAACGAATGATAAATTGAAAGGTTAATGTGTTTCCCGTCCGAACTGTCTGCACTAGGTATATGTAAAAGAAACAAACCAAATTTTTTTTTATTTATGTCCTCTGAACGATTTATCGGTCATTACATGATGGCACCATCGTTTGCGCTCACGGCCGAATGTTCGTTTTTCGAAAATGAGTTTGGACGATTTTTTGTATAGTGTATGGCCAGCATAAGCCCTGCATGGATTCACCTTCAATCCCATAGTTATTTTGAAAAACAGATATCAAATTTTTATTAATAAAGTTTTATAACAAGTGACATTTATAGACTTTCTTTACCATTGTGTGTGTTTTTTTTTTTTTTTAGATACCAATCCGAATTACGGTGTGTTGTAATAGTGGTACAACCTTGGAAAATAGGTATTATCTTCTACTCTTTTATTAATCCAAGAGACAAAAAACAACCTATTATTTGATGAAAACCAATAATCTCTGTTAGTGTGCTAGACTTTGCACCATAAATGTCCTGCTCAAAGATACGTTCATGGATCATTTTAAAAGAGATAAAACCAATGGCTTGTAGCCGCCCACAGGTTCTGCTGTCTCCACAAATCAAATGGGCAGTAGAAAAAGCTGTCAAAAACAGACAAAAGAGACAGAAAGCGTAGGATCTGTGCTAGGATCCTCACTTTCTTTCTCTTATGTCCTTTAATGCTTAAAGTGAACCTATGGTTTGTCAGTGTACCAAAAACAGCAGGTACCTGTTCCCCCATCCCCTTCCACAGCAGCACAAACTCACCTTTTCTTTCACTCCTATTTGCTCTGTTCATCTATTGGGATGAGTAGAAGCCATACTGTGTAACCTACAAGTTACTCAAATCATTGCTTAAACAGGGCTATGGACTCTCTCCATGTGATATTGCTGCTGCTTGGAGATTGGCCTAGTGCTGTCACATGGAGTAATATGGAGAAACATGCCCCTCCCTAATACCTAAAATACTCTCTGTCACCTCCTTTCCTGGCCACCCAGGCTGCATTCCTGGATAAGTGTCTGGTATGGATTTTAAGGAGGTCCCCTCCAAGATCAACACCAGACTCTTATCCTAGATAGGGGTCTTTGCAGATTTTTTAATAAGGCCCCAATGCAAAAAAAATGCTTGGGGTCTTCCCCAAAATTCATCCTAGACCTTCATCCAGGCATGCAGCTTGGCTGGTCAGGAAAGCAAGGGGCAGCAAGAGTGTAGCCCTCCTCCTCTAAACCATGCCAGGCCACATGCCCTTAACATGAGGAGGGTACTTGCCAGCCTACCCCCATGCAAGGCTCCTTGTCCCTATGTTGATTGGGACAAGGGCTTCATCCTCACATCCCTGGCCCAATGGCACTATGGGATCTATGGGGATACTGATTGGAATCTAGAAGTCCCCTTTAAAGGGGAGGGGGGCCCAGATGTATTACCCTCCCTACAGGAATAAGTAAGAGGTCCATAGCTCCCTTTGTTGTTCATTCACAAAAAAATGGACGCGCACACTGTACAAAAAAATCCAACGCTCATTCCATTGTCCAGTGATCCATAGTCAGTCACCATGAATGATGCCCTGCTGATACAAACACAATGACCCAGGGCCAGACTGGGAATAAAAACCAGCCCTGGAAATAAATTTCATACCCATAGCAATATAAAAACCAGCCCAATAGCATAACGTCATTATTTTCTCGTTCATAAAAGGGAAAACCATGCATTTTAAAGCATTTGAAGAGAGTATTATATATAGATAAGACAGATATGAAATCACATAGGGCTAGGAATATATATATAACAGCAAATTTCAGTTAAAAGTAGTAAAATTGGAGCAATCATCAGGGGGACGACTGGGACACTGGAAATGTGCGTGTGGGGGGGCTCTGGAGACCAGAGACCGCCTTCCGCAGAAAGAATACACTAAGATAAAGGAAGGGGTTACTGATATAGGGGGGAAACCTTTATATCAGTGCCCCTTTACATTACTGTATTCACTCCCTCCTTACATCAGTGACCCCCCCTCAGACTGGCCTCGTGGCGCTGTCACTGACCTCCTCTCAGGTGCACCTTGCAGGGCTCAGTCAGTTGGCTCCAGCTTGGTGGCTCTGGTTTTCCTATAGTCTCCTCTCCACAGTCCACACATGTCTGACTTTTCCCATGACACCCATCCCGGCGGTGCTCCCGTTCTTGACTCCTTTCCAGACTCCCTCAGAGACTGCAGACATGATATAAGACAAGAGAAGGTC
This sequence comes from Rana muscosa, assembly GCA_029206835.1. Taxonomy (NCBI): domain Eukaryota; kingdom Metazoa; phylum Chordata; class Amphibia; order Anura; family Ranidae; genus Rana; species Rana muscosa. The sequence goes on along the minus strand of CM055116.1, from coordinate 419,049,050 downwards.
AGAGGTTGCGGACATGATACAAGAGATAGCTAGAGGCTGCGGGCATTGTACAGGAGATGGTCAGAGGCTGTGGGCATGGTACAGGAGATGTCAATATGTCAGAGGCTGCGGCCATGGTACAGGAGATGTCAAGATGTCAGAGGCTGCGAGAATTGGTACAGGAGATGATTAGAGACTGAGGACATGATACTAAAGATGGTAAGAGAATGTAGACAGCTTGTGTGATAGATAGAACACTGCGTCTATCACACGATCTGGTCTAGGAGGAGGGTGGGACTTTTGTCACAGCGAGACCAAACCTTTCACACTGAGCTTCGTGACACAGCGTGACTCCGCTTTGAACTACGCTGCAGCCGCAGCATAGCTCAAAATGGCCCAGGGTAGGTAGCCTACCGAGAAATGTCCCGGTATCCCGGTAGGCCAGTCCAGCCATGCAATTACCTACACCCACGATCCTCTGCAGACAGACTCTGACTGAAAATGACAACTCCCCAGCTGCATTCTGAATTTCTTTAAGCTGACGGAGGTCATTGACCATATGTGGTCAATTACGTCACCTGGTGTCCCCCAACTGCTTTGTTTACAAACGAAAACTGTGGATTGGAACTGTCATTTAGCGGCAATAGTTTTTTTATTTCACTGTTGAAGGAGTACATCCTACAGGTGTACAGGGCTTAGGGATTTCCCAAGCATGGTTTTAAAAGGAATTGTAAATTTGTGATGTTGCCCTGTAAGTCTTATTAAAAAACCCACTCCCGAACGATATTTTAAAAACATTTCTTTTGATTAAGCAAGCATCCTTTTAACCCTTTACTTTTCTCATCCAGATATATTATGCTATGAGAATACCATGACTATAATTGTTTTGAAGTCATCAGACAGTATACTATACCACAATCAGTTCTGCCTAAATGATCCCAAATGTCTGATTAGCTCCAACAACTCTCATCTAATAGCCAGTGTTGGATACAACTCCTGTGGAACTGAGTTTGAGGTAATGTAAAAGTAAAGTCATTTCAGTCTTTTGCAAGGATTTTACTTCCTAAATTTTGCCTGTAGTAAGTGTTATAAGAAAGGTCAGATTCCATCTCTTCACTTCTACCAATACAGGTAGAAGTGGCGTTTGTGTTTGCTGTGTAGCTGCAGTAAAAGTGGTGCCTTGTGTAGCTAAAACACAAGGCACTGTTCACATTTTTCTATATTTTTTAACTCAATAAACAAAATTATGTTTCATTCATGTATCCACACAGCAGTGCATTGCAATATACTGCAGTGTGGTGACATTTAAAAAAAAATAAAAAAAAAATAATTTAGGTTGAAGTTGTTGCCTTGTCCTACATGAGCAAAGCTCAATTTCACTTTAATGAGTCTCTGTCATCAGACATCAACACAAGTCTTCCCATTAAATTATATGTGCGTATAATGTTCTTTTTTGCACGTTATTTACCTGTAAAAGTCTCCCTTGGGTGTAGACACCCAAAAGTCATGTGACTTCTGCAGGATGATTTGACGTCAGCAGCCCCAGCACACTCAAGTGATACATTATATAGCATTCCCTTTTACTCTTCTTCTGGCTTCTTCATAAAAGGTTACTATAGGGAGGACAGAGGCAGAGGAGCTGGGATAGATATTCCCAGAAGAGGAGAGGACTATGACTTACAAGGAGGGGGGCTGTGCTAGGGAATTGATGCTTCAAGAGTAGTCAAATTTTCTGGCAAGTTCAAGGACACATTGCAGATGAATGCAAAATCATTATGGAACAGAAAAATACTGCAAGCAGTTAATTTAAATGATTTTTCTGTTCTTTCATCTTTTTAAGTTGGTGACAGGGTCTCTTTAAAAGAGAAGTATAGCCAAAGCTTTCTTGCCCATATTTAACTTGTGGGTCATGGGAGTGAACTTACTTTTGTTCCCCTGTGAACCAGAATCCACTGATAGGCAGGTTCTGGAAGGATTAATATTACACAGGATTTATATAGCGCCAACAGTTTATGCAGAGCTTTTCAATATAAAAAGAGAGTACAGTTACAATACAATAAAATACAAGAGGGTTTATTGGGCCCTGCTCATAAGAGCTTACAATCTAAAAGGGTGGGGCAAGTGGTACAAAAGGTTATCACTATGGGGGATGAGCTGATGGAGGTGATAAAAAATTAGTTGGAGGCGTGATAGGCTTTGCTGAAGAGATGAGTTTTCAGGGGTCCCTAAAGGCAGCCAGAGGAGGAGAGTGGCGGCTGGTGAAGTTTTAGGATGGGGGGCGCAAGACCCCGCCCCTCCATGTTTGCCCCTCCCACTTCTCATAAGCCACACCCCTTATAGAATCCACCCACTCCGTCCACTGTATTCCACTAGCTTTCACTCAGTGTCAGGAGTATACAGCTCAGCATCACAAGACAGAGTATACAGCCCTAGCATCACAGGACAGAGTATACAGCCCCAGCATCACAGGACAGAGTATACAGCCCCAGCATCACAGGACAGAGTATACAGCCCCAGCATCACAGGACAGAGTATACAGCCCCAGCATCACAGGACAGAGTATACAGCCCCAGCATCACAGGACAGAGTATACAGCCCCAGCATCACAGGACAGAGTACACAGCCCCAGCATCAAAATTGCATCAGGATCGTGCAACTTTCAGGCTGCGTTAGCCTGAAAAGCCTGAAAGTCGCAAGATTCTGCCCAAATTTTTTGCTGCGATTTTGCAGCGACTTGAAGCAATTCCTATTTCCTATGTATTCTGGAGGTCTATGGACCTCAAGTCACATCAAAGTGGGACAAAAGTAGTGCAGGGACTACTTTGAAGTCGCTGTGACTTGAAGTCGCACAGATATGAACGGTTCTCCTTGGAAATCATGGGGTACGACTTGTCATGCAACTTTGCAGTCCCAAGTCGCAGGACAATTTGCACAAGTGGAAACAGAGCCTAAATGAAAAGTGGGTGTTATAAATTGTACTATTAAGGGGGGGGCGTTTTTCCCGTCAGCCGGCTGATATAAAAAAAAGTTTGACTGATAAGCAGGGGGTGGGGGGTTGGGGTGCCGCTGCTCCCGCCGATCGTGTGACTATTGAGGGGGGGGGGCGTTTTTCCAGGCGGCCGGCTTATATAAAAAAAATTTGACTGATAACCTGGGGTTTGGGGGGTGATATAAAAACAATTGACTGATAAGCAAGGGGGGGGGGGTTGTGGCCGGGATTATGGTGGGGCCGCCGCTGCTCCCGCGGGTCGGGTGATTTAAAAAAAAAATTGACTGATAAGCGGGGGGGGGGGCTTTGGGTGCCGCTGCTCCCGCGGGTAAATTGACTGATAAGAGCGGGGGAGGGGGGGATTGCCGCTGCTCCCGCGGGTCGGGTGATTTTAAAAAAAATTGACTGATAAGCGCGGGGGGGGGGGGGTTTGCCGCTGCTCCCGCGGGTCCGGTGATTTAGTTTTTTTTTTACTGATGAGTGGGCGGCGGGGGGGGGGGGGGTTTCGGTGCTCCCGTGGGCAAATTGACTGATAAGCGGGGGTCCCAGCCGGGTGATATGAAAAATAAAAAGTCATTCAGCGGGGGTTTGACACATGTCAAGAGGAATGCATGGAGAGCTCCTAACTCCTCTTGATGATCCGATCGTCTCAGGCAGCACGTTTGACGTCCTGACATCGGGACTAGAAGAATAGGAAGCACTGCCCATGTCCATGCCAGTGAAAGTCTATGAGGCGTGCACCCGCCCGGCAACTCCGTCGCGCCAGAAGCTGTGGCGGCCTCGAATGCGCCACAGAGCGCGTTGTTTCCTGCAAATGAAGCGCCTCGTCTGCAATCTTGTGATTGCACAGACGTGGCGTTTCCCATATACACTGCGCCCGGCGCCCTGCGCCCGGACACAGTGCACATAAGGACCTTTTTAAGAAAAAAAAAATTCTTAAAGGGACATGTTTACATTTTTTTTTGACTTCTTGGGGGGGGGCAGCGCCCGGGCACCCCCTATGGACGGGCCGCCACTGGAGGAGGAGATAGCCGCACAGATTGAGGTAGAGACAAACAAATGGCCACTACCCTCACCTATAAATGGCCTTAGTGGCACACGCATTTAAAACAAAACCAAAAATAACATTTCTAGCTCAACTTGTCAGCCAGCCTGCAAACAACCAAATTAACCTGTCTATCAGTTTGCGTTAAAAACAGGGGTTTAGTTTGCACACATATGCAAATATATGTGTAAGCTGCGGAGTCCACACAAGGCACCCTATTATTATCCGCAGTCCTAACTATTTGAGGTAGAGTGTTCCAGAGGATGGGAGAGGCTCTGGAGAAGAGCATGGGAGGAGGAGACAAGGGAGCTTGAGAGCAGGAGGTTTTAAGAGTAGCGGAGAGGATGTCGTGGGTGATATTTGGAAACAAGATTGGTGACGTAGCTCACGGCAGAGTTGCAAATGGCTTTGTATGTTGTTGTTAATGTAGCACCCTCTACCTTTAGGTAGGTGCTAAGTGTAATGTTTTGTGTTATTATTTGTTATTGTGTTAGTTTTATGTCACTTGTTATATTTGTTATTTTTTACCCATTTGTATTTGTAATCTGCAACTACTAATATTACTAATTTGCAAGCTAAGGATGTCTGTTATTGGTTACGGAGGGGTTAACACCAGTCTCCATGTCCGTATTCTGGCCCCTCCCCTTCCATCACCCCTCCCATTGCGCTTATATTGTTGGGCCTATCCTTCCTCCCGTGACTTTGAAAAAGCGTAGCAAACGCAAAACATGTCAGTCACGGCCCTCCATCCATGCTACTACATTGCCACTGGTCTGTGAATCATTGAGTGACATCCATATCTCCGCTGACACCTCTGCCTCCAACCATATTGGACGGCGCTGACATCATCAGCGTGCGCCTTGCTGCCATTTGTGCCTACATCACCCTCCGTGTTTCCTGCAGAGCTGCCTATCCATCCACCCCCTCGGAGCCTCCGACGTAGGGTCCACTGCATCCATCCGTCCCCAACAGGCTGGTCCCTCGGAGCGGTCGTCCTGCCCGCTATCTGCTGTGACATCTGCAATCCCTGGGACCCCAGTTCTATGCTTCAACATCTTGGTGGTCAGGCATGACCTCACTCAAGCAGGTACACTAACTATTACACCAGGCACTTACTCCACCTATCACGGTGGCTATCCGGCTGTACTGTTACAGGCTGTCTCTGGGGACCCTTACTACATTGTTCTGATGTTAACCCCTTTTTCCCAAGATTCCGCAGTGGCATCAGCATTATTTACTTCCACCATAAACATTGCTCACTAACTGAAGATCTCTTATATTTTTTATATTTTTTTATATATCCTATATATATATATGGGATTTAGTTTCTCCAGCTATTTGTGCAATCTTATATAATTTTATGCAATTTTTTGACATTTATTCATCTATTTTAACAAGACTATAAAGTTTTATGTCAGTTTCATCGAGCGCTGCATTTGTGTTTTTTTGTGTGTTTCTATCCGCCCTTCCAGTGGTTTGCAGCCGCACTGTCACTGACTCACTTGAATCCTAAAACAGGTTGGACATTACCACACTAAGACTAGAAGTTTGCAGCACCCACAGGATTTTTTTGTTTATAGTGTTTTGTGTTAGCTGTCAGTGCAGGTAAATTTAAACAGGCCTATTCTGTGAGCTAGGCCTGTTTGGTTTTTATCTGGGGACAGGGGAGTGGTTTTAGTGTAGCAGTAGGTGACTGACATGTACTTCAGCTCTTGGGCGCCTCCCCTGTTTCCAGGGGAGAATGTTCTGAAAAGGGGGCAGGGCGGAGTGCTGGAGTGACATGGGGTACATGTACCCACAGTCAGCCTGCTAGGGGAGGAGTTGTCGGCTGGGTGAATTGAAGAATGGAGTGCTGGAGGAACACCCCCATCTGGGGGAGGGGGGGTGGATCCGGCAGAGGAGCTGGGGAGCTGGGAGGGAGCCTCTCCTTACACGGTCATGGAGAGGTGTCCTGGAACAGGAGCTAGGAGAGACAGTTGGTCTGCATGTTCCAGAGTAAGTCCTTCGGGAAGGATCCAGGGCAGGAGTCGGTGAGTGAAAGCACAGTGGAGATCTGGACGAGGCACGCCAGAGGAGCTGGGTGTAGAGCCAGAGGAGAGACTGCGGAGTTTGTGTCAAATCGATGCAGCCTGAGGGTGCAGGATTTGCAAGTTGGGCTTGCTGGGATCAGTAGTCCATCATCAAATATTCTCTTCAAGTAATGTCCACTGCCACAAAAGGGGTACTGCAGGCCCCTGGCCTATTAAGGATCATCAATTGAAACAACTACTAGGACTTATTTAGGATCATCATTAAGGATCAAGGATCCGCAATTGAAACAACTACTAGGACTTATTTAGAGTGAGGCCTAGTTAGCTCAAGATGGCGGGACAGGCTAAGCTATTACAGGAAAGTTATGTGCAGGAGAAGTGTCCTGAGGTAAAAGTCTGCAGGGAGAGTGCAGAGGCGGGAAATGTTCTGAGGTGAAGTCTGTCAAGATTAGTGTCCGCCATTTTGTCCCATCTTTGGGAAGTGTAACGCATGAACCACTATAACATTTCCAATACTAGTATGAACCACTATAACATTTCAAATACTAATTCATCCTATGGCCATCCCCATGTCCCTATTCCTCATCCAAATTAATCCCCTAATAAAATAACAAAGACAAGCAAAATACTTTTCAGTGACTGAAAGAGTGTGTCTAATGAATGTCTGGCAGCAGATTGATATCAGCGGATGTAGTAACCCATAGCAACCATCCGCTACATTAGTATTTTGAATTTAATTCACTGGATAATCAGAAGCCAGTGTAGGGAATGGCAGAGATCAATCCAGCTGCAAGATTAACAGTTGGCTCTACCTCTCATTACACTGAGTCCTGAAGGAGCAAAGCATAGAGAGCAGTGGCTGAGCAATCAGCGGTCATGGGATTGCTCAATTCTTGGTTGTCTTCTTTAAGATAGTTGGATAATCCGCTCATAACCAGATGGTCATGATAAACATTTTGTGTGTTTCTATCCGCGCTTCCAGTGGTTTGCAGCCGCACTGTCACTGACTCACTTGAATCCTAAAACAGGTTGGACATTACCATACTAAGACTAGAAGTTTTCAGCGCCCACAGGATTTTTTTGTTTATAGTGTTTTGTGTTAGCTGTCAGTGCAGGTAAATTTAAACAGGCCTATTTGGTTTTCTATCTGGGGGCAGGGGAGTGGTTTTAGTGTAGCAGTAGGTGACTGACATGTACTTCAGCTCTTGGGCGCCTCCCCTGTTTCCAGGGGAGAATGTTCTGGAAAGGGGGCAGGGCGGAGTGCTGGAGTGACATGGGGTACATTTTGTTTTAACTGCAGACACCGTTTAAGCTATCAGTGGCAAATAAAGTATTTTGGTGCAATACTGCTGGTTGAAAATGTTATTTATTTGTGCATTTGTGCATCTGTTTGTGTCAGAGTTTGCAAAGTGATTTCTCTCTGTACTTTAGCATAGCCTCATCTCAATTTTGTTCTTTTGTAGGAAACAGAGGAAGTCTTTGTATTCAAAAATGAGATTGCTTCCTGTGACGTTGTCAATGCAAGGACAGATGGAGTTTCAATGCCCTTTAACTGCTCCTTCCCCAAAAAAAACAAGACATCCGCTGCAAAGGAAACGAAGGCTTATGTGTTCACTGAGACTGACTTTGGTGAATTCACCTACAAATTCCAGTTTTTTGTAGATAAATGGTTCACGGAGCTGAGACAGAACCCTTTGGCAGTCAAACTGGGGGAACTACTTTATATGGAGATTCAAGTTTCCTCATTAGTGCCTAACCTCAAGTTATTTGTGGAGTCCTGCAAGGCCACACGATATGACAATCCCTATGATTTCAACTTTTTTTCCATCATCCAAAATGGGTACGTTTGTGCTATACTGTCATACATGGTTTTGCACAGAGCAGCCCCAAGCAATCCTCCTATTCACGGGTCCCCTGCCTGCTCTCCTGGCTCCTTCGCTTCTCCGAGTGCCCCCGTAACAAGCTGCTTGGTATGGGAGCACTTGTGCATGCTTGTTCCCGAGCCCCGCTCTGTGTCCATAAGACACACAGAACGGGGCTCGGCCCCGCCCCCGATCCCTACTCGTTGGCTCCTGCTGCTGACAATCACAGCCAGTGAGGAGGCAAAGACCCAGGAGAGCAGCCGCTCTCCTGCATAATGCTGGATCACGATCATACTCAGGTAAGTATTAGGGGGGCTGCAGAGGGAGCTGCATACTGAAGGTTTTTTACTTTCATGCATAGAATACATGAAGATAAAAAAACCTTATTCCTTTAGAACCACTTTAATGAAACTATGAACATTCAAAATAGTATCTACTACCTCATTGTTTTTGAAGTATTCATTATATTGAAACAGAAATTTTCAACTGTTGCTTTTTGCCGTTGGTAAACTGTAGACAAAGCTAGCTAAAAGTCTCTGCAGTTGTCTATGCAATGTTGTCATTGACACAAGACTTAGAAATTGGTAAAAAAAAAAATTCCCTTCTACTTGATGCAGTTGTTATTTCAAAAAAGCCTGTAAGTCTGTACAGGCATTAGGAAGCAAGATAGAGTGGAGTAGGTCTTTAAAGAGGAAACTATTTAAACATTCTATTCTTTACCCTCCCCGTCACCACCTCTCTCTTGAAAGAGCCTTCACCACCTACTCCAGCTTCTTACCTCGGTAGCAGAGCCATGTCATGCAGCACTGTTCACTTCATCTTAGCATGTTTGCACACTGAGCTCAAATACTTATATGGGGTTGAACTTGTCCCAGATACTGGGTCTGCATCCTGAAAAGGTCTTATACACGTCAGTAAGATTTTGGTTAAGTTTGGTGTAAATGTATAATGCGCAGTTTAGTGTAAATGTAAATATGCAGTTTTGTGTAAATATACAGCTGTCCTTGAAAGCATATCTATAGTCAAAATTTTAAATCATATATTCATTACACTATTTCATTTAAATAGTTTCTTGCCTACTCCTATTACTCTTAACGATCTTTAATTTGTATACTTACTTTGTGAAGATCCCCACTGTTCTGTCTCAAGGACATTCAGCTAAACCATTCTTATCCCATAAACATGATACCATATTTCTTCGATCGCAGTTTATTGGAACAAGCTAGGTGAAACTACAAATAACAAGAATAAACCTTGATAAGTACAATATCCCATACATTTAGCATACATTGCAGAGACAAAGATACACAGTACAATATGAGACATGTAATGTTCGGGGAACCAGCTAGATCGCAGGACACAGGCTTTTCAATCCAAAATAAGGTTTATTAAACTTAAATGGCTTTACAGCAGCAAAAACAAAAGAAATACCAGTCTCACCGACTTGTAGAGTTCAGAACTGCTACCGCTGTTTAACAGTCCTTTCTTGAGGTTGTAGGTAGCTTCCCCAGCTAGCAGGCTTCCAGGCAGGCCACTGCCATGTACATTCACAGCTTTTCACAGCCTCCACAGCTTTGCAATGTCCACCATTCACCATGCAGTCTTCACTATACTCCTTCACTCTCTCACCTACAACTTCCTGTCTCTCTTAAACCACTTCCTTGGACAGGTGTGTTAACCATTGCTGTTCCCTTAAAGGAACCACAGCCCAAACAGAGGGGAAATATAGTGTCCTTCCCGGACCCAGCCATGGCGTCCTGTACATATCCCCCCCTGTGCCCCAGCGCCAAGGAGGTGGAGGCAACAGTGGAGCTAAAACAATGGACTCGGGAGAGGGCATCTGCATTTTGATGCAGTCTCCCGGGCCTATGCTCCACTACAAATTTAAATTCCTGGAGCGCCAGGAACCAACGTGTAATTCTGGCATTAGTCCCTTTACCTTGCCTCATCCATGTTAAAGGGGCATGGTCAGAAATTAACCTAAACTTCCTTCCCAAGAGGTAATATCTGAGGGATTCCAGAGCCCACTTAATGGCCAGACATTCTCGTTCAACTATAGCGTAGTTTTTCTCCGCTGGTGTCAACTTCCTACTGAGGAAGACTACTGGGTGCTCCTCACCATGAACAACCTGTGACAACACAGCTCCCAATCCTACATCGGAAGCATCAGTCTGGACAACAAACTCGTTTGAAAAATTGGGTGCTATCAGGACAGGGTGTTGGCACAGTGCTGACTTGAGCTCCAAAAAAGCCTTTTCAGCATCTGCATTCCATTCCACCATGACCGATTTCCGTCCCTTAGTCAGATCGGTCAATGGAGCCGCCAATGTGGCAAAGTTGGGTACGAATCTCCTGTAGTATCCCACCATGCCCAGGAATGCACGTACCTGCTTTTTTGTGAGGGGGCGGGGCCAATTCTGTATAGCCTCTACCTTGTTAACCTGAGGTTTCACCACCCCTCTACCTACAACATAGCCCAGGTATTTCACCTCCTCCATTCCCAAAGCACATTTTTCAGGGTTTATTGTAAACCCCTCCTTCCAAAGAGAGTCCAGTACTGCCTGGACTTTGGGCAAGTGTGATTCCCAGTCTCTGCTAAAAATGACTATGTCGTCCAAGTACACTGAGGCATACTCCCGGTGAGGTCGTAAAATCCTATCCATTGCTCGCTGGAAAGTGGCTGGAGCAGTTTGTAGTCCAAAAGGCATTCTTTTGTACTGAAAACTCCCCTCTGGGGTAGAAAAAGCAGTTTTCTCTCTAGCAGCCTTAGTCAACGGGATTTGCCAATACCCCTTGGTAAGGTCTAATGTTGTAATATACCTGGCTGGACCTAGTCTCTCAATAAGCTCATCTACCCGGGGCATGGGATAGGCATCACACCGTGAAACCTCATTAAGTTTCCGGAAATCATTGCAGAATCGCAGAGTCCCATTGGGCTTTGGTACCAACACAATCGGGCTCGACCACTCACTCTGCGACTCCTCAATGATCTCCAGGTCCAGCATCTTCTTCACTTCCTCTGAAACGGCCTTCCTTTGAGCCTCTGGGATGCGGTAGGGCCGGACAAAAACTTTGACTCCAGGTTCCGTGATAATATCATGTTCTATGACACTAGTTAGCCCTGGCAAGTCTGAAAACTTTTCTTTATTTCTCTGCAAGAACTCCTTTGCCTGCTGACTTTGGATTTTAGACAGGGTACTTGCTACTTGGACACTCTCCACCCCAACCTGAGGCTCAAGTCTTGCACTAGCCAGGGAGGTCACCGGTTCCCTGTCTGTCCAGGGCTTTAACAAGTTGACATGATATATCTGATACGGTTTCCTCTTGCCTGGCTGGTGGACTCTATAATTTACCTCTCCCACTTTTTCCACAACTTCAAAGGGACCTTGCCATCTGGCCAAGAATTTACTTTCCACAGTGGGAATTAGCACCGCTACTCGATCCCCCACTTGGAAGTGCCTTATTTTAGCAGCCCTGTTATAGACCCGTCGTTGAGCCTCCTGGGCTTTTTGCAAATGCTCTTTGACTAGTGGCATCACAGTTTGGATCCTTTCCTGCATTTGGGAGACATATTCAAGAACACTCTTATGCTGAACAGGTTCACTTTCCCATTCCTCTTTAATAAAGTCAAGTAGTCCGCGAGGTCTCCGCCCATATACCAACTCAAAGGGCGAAAACCCAGTGGAGGCCTGGGGCACTTCCCTGATAGCAAACAGGAGAGCTGGTAACAGGCAGTCCCAGTCTTTCCCATCCCTTTGTACCACTCTCTTTAGCATAGACTTAAGGGTCTTGTTAAAGCGTTCCACTAACCCGTCCGTTTGGGGATGGTAGACCGATGTGCGCAGCTGTTTAATCCGGAACAGCTTGCACACATCGGCCATAACTCTCGACATAAATGGGGTGCCCTGGTCTGTGAGTATTTCCTTGGGAAAACCAGTCCGTGTAAACAACTGGAATAATTCCCGGGCAATAGCCTTAGAGGAGGTATTCCGCAGTGGAAGCGCCTCAGGATATCGGGTGGCATAGTCAAGAATCACCAATATGTAGGAGTAACCTCGAGTCGACTTTACCAAGGGACCCACTATATCCATGGCTATCCTCTCGAATGGGACCTCAATTATGGGCAGAGGGACCAAAGGGCTCCGGAAGTGGGTCACCGGAGCGGTCAACTGACAGGTGGGACAAGAGGCACAGTATTTCTTTACCTCTGCTTTCAGACCTGGCCAGTAAAACCGGTCGGTGATCCGTGCTTCCGTCTTCTCAACTCCCAGGTGTCCCCCTAACACATCATCATGGGCCAGGTCCAGAACCTTTCGTCTATATTGTTGGGGTACCAACAATTGTTCTACCACATTTTCCCTCACCTTGGTAACCCGATACAACAACTCATTATACATTGCGAAGTGTGGCCACCGCTCATTTGCACCTGGCTCTTGGGGAACCCCATTTACTACTACAACTTGTTCCCGTGCACGGGCCAAAGTGAGGTCCTGCATCTGAGCAGTACCAAACGCCCCCTGGGGAACACCCAAATCTGGCAGGGCAGGGGTAGAGGCCAATTCCTCGTCCTCTTCCCCCAGCATTACCTGAAGTGGGGAAGATCCTCCCCCCTCAGTGTTTTGGTAGGTCTGTGGACCACATGTCTTGACATTATCAACAGTATCAGCTCTACTTTCATCACCATTAACCCAACCATTAGCAATTTCATCATTTGGATCCACATTAAGAACATTTGGCAGTTCAGGGTTATTCCTCTCAGCAGCAGGAACAGGGAGGCTAGTTTCTCCCCAATCTCTGAACTGTTCTCCTTGTTCCCACAGTTTTGTAAACAACGGACAGTCTCGTCCTATTATAACATCATGTACCAAGTTCTTTACCACCCCCACCTCTTGAGTACCAGTGCCACATGCTGAGGAGATGGTCACCGAGATGAGAGGGTACTCTCTAGTGTCCCCGTGAATGCACACCACCCGTAAGGTTTTTCTTACCGGACCGATCTTCCCAATTACTCTAGGATGAACCAGGGTTACCATGCTTCCGGAGTCCAACAAAGCCCTGGCAGGGAGGTGGTTCACTTGGACTTCACACTCAAATTTTTCCTCACCCAGGTCGAGATGTGTGGTGCATACTTTATGGGCATAAAAAGACCCCCTCCGAAGAACCCCGCATTCCATGGGCTCCTCTTGCAGTGGGCAGTGTGCCCGGGTATGACCCCAGGAATGACATTGCCAACATTGTACATCCCCTCCTCTCCGAACTGGAACAGAACGCTGAGGAGGTACCGGGAGTGACTCTTGACCTTCCGGGGTGTTTTCTGCAGGACTCCTTGGAACATCCTTTCGAAGGGCAGCAGTTGGTCGAACAGGCCGTGGCAGACTGGGCCCTATGCGCTTGGTAGGTCCGAGCAGGTCCTCCACCACCGTATATCGTTCTACCATCTCGACAAGGAGGTTTGCTGTCTTGGGGTCTCCATGGCTGACCCACCGTTGAAGGTCGTCTGGCAGGGATCTCAGGTATCGGTCCAGCACGACCCGTTCCACGATTTGGGGGCCAGACAACACCTCAGGCTGCAGCCATTTTTTTACCAGTTGCACCAGGTCATGCATTTGAGACCGGGGTGGCCGATCTGGACGATACTTCCATTGGTGTACTCGTTGGGCCCGAATGGCCGTAGTCACCCCCAGACGAGCCAGAATTTCTGCCTTTAACTTTTGATAGTCTTTAGCATCATCGGGTGGCAGGTCAAAGTAGGCTTTTTGAGGATCTCCGGTGAGAAAAGGGGCAATGAGGCCGGCCCATTGGTCCTGAGGCCACCCTTCTCTCTCTGCCGTCCTCTCAAATGTAGCAAGAAATGCCTCTACATCATCGCTCAGGGACAACTTCTGCAGAAAATGGCTTGCCCTCACAGTCACCTGGTTGCAACAGCCGCTTGTTCCTGAGACAGCTGCTGCACTGCTTCCTTTAAGGCAGTAACCTGAGCCTGCATAACCTCTTGTTGGGTCGCTTGCTGGGCTGCCAACTGGGCCACCAACACTCGAGTATTTTCTTGCTGCAGAGCCAGCGCCTCTTTGTGGTGAGTTTGTTGTACCTCCAGCTGGGTTGCTAAGCGCTGATTAGCTTCCTCATGGCGAGTCTGCGCTTGCATATTAGCCAGGGACAGCTGTTTAATTAGCTCCTCCATTGTTTCAGATTTCAATGTTTGTGCAGCTTTAACCCAGGACATATATCCAATGTACTGTCCCTTTAACTGTTCAGTTCAATGTCAAAAAAAAAAATGTTTTGTTTTTTTCTTCTTATGCCTGTTATTCTGTCCTGCCCGCATTCGAGCACCAGTGTAATGTTCGGGGAACCAGCTAGATCGCAGGACACAGGCTTTTCAATCCAAAATAAGGTTTATTAAACTTAAATGGCTTTACAGCAGCAAAAACAAAAGAAATACCAGTCTCACCGACTTGTAGAGTTCAGAACTGCTACCGCAGTTTAACAGTCCTTTCTTGAGGTTGTAGGTAGCTTCCCCAGCTAGCAGGCTTCCAGGCAGGCCACTGCCATGTACATTCACAGCTTTTCACAGCCTCCACAGCTTTGCAATGTCCACCATTCACCATGCAGTCTTCACTATACTCCTTCACTCTCTCACCTACAACTTCCTGTCTCTCTTAAACCACTTCCTTGGACAGGTGTGTTAACCATTGCTGTTCCCTTAAAGGAACCACAGCCCAAACAGAGGGGAAATATAGCGTCCTTCCCGGACCCAGCCACGGCGTCCTGTACAGACAGTAAAAACATTCTTTTTAAGTTCTCTAAGGGTTGATGGTAAGAGATTGAAATAAGACATATCCTGCCTCCTGCAGTGTCTTGAAAAAGCATGGTGAATGTGTCTCTTCCTGTAGAGATTTACCCAGAATACTTTGCTTTTCAATCACTTCCTAGGTTACACATTAATGTATTTAATAATGATTCTACTGAAACAATACCAAAAAGGGATGCTAGATGGCGCCTACGCTCTGCAAATGATTTCTATAGAAATTACAACTTTAAATGTCATTTTAATCAACACAAATGCAGATAATCAGAATATAGACATCTGATGGACAGAACACCCACACATTTACTTTAATTTGAATTTCTTTCTCGTACATCACGGGACACAGAGCGACATAGTCATTACTAATGGGTTATATAGATACCGTCAGGTGCTGGCACTGGCAACTTCCAAAACCGGAAGTACCCTCCCCTATATAAGCCCCTCCCATCCGGGAGCACCTCAGTTTTTTGCCAGTGTCTAAGGTGTTGGCCAAGAAGAAACATGTGTTTTTCACTGAGCTTGCGTACAGGTTCTTTTGGGCCTCAGTAAGCTATTCCGGATCCGACCAAAAAAGCTTCATAGCTAAACGGTCGGTACCCGGGCCTTGCAGAGAAGAGCAAGGTTTTGCCTGTAATGCTTCTCTTAGGAGAGCTGGACCCTGGGATCCAGAGCTCTGGTCATACCCACGACCAAGATGTTTTCTGTGCAGGGTGCTATACAGGTCCAGGGGAGTGGAATCCTTGGGAACCCGGTCCCTGAAGGTTTGATTACAATGCCTGCCGTGATAGGTGAAGTTTGGGCTTTTTGTGGACCAAACAAAGTCCTGCGGCGGGGAACAGGTAAGTGGGGGCCCCCAGGAACTTGGTTCTATTGGGGGACCCCCAAGCCTAATTTGTCTTTCTGTCTGTTACCTAATGGTATTCCCGCAAAATTCTGTGCATGCCTGTAACTACTAAAAAAAAAAAAATGTAATAATTTTTAATGGTGGTCAAGAAAAAAAAAAAAAAAATTATATATATATATATTTAATATATTAGACTGCGGTACCTGTGTTTGTCCACTAGAGGCCGCTGTGGAATGTTTTCTTGTCATGTGGACTAGCTTCTTCTCAGCAGAGCAAAGTCCAGGCAGATGGGGAGTTCTCTTATAGGAAACTGCTTCCTCTGCCATGTTGCAGTGCTCGTCCATCCCCCGGCCTGCGGCAAAGAGGGGCCCTGGCTCCTGTCCCTTGTTACCATATTTGAAATTAGCGCTGAAGGCGCACGTGGCCGCGCGCGTGCGCGTGCACGCGCCTCTATATATAGAGGTGAGCCGGGAAAGGGGGCGGAGCCTGGGGGATGACGCTCGGTGCGCGCCGCAGCGCTTCTGCGCATGTGCGGGCGTCCCAGCAGTTTTAAAAAAAACCACAATATTGTAGTGAGCTGGCTATGAAGTACAGAGACAGAGCTGGCAACATTTAAAGGCATACAGCAAGCGGTTGATACAGGCATCCCCTAGAAAGGCACATTAGTAGACACCAACTGTGATATAGCAGCAATTGTGCTAGACTATTCTCAGTAAAAGTGGTGTATTACGGCTGGAATACCTCAGCTTTAGGCTTAGGAATATGCCGTCCAGAAGCTCCGGAACTGAATCTTCCAGGAAGCGAAGGGGGTCTCATCGGGCTCGGAGGATCTTGGGCATACTCCTGCTGCACCAGTCTCCCCTGAAGTTCAGAGGTAAGTGACCGTAGAGACCCCGCAGGGGTACTTGGTACTGTGGCTGTCCTCAGTTCACCTGCTCCTGTGTATGTAACAGAGGAGGTTTTTTCCTCAGCTCTGGGAGGATTAGAGAGAGATTGTCAACATTTATCGCTGCCTCCCTGTCAGGGAAAGCACGCCCGATCTCCGTCTCCTCCTTCAGAGTGCCTGTTAGCAGAGCAACAGTCCCATACAGGGATCGACCTGCCTGAAGGGGATCAGGATGAGGTTGATTCTGTTATAGAGGAATCAACAGTGGGGGAACCTTTTTCTCAGCATCTCAAGCTGAAAGATTATGGGTTCAGTCTCTGACTAACATGGTCCGATCAGCATTTAAAAATGCACCTTGCGGAACCATCAACCACTACTGTATCCTCGTTGGGGTTGCTAGAAGCCCCCAGACTGTTTGTTCTTTTCCACTTCACCCTTTACTGAAAGGGCTCATTTACCAGGATTGGGAACGTCCTGAGAAAATATTTATTCCCCCAAGAGATTTCCGGTGGTCTATCCCATGGAGGATAAGTTCATCAAAAAAAAAAAAAAAAATGGAAGGTCCCTACAGTGGACGCAGCCATCTCTTGTATGTATAAATCACTGACATGTCCAGTGGATAATGTCCAAATGTTCAAGAACCCAATAGATAAAAGATTGGAGTCCTTATGAAAATCTGCTTGGTGATACAACCAGCAGTAGCAGCTATTGGGGTCTGCTAAGCAGTGAAGGATCAGTTGAAACAGGTCTTGAGGGACTTGACAGATCAGCAGGCTTTGCCCTAGCTGATCTACCTAGAGCCTTAGGCTTTGCGGTTGACGCCATAGAGGATTCAGTCCATCAGGCCTCCCGCCTTACGCTGTCTATAGTACATATGCGTAGGCTCCTATGGCTCAAAAACTGGTCTGCTGAAACTCCCTGTAAAGAATGGCTGGTTAGCGTCCCATTTCATGGTGAACGCTTATTCAGGGAAAACCTGGACAAATATATCCAGAAAATTTCCAGCGGTAAAAATACGCTCTTGCCGGTTAAAAGCAGAGTTAGAGGTCCCTCTTTAAGAGGCCTGCTTCTCCAGTCCCTGGGGCATCGGCTGTGTAACAGTTCCGACGGCCTCCTCGGTCAAATCCCGGGGGTAAAAAACAGGGACAGTAGCAGGGTAATGAGAAACCCTGGGTCAGGGGAGGTACAAAACCTCCCCCAAAGTTAAATTCATTGAAGCCCCCACTCAGTCGGGTGGGGGGAGGACTCCAGTTGTTCGCAAGAGACCTGGCGGGACACGATCAAGACAGATAGGTGCTCTCCGCAGTAGGTTTGGGATACAGTTTGGAGTTAAAAGACTCTCCTCCTTCCCATTTTGAGGTCAAACGTGCCAAGGGATCCCCGGAAGAGAGAGTCCCTCCTGTTGGCACTAGAACAACTATTGCTCCAAGGAGTAATTATGGAGGTTCCCCTGGAAGAATGAGGGTTCGGGTTTTACTCAAACCTCTTTACAGTCCCGAAGCAAACGCGGACGGGAGGCCCATATTAATTCTAAAAGGGCTATACAAATTCCTGTATATCAGGACTTTCCGATGGAGTCGATCCGATCGGTGGCCACTGCCCTACAAGGGGAGGATTGGTTAGCCACGATCGACATCAAAGATGCTTATTTGCACATTCCCATCTTTCCAGTCCACCAAAAATTTCTACGCTTTGCAGTAGAAGGGCGCCATTTTCAGTTCAGAGCCTTACCCTTCGGTTTGGCCACAGCACCACGAGTGTTTACAAAAATTCTGGCCCTTTATTGGCCAATCTAAGAACACAAGGTGTAATGATAATGGCATATCTGGATGACTTGTTGCTGATAGACCACTCAGTGAAAAAACTAGACGTGGTCGTTCACAAGACGATCAAGTATCTGGAATCTCATGGTTGGATTATCAACCGAGACAAGTCAGCCCTAAAAACCAGTCAAAAGTCTGGAATACTTGGGGCTAAGGTTGGATTCAGGCCAGAGAAAAATATTCTTGCCTCGAGGAAAGGTGTTGTCTTTGAAAGATTTGATCCACTTAGTGGGTACAAAAAAGACAGCCGTCCATACGCCTGTATATGAGGCTGCTGGGAAAAATGGTGGCATCATTCGAAGCAGTACCCTACGGTCAATTCCATTCAAGGAATTTGCAAGGGGCCATACTGTCAGCCTGGAACAAAAAAGTTCAGGCCCTAGACTTACAATGTCCTTGTCCCCTTCCGTTCGCAAGAGCCTCCGTTGGTGGTTGGTTCCCCAGAATCTGGAGAAAAGGAAATCCTTCAGTCCGATTTCTTGGAAGGTGGTCACTACAGATGCCAGCCTTATAGGCTGGGGAGCAGTACTGGAGCAATAGTCTCTCCAGGGCAGATGGTCGGATGCAGAAAAGGCCCTGCCCATCAATCTCTTAGAGATACGAGCAGCCCGGTATGCCCTAGTAGCATGGACATCCAAACTCCAAGGGTCCCCTGTCAGAATTCAATCAGACAATGCCACAGCAGTGGCATATATCAATCATCAGGGGGGCACCAGGAGTCGTGCAGCCCAGAGGGAAGTAAATTACATCCTGAAATGGGCAGAAAAATATGTCCCAGCCATATCTGCGGTATTCATTCCAGGAGTGGAGAATTGGAAGGCAGACTTTCTAAGTCGCCAGCAATTAGGCCCAGAGGAAGGGTCCCTTCACCCCGAGGTTTTCTGGACAATATGTCAGCGGTGGGGAACATCGGATGTAGATCTTCTAGCATCCAGATTCAACGCAAAGGGGGACAGGTTTGTCTCTCGGACAAGGGATCCCCTAGCTTGCGGCTCGGATGCCCTAGTGTTCCCTTGTGATCAGTTCAAGCTGATATATGCATTCACACCGCCACAATGGTTACCTCGATTACTCCGCAGAATCAGGGTAGAAAAGAAACCAGTGATTCCGGTGGCTCCAGCGTGGCCCCGAAGAGCGTGGTACGCGGAGATTGTAAAATTTCAGTGGGGAGTCCTTGGACTCTCCCACGTCGTCCGGCTTTCGCAAGGACCGATATACCACCCTTCTTTACCAGCCCTAGGTTTGACGGCCTGGCTATTGAAGCCCACATTCTAAAAAAGAGAGGGCTCTCTAATGCTGTGGTATCTACCATGATCAATGCCAGGAAGCCGGTATCCAGGCAGATCTACTGTAGAATCTGGAAGGCGTACATCGCGTGGTGTGAGGCCAAGAAATGGCATCCACATAAGTACGTAATAGGTAGGATTCTGGACTTCCTACAGTGGGCTGTAGATAGGAAGCTTGCCTTGAGTACTATCAAGGGTCAGATTTCGGCCTTGTCAATATTTTTTCAAAGGCCCTTGGCTTCGCATTCACTAGTCAAAGCCTTTATACAAGGAGTGAGGCGTATTAGTCCTCCGGTTAATATTCCCATATGTCCATGGGATCTAAACTTGGTTCTGTCGGTTCTACAGAAACAACCATTTGAACCATTACAGCATATTTCCTTGGTGCTTCTCACCAGGAAATTGATTTTTCTAGTAGCCATTTGTTCGGCTAAAAGAGTATCGGAATTAGCAGCTATGTCCTGTAAGGAGCCATATCTGGTTATCCATAAGGACAGAGTAGTGTTACGTCCTCATCCAGCCTTTCTTCCTAAGGTGGTATCGAGGTTTCATTTGAACCAAGATGTGGTTCTTCCTTCTTTTTTTCCCCAAACCTACTTCGGTAGAGGAAAAGTTATTGCATTCTTTGGATGTAGTAAGAGCAGTTAAAGCTTATCTAAAAGCCACTGCTCAGATTCGCAGAACGGATACTTTGTTTATTCTGCCGGAAGGCCCCAGAAAGGGTCAGGCAGCGTCAAAATCTACTTTAGCCAAGTAGATTCGACAGGTCATAATACAAGCCTATGGCCTGAGAAGTAGACCGCCTCCGTTCAAAGTTAGGGCGCACTCCACGAGAGCAGTTGGAACTTCATGGGCAGTGCATCACCAGGCCTCCCTGGCTCAAATCTGTAAGGCCGCAACATGGTCTTCGGTACACACGTTTACTAGGTTCTACCAGGTGGACGTTAGAAGTCAGGAGGATGTCGCCTTTGGGCGCAGTGTGTTGCAGGCCGCAAAAGATCCTCATGTCTGATAGCGCTCAGCTTATATATGGTGTATCCCCCCCCTCATTTGGCATTGCTTTAGGACATCCCATTAGTAATGACTATGTCGCTCTGTGTCCCGTGATGTACGAGAAAGAAAATAGGATTTTTATAACAGCTTACCTGTAAAATCCTTTTCTTGGAGTACATCACGGGACACAGAGCTCCCGCCCCTCTTTAGGGACACTTATTGCTTTGCTACAAAACTGAGGTGCTCCCGGATGGGAGGGGCTTATATAGGGGAGGGTACTTCCGGTTTTGGAAGTTGCCAGTGCCAGCACCTGACGGTATCTATATAACCCATTAGTAATGACTATGTCGCTCTGTGTCCCGTGATGTACTCCAAGAAAAGGATTTTACAGGTAAGCTGTTATAAAAATCCTATTTTTGTGACATATATTCACTGCTGTGTCACACATTTCCTCTGTCTTCTGAACTACAGAGGTGCTGACTGGAGGAGTTTAACCACTTAAGCCCCGGACCAATACGCAGCATAAAGACCACAGGTGATTTTACAATTTGGCACTGCGCTGCTTTAACTGGAAATTGTGCGGCCATGCAATGTTGTACCCAAACGAAATTTGCGTCCTTTTCTTCCCACAAATAGAGCTTTCTTTTAATGGTATTGGATTGCCTCTGCGTTTTTTTTTTTGCGATATAAACAGAAAAAGACCGAAAATTTGGAAAAAAAATTATATTTTCTACTTTTTGTTATAAGAAAAATCGAATAAACTAAATTTTAGTCATACATTTAGGCCAAAATGTATTCAGCCACATGTCTTTAGTAAAAAAAATGTCAATAAGCATATATTTATTGGTTTGCGCAAAAGTTATAGCGTCTACAAACTAGGGTACATTTTCATGAATTTACACAGCTTTTAATTTATGACTGCCTATCTCATTTCTTGAGGTGCTAAAATGGCAGGGCAGTACAAACCCCCCCCCCAAATGACCTCATTTTGGAAAGTAGACACCCCAACGAAATTGCTGAGAGGCATGTTGGGCCCATTGAATTTTTTTTTTTTTGTCCCAAGTGATTGAATAATGACAAAAAAAAAAAAAAATTACTAAAAGTTGTCACTAAATGATATATTTCTCACACATGCCATGGTTATATGTGGAATTGCACCCCAAAATACATTTTGCTGCTTCTCCTGAGTATGGGGATACCACATGTGTGGGACTTTTTAGGAGCCTAGCCGCGTACGGGGACCCCGAAAACCAAGCACCGCCTTCAGGATTTCTAAGGGCGCAAATTTTTGATTTCACTCCTCACTACCTATCACAGTTTCGAAGGCCATAAAATGCCAAAATAGCACAAACCCCCCCCCAAATGACCCCATTTTGGAAAGTAGACACCCCAAGGAAATTGCTGAGAGGCATGTTGAGCCCATTGAATATTTTCTTTTTGTTCCAAGTGATTGAATAATGACAAAAAAAAAATTACAAAAAGTTGTCACTAAATGATATATTGCTCACACATGCCATGGTTATATGTGGAATTTCACCCCAAAATACATTTTGCTGCTTCTCCTGAGTATGGGGATACCACATGTGTGGGACTTTTTAGGAGCCTAGCCGCGTACGGGACCCCGAAAACCAAGCACCGCCTTCAGGATTTCTAAGGGCGCAAATTTTTGATTTCACTCCTCACTACCTATCACAGTTTCGAAGGCCATAAAATGCCAAAATAGCACAAAACCCCCCAAATGACCCCATTTTGGAAAGTAAACACCCCAAGGTATTTGCTGAGAGGCATGGTGAGTATTTTACAGCTCTCATTTGTTTTTGAAAATGAAGAAAGAAAATAATTTTTTTTTTTTTTCAATTTACAAAACTTTGTGACCAAAAGCGAGATCTGCAAAATACTCACCATACCTCTCAGCAAATAGCTTGGGTGTCTACTTTCCAAAATGGGGTAATTTGGGGGGGGGGTTTGTGCCATCTGGGCATTCCATGGCCTCCAAAACTGTGATAGGCAGTGAAGAGTGAAATCAAAAATTTACACCCTTAGAAAGCCTGAAGGCGGTGCTTGGTTTTTGGGGTCCTGTACGCGGATAGGCTCCCAAAAAGTCTCACACATGTGGTATCCTCGTACTCAGGAGAAGCAACAGAATGTATTTTGGGGTGTAATTCCACATATGCACATGGCATGTTTGAGCAATATATCATTTAGTGACAACTTTGTGCAAAAAAAAAAAGAAAAAAAAAAATATTTTTTCCGCAACTTGTGTCAACATAAAATAATATTCCATGGACTCGACATGCCTCTCAGCAAATAGCTTGGGGTGTCTACTTTCCAAAATGAGGTCACTTGGGGGGTTTTGAACTGTCCTGGCATGTTATATACAACATTAGGAAGCTTATGTCACACATCATCCACTCTTCTAACCACTTGAAGACAAAGCCCTTTCTGACACTTTCTGTTTACATTAAAACATTTTTTTTTGCAAGAAAATTAAGTTGAACCCCCAAAAATTATATATTTTTTTAAAGCAAAGGCCCTACAGATTAAAATGGTGGGTGTTGCGTTTTTTTTTTCCACACAGTATTTGCGCAGCGATTTTTAAAACGCATTTTTTGGGGAAAAAATACACTTTTTTAAATTTTAATGCACTAAAATACACTATATTGCCCAAATGTTTGATGAAATAAAAAAGATGATCTTAGGCTGAGTACATGGATACCAAACACGACATGCTTTAAAATTTTGCACAAACGCGCAGTGGCGACAAACTACATACATTTTTAAAAGCCTTTAAAAGCCTTTACAGGTTACCACATTAGATTTACAGAGGAAGTCTACTGCTAAAATTACTGCCCTTAATCTGACCTTTGCGGTGATACCTCACATGCATGATGCAATTGCTGTTTACATATGACGCCAGACCGACGCTTGCGTTCACCTTTGCGCAAGAGCAGGGCGGGACAGGGGTGCTTTTTTTTTAATTATTAATTTTGCTTTTTTATTTTATTTTTAAACTGTTCCTTCCATATTTTTTTTTTATCATTTTTATTGTTATCTCAGGGAATGTAAATATCCCCTATGATAGCAATAGGTAGTGACGAGTACTCTTTATTTGAAAAAAACTGGGGTCTATTAGACCCTAGATCTTTCCTCTGCCCTCAAAGCATCTGACCACACCAAGATCGGTGTGATAAAAATGCTTTCCCAATTTCCCAATGGCGCTTTTTATATCCGGGGGGGGGGGACATTCCCACCCACTGCTTGTAAAAGCAGTCCAGAGGCTAATTAGCTGCTAGGATTGCTTTTACATGAAAGCCGGCCGCTGGCTGAAAAGAATGATACCAAGATGATACCTACACCCACAGGCAGCAATCTGGTATAACCATTCAAAGTCCAGCAACATACCAGTACGTTGCTGGTCCTTGTTGGACATGTATAGTAATCTTTTTTTCATGCAGCCTGTTGGCTGAACGAAAAAAAGAGATTGATTGATGGGTATGCCCACCATTAGAATACCTCCCTTCATTCACCCACTTCTAATGATGGGCATACATGCACCATTTTATATATGCCGAAGCATGGGGGCATCCTCCCGCAAAAGTTATGCCGCGTACACACGGCCGGACTTTTCCACGGGCAAGCCTCCGTCGGAATTTCGACTGTATGCACGCGGCATTAGGAGCAAAATCGCTCCTCCGCCCCTGCTGCCCCCATGCTTCGGCATATATGCTCTTTTTTTTAACTGTGGTGGTGAAATCACCTCCTACAGCACTGGAGTCACATGGATCAGGCCTGTCTCTGCGAACGCTGCAGTTATGTGTGTTGTGTTTTGTAAGTGACAGTGATCTATCAATACTGCACTTGGGTGGCCTGGGCTGGACAGAGGGGCAAAACGCAGGTGCTAGCAGGTATCTGGGCTGATCCCGCTAACACTGCGTTTTTGGGAACCCTAAACTGCTGGGGACGCTAGTATAGATCTGATCAGATCAGATATTGATCTGTTCAGATACTATACCACTAAGGGAGGTGTATGCTTCATGCGTGGGTGTTAGCGATACTGGCACTCACCTGACGCTGCCTGGGGCGACGCAGACCCTCTCTGACCCTAAAACCTAATTGATATCACCCGCCGGGCGATCAGGGGGTTAAACCTTTATTGGGTTATATACGGCGGGTGCCCTGACACTATAAAAAGCAAACTAACTAACCAGCGTCACCCGTAACACTTATACGGTGATCACCGGTGAAAGGGTTAACTAGGGGCAATCAGGGGGTTAAAACCTTTATTAGATAATATATGGGGGTACCTGACTCTATATAAAAACCTGACGGGGAACCTAAATAACGAAATAACTAACTGGCTAACCAGTGTCACCAGTGACACTTATACGGTGATCACTGGTCAGAAAAACGATCACTTAGTGACACTGGCAAAAGGGGGTGAAAGGGTTACCTGGGGGTCGATCAATGGGTTAAACCTTTTTAGGTAATATATGGGGGTACACGACGCTATAAAAACCTGGCGGCGAACCTAAAAAAAATAACTGACTACCTAGCGGCACCAGAATAACTATACAGCGATCAGAAAAATGATCGCTTAGTGACACTGGCAAAAGGGGGTGAAAGGGTTACCTGGGGGGCGATCAAGGGGTTAAACCTTTTTAGGTAATATTTGGGGGTACCCGACGCAATAAAAACCTGGCAGCGAACTTAAAAAAAATGACTACCTAGCGGCACCACCGACACTAAAACAGCGATCAGAAAAACGATTGCTTAGTGACAGTGGTGCTAGGGGGTGAAAGGGTCACCTGGGGGGGGGGATCAAGGGGT